>CM073607.1:16075000-16675000 GCA_037074985.1 Solanum bulbocastanum | reverse complement strand
GCAAATTCTTTTCCTATTGCTGATATCTGTTCTTCTCTATAGTGTCTATATAATTGATTATTTCTAGAGAAATTTTTTACATTATATAATGTTTTTGGATTTAACAATTTTAGCTGGTTTTGTTGAAAAATTTGTAGATCTCTATCTATGTCTATAATATCATTTAATTCTTAATTTTCGTCTGTATTTGAGGATCTTCTAAACAGTATTCTAGAAATTAAATTATTTCCCATTCTATTTTCTGAGAAACTTGGTCTACTTTCTTGGGTTGTTCGTTTGTTTGAAAGAAAGTCCATTGTTGAGATTTTCTGGTTAATTTATGTTTTTCTTGTTTATGTGTTATTTCTACTTTCTTAAGTTGAGTTATTAATTCATCTATATCTGTATTTTTATGAATTTGTTCGGGTTGTTTTTCTTTTAATATTTTATCTAATTTTATGTTTAATTCTATTAGTAATGCTATTATTGTATTGTTTTGTTTTAGAATTACTTTGTCTGTTTGGCTAGAGGGAACGTGACTAGAATATCCTACTACTTCTTGATGAAATTTAGTTGTATATTCTAATGCTGTTTTATAATTTATATCTTCTTCACTTATGAAAGTGATATCTGTTCAAGTCTTACAATTATTTCTTTTAGATTATTTATTTCAGTAGTAATTTTTTCTACTTGTTCTATGATTTTTGTTATTACTTGAGTATTTTTAATTTCTAATTCTTTAGGCTTTTCTACTATAATTTTTATCAGTTTTTCTATTTCTATTTTAGTAGGTATTTTTTCTAAGTTGAATTTTGTATTTAGATATTGAATTTTTTCTATCTATTTCTAATTCTTGTGCTTTTAAGAAGTCTAAATTCTTTTCTAATTTATCTAGTATTTTAAATTGTTTGTTTTGTACTACCTCTATTTCTTCTAACGATTTTATTATGATTTTATCTTGTTGTTGAATTTTTTCACTAAGATTTATTATTAAGTCTATTAAAGTATTATATTGCTTATCTTCAGAATGTAATATATGTTCTCCTTCGGAAAAATTACACTTTAAAATATTATTTTTGGGTAGTGATCTATATTTCTTTTCTGGGTGTATTCTTAAATCTAAATATTCTAATTGTTTTAGAGAATCTATTTTTCTATCCTATGGGACTTCTAATTGGACATATTAGTTTATAATAATTTATCCGAGTTGCACGTGAAAATCAAACCATGTACCACACTATATTTTAAAATAATATGAATATTGCTAAATAAAGAATTATTCACTCTTAAAATCTCTTAGTTACACCTCTTAAATAAACTTTCTACTCCCTTCCCCATAGTGCATTACTTTGTTATTATTATTTTGTAGGTGTACTTACTTTAAATATAATATAATATAAATAAATATTGATATAAAATATAGAAGATATACTAAATTGGATGTTTTAGCTGGAGTATTAGATTAATTTAACATTCATGTTATGGAGTATTCTAATTACACTGAACTTTGAGATTGTCAACGTTTAAAGTTTTAAGAAGAGAAGAATAGAAAACATAAAAAAGCGTAGTTTAAAAATGTGAGGAAACCCCTCCATTTATAGTTAAAAGTGTGTAGTATTAGTATGTGCATATTGTTTCTTATCATAAAAATATACAAGATATACTAACTTGAGTGTTTTAATAATAATAATAATAATAATAATAATAATAATAATAATAATAATATTTAAAATGTAGTTTAAAAATTTGATGAAGCCCCTTTTTTACTGCCAACAAAGGGTAGTGTATGAAAAACTGTTTGTAGTGCCTTGTCAAAAAGAAGTCACAACCCTTCAGAAAGGTCAAAACTCATCGAAAAAATCGCAACCCTTCAGAAAAGTCACAACTCTTCGGAGTCGCAACCCTTCGGAAAAGTCACAATTCTTTGGAAAAGTCGCAACTCTATAGAAAAGTCAGAACCCTTCGAAAAGGTCACAACTCATCAGAAAAGTTATAGCTCTTCGAAAATGTCACAACCCTTCAATGTGAAAAGTTATCTGCCTTTAATATAATATAATATAATACAAATAAATAAATAAATATAATATAAAATATAGAAGATATACTGCATTTTGTGTTTTAAGTTGGGGGTATTATTGTAATTTAACATTTAAGTTATTAGTTCATTTTGTTAAGGTAGTATAGATAAAAAAAAGAGAGATATAGATTGGTCTAATTTTAATTATATATGAAATTTTAAAAATCGAGAAGACTTTTAATTTAAGGATGTAGAATATAACAAAATGTCTTTTAACTTTGTGGTCTTAAAGATGCGTCCTCACCCCCCAAAAAAAGAACATTCTATATTAAACTGAATAAAAATAAAAGTACAACAAATAAATTGAAAACGAAAGAGTACTTATTAAATGTAGTTTGGATTCTTCAAACAAGTTTTTGATCAAATACTTTTTCTCCAACAGTTTGAGATTTTTCAGATTTTGAATACCAAGTTGTAGTTTGTGCAACGGAAAATCATTGAACTTCTTGTCAAGTAAGAGTTGCTGCAACAGTATATTTTATGGCTATGAAAATGAGTGCATATTAATTATCACGATGCTCTTCTCGTTTGAAGTTGATTTATTTCATTCTCCTTGTTGTATCATTTTTTATTGATCTATCTAATTTACCCACAAAAATAATATTGTAATTGCATAATCGAACAACTCTCACAATCTTTCTTGTTTTAAGTAGAAAAATAGAAAACTTACAAAATTCGTAGTTTAAAAGTGTGAGAAACGCCCTTTATTTATAGACAACAAATAATAGTATGAAAAGGTGCTTATCGTGTCTTTTTAGATAAGTCACAACCCTTCAGAAAAATCACAACTTTTCGGAAATGTCATAACTCATCGAAAAAGTCTCAACTCTATAAAAAAAGTCACAACCTTTCGGAAAAGTCACTACCCATCAATGTGAAAAGGTGTCTACTTTTAATATAATATAGTGTATATAAATATAATATTAAATATATATACTATTAAATATAGAATATAGAATATACAATAAATTGGGTCTTTTAAGTTGGGGGTATTATAGTAATTTAACTTTCAAGACAGGGAATTCATGCTTTTAAGATAGTGTGTGTATATATATATATATATATATATATTTTGGACTTAGCACAGTTAAATCATTTATTTTCATAACATCTTCTAATGTGAAATATAACGGTTATCATCTCATATATGATAATCTTGAATCTTGACAGTTGACAAGGGCAATAAACAATCATTAATAAAGAACTATTTAGAGTTGAGAATTTTTTTTTTATACCTTTCCGTAAATGAGATGTATGGACAAAGACTAGATAACTAGCTACTTATATCTTTTGATTTCTTTATATGTTCAATGAAAAAGAAAATTAGTTCATCTTCTTTTAGTAAAATATTTAAAGTTATCTCAATTGACTAGAGACTCGTGCGCATGTTATACAAAACTAAAATCATATGAAAGAAAGAGAAAGACAAAAAATAGAAAAGCAAGACGTGTAACTAATTTGAGTGTCTACTTCATTAACCATTTGCAGTGTCTTTTATAGAGACAAAAGGGTAATACATTACTTTGGAAAATGGAACTTGCTACAATATTTTTACTTGGTCATTAATTTGCCACAAATTGAGGCTTACCTGGCATCCACTTCTACAACAAATTCCATTTTATTCTTAATTATAATTAACACACTATTCCATTTTGAACCTCTTTGTGTGACAAAATGTTTTTATAATTTTAGGCTAGGATTGGAAAGTCAGCAGCAACTTGGTGTGAGGAGATAAAAAGAATATGATTACCTCAGTCCTCACCTCACCTCTGCTGTCGTTGCTTTACAAGCACATGCTTCCAGGTCTCTTCATCGCCGGAGAAAATGGATCATCCTCGGGTACTTGCCGCGCTTATTATGTTTTTCCTGTTCTCTGTCGGTGATTTCACCGCCGTTCCACAACTCCGGCGAAAGTCTCGAGTCACAGGAGGTCTATGCGCTCACCTCATTCAATCTGCTGGTTTCCCTTGCACAGAGCACCAGGTACCCTTTCTATCGCCTCCATCCATATCTAATGTATATATAACATGCGGATAATCTTCAGCAGTAACATCTTTTCCTCATAAATCTCCAATGTATGTGTGTTTAGACAAGGAGCGTTGGGTAAGTTAATTACTGATTAAAAATTGCAGTATAATGATTTATCTCAGCATTGGACTCGTAAGTGTGCCTGAGTTGAGAGATTTAGTTAGAGATGATACATGTATGGCTGATTGATTGATGATTTCTTTTTATCCAAATTGTGGATTTTTCTTTCTTTCTGGAGTTAAGCTCAAATATCCTATCTGGAGACTGGAAGCTATGAAAAATATGAATTACTTGAATTCGAGTTACATAGAAATATAGACATAGTGTTCTTTGAGATGATATTCTTTTACTTTGTGCTGTATTCAATCATAATAGCCCTTGTGTGACACTTTTAGTCGCTGATTCAACTGATTTTTTTTTTGGTGTGTAATGAATCCACGTAGACTAAGACAAAGGATGGTTTCCTCCTTGGACTTCAACGTGTGTCATCTCGCTCAACAATTGTCAGAGGAGAAATGGGTCTTCCAGTTCTGCTCATCCATGGACTCTTCATGGTAATGTTGCTAGCAAATCTTGAACTTCGTTATTTGCTACCTTTTGAATACTAGGATTTTATTGCAGTTTTGTAATCTGTTTGGAACATACTTAAATTCCTATATATATATATATATATATATATTCTTTGTCTCTGCCTGGCTTGTTTGATTTTCAGCACAGTGCTCTGTTGTAGGATCTATGCACTGAATCTTATAATGATTGGACCAACCTAAGCAGCAGTATTTCTCCAAATCAATCAGAATTTTTTCTTTGTCAGAAGTTTACTATATCTGAATATCGGGTCTTTACTTGCTCAATTGGCTTCAGTTCTCACACTCTGGGATGACTTCATGTTCCTAAAAAAGACTGAAGCTTAAAGTTTGAAGGGATTACAAGAAGTAAATATGTTCTTTTTGAGATAAAAGAGGCATTGTGTCTTCATGAAAGAGATTGTATGAGAATGTTGTTGGAGAGATGCCTTTGTGGAGAGCATGTTAGGTTAGGTGAGGTAGGTAGGACAACTTAAAAGTTCAGCTGAAGCAACTTGAATAGCATTTAATCTCTTCATTTTCATAGATAATGGGGGTTACCGCCCGTGTCAGCATGTGCCCAACATGAAGAACATTTCGAGTATTTCAAAATTGAATAAATATCAATATATATTTTATATACAGGATAACAAAATAATGCACCGTGTTGAAGGCTAGTTGTGGTGTAGTCTAAGTTGTTGTCGCCTTTGATCATTAGACTGAGATCTGTTACATACTGAGACCTGTTACACAAGTTAGAGAATGTGAAGGATTAGCATTCATGAAAATATCAGATTGGAAAAAGGATTGAATCACGGTTAGTTGTCACGCATAAGAATAAGTAAAGATTGTCTCTTCTATTCTTAAGTTTATAATAAATACATGTAATCAATCATAAGAGCAGTTCATTTATAAATGGAAAGGATGCAATAAATAATTTGAAGTGGTTTAAACGTTCGGCAGTTGTGTACAGGATCTCAAATCCTTTTATTAGCTTTGCTTTGGTCATCTTCAGCCAAACGTAAGTGTATCTATTCTATTTTATCGCAATGATTTATTCACAGTTTTTAATGATATATTCCCTTCATCTTCTTTTGTTTCTGCACTTCTTCATTCTCTTTTTAACTTCTCAATAGTATTGCGAGCTCTTTTCATTTTATCATCTTCTCCACCGATATTACAGTTTTCAGCTTTCCTCTTTCACCCTTTGCCCAACTCTTAATCTCTTTCCAAGTTCTTTTGGCCGCTTTGTTTCCCCGTTTGACTTGACCTTTTGAAGTTAGAGAGTAACGTGTGGGTGAATAAAGGGTAGAATTCGTCTCTTTATCAGAAAGAATAGTGAAATTTTGCTATGAATTTAAAATTTTACTTTACAAGCTTACAGGTACTATAAATTATACTAAAAGCCACACTCAACTATACAAAAGCCTAAGTGGCTTTCTTTTCTTTCTGCTTTCTGTCATAGGGAGTAATCTAAGTGGATTCAAACACGTGAAACTGTGGTTCAAACAGCAAAAGAAAAATTGTTTTCACATTCTACTAATTAGTTAAGTATAAATTAATCTGAAAAGTAGCAGAGCAAAAGCAAGTACAACAAAGATAGCCCGTGCCAGCATGGGCCCAACGTAAAGGACATTTTGAATAGTAAATGTCAAGATTTGATACCAATTAGAAGTTGGATTGCATGTACCATAAGATGCAAACCGTAAACATACCAAGATTGAGAAGATAAGCTTATTACATATTAACTGCTTGATGGATTGAGAAGATAAGCTTATTACCTATTAACTGCTTGATGGTATTTGCTAAGAAGTCAAGTTTTACAAAATAGTTATGTACAATATATTTACATAACAAAATGGGATGCATCCTCTCGGTTGTTGTGATCTTAGACCATAAGATCGAAACCTGTTACATAAGACAGAAAAAGTGAAAAATTAATATTCATATCATCACAATGACTTGAAATATACGTGCATATATATATAAAAGGTGTTGTACAATTACATCAATAGTTATAATATAACTAATATACCAAGCAAAGTCTGATGAGGCTTGCTAGGTAGTAGGTGTTGCGGGGTAACTCGAAACAAAGACAAATTAAGACACACATTGTCATGTCACTTTCTTTGAAATTAAGCACAGAAAAAATGAGCACCTCATGTGATGAGAACTTTATTAATTTGTCACATTCAATATTAGACAGTCATAATAAGATTAATCCTTCTAAGCTGGGTACAAAGCTTAGACACCAGGCATTATAGTTAATCACACAATCTCTTTTTTCTGAAATTTTGATGGATCCTTAAACTAGTACTCGTCAACAACTCAGAAGACACTATAATATTCTATCACAAAGTGAAATCTTATATAACTGCTTAGTTAAGAAAACAAATGGAAGGAAAGTTAGCAATAGAAATAAAATTTTGGAAGGTAGAAGAAATCCACAAAGTGACAAAAACCACTAACTTGTAGCCCCTATTCGTAAAGTTCTCATTTTCTTTTCTCCTCTTCCTTCATTCCAGAATCCAAAAAATAAAAGTAAATAGAGAGAGTTAGCTCTGTCATTCACAAACAAAAAGATAGCTTGATGTAGGTTAGGAAATTAGAAAATTACTACATGAGGCTTGGTCGACTATGATCTGGAAGAAGGCTTTCGGGGTGAACATTTATGAAATGTATGGTGATAAGTTCCTCTTCAAATTCCCCAACAAGAACATGGCTAAGCAAACCTTACAAGGGCAGTGGAGTTGGAAGATTCAAACTTTCAGCTTGGAGTGGTGGAACCCAATGGTAGGGTCAAGGGTGTGTACCTAATGGTACAATGTCCACTGCAACTTGGATTATAATTGTCGGAATCCCTTTGTATCTATGGTTACAAAAAGTCTTCCAAGAAATTGGAACCCTATGTGGGGAATGGGTGGCCGAGCTGAAGAACCACATAAAATGGGCTAGAATCTTGGTTTCCAACAACGGGAGGAATATACCAAAAGAAGTCTTTACTTGGTTGGTAGTAAAAGAGGCAACACTAACTTAGGAGAATCTCATGAACAGGGGTGGACCCACGTGGACTCCAGGGGGTTCACTCGAACCCCCTCGGCAAATAATTACACGACATATACATGGTAAATTTTTTGAATTTATGTAGATATAATAATTTTGAATCCCCTCATGAACCAGAAGAAAATTGTAGTGTAGTGGTAGATCTCCTTTTAAATAAATTGGCCCTCGCGTCCAGGGTTCGAATCCCGTTGAGGTCATTTTATTTTTTTTAGCTTTTCTTCATTTAGTTTCAGGACCAGTCTTTCACTTTTTTTTTTAATTTTAAAAAAAAGAGTACATTTAAACCCAAAAAAATCCAAGCGTGCTTATAGATGTCTGCTAATGGAACTAACTTTTTGTACTTCTAAACTATATATACTACTTCCTTGGAATTGTATTTTGTTGGCTTATTCGCATGGTTATACTTTTATTTTTCGAACCCCTTAATGAAAATCTTGGATCCGCCATTACAGTCATGAAGAGGGGAATACATATGTGTCCTAGATGTTTTTTGGTGCGCAATACGTAGAGACAATCAACCATCTGTTTCTTCGCTGCAAGGTGGTTAGACAACTTTGGAACTTGTTTGCCAGCTTCAGGGGCACAAGTTGGGCCACACCACAAAGGGCAAGTCAAGCTATAGAAAACTGGAACAATGAAGATAGTGATAATACATACCAAAACTGATGGAGAATTGTCCCAATAGTGATTTGGTGGACCATATGGAAGGAGAGAAATTTGAGATGTTATGAGAGCATTAGTAGTCCCTTACACAAGATTAAAATGAATTGTATTATCACTGTTTGCTATTGGTGCAGTTCTGAATATGTAGATGATCCTATTACTATTATAGATATCGTAGGTTCTTTGTAAGATGAAGTACGATCTAGTTTAGTTTTGTTGAGTATACTCGACTTTATGCAGCTCCATAATGTAAATTTGGGATCCCAGCCTTTAGTGCTGAAGATTTATACACAAAATTGTTACCTTTGTCAAAAAAAAAAAACCAAAAAAAGTGGCGGTATCTAGAAATGGTGTTAAGTACTATTTTCCAATCTGGTCGGAAAGTAAACTCAGATTTGAAATGATAGAAGAGTTGCTGAAGAAAGGATAGACAAGGACCCAGTTAATCCTGTTATCTAGAGGATAATAGATTGCTCCTACTGTTGTGAAGTACAACAATCCCACTTTTCTAAGGATCTGCCAGCAATAGAATACGAGGAAGGGATCAATTCAACAACTGCCACAGTGTTTAAAAGAGGAGCACATGAGAAGCATGTGACCACTTTAAATGAAATTGAAAAATTTGGCCAACTTCTGAAGCCCAATGATGAGCCCATAGTTTCAAGAAAAGGTGGGCCTGATTTCTCAAGCCTAGTCATTTTTAATAACTTAGCAATGGTTTGGAACAGAATAGAGACATCTCTATTGAAACTCCAGAAGTTCAATATCTCCCAAGAACAGAGTCAGCAACCATGCAGATTAGAAATCTATCGATAATTGAGGAGAGGGAGACAACAAACGTGTCAAGAGAAGGCGTGTCAGGAGAAGTAACAGTAGAAGTTGAGCAGCAATTAATAGAAACAGCTGACAGGGAGTTAGGGGAGAAAGAGACCGACAATATCGAAAATTGGGATATTGAGGAGGCAGAACCACTGCAAGTCCAGCAACAACAATCGATAATATGCAAGGGAAGAGAAACATCATTGTGGGTGAAGTAGAATATGATCAAACTAGGCAAAGTTCTTAGAGCAGATTTTCAAGGACTTAAAGAAGAAGCTCTGGAACTACTTCTACAGGTTGATAGTTGTCGACAAGCCAGAAGACTGGAGGATGTGAATTTCTGTAAGAAGAGAAGATTTAGAGGTTCTCAAGAGCTAAAGAGTCTTGTGTCTTTTGATGTCAAATTCAAAAACAACGGGGATTGGAGCAAGGGGAGAAGTGAAACAAGCAGTAATTGATGAAGTTCAAACTTGTCTCATGGAATGTTAGGGGATTGAACAATACGGATAAAAGGAGTTTGGTTAAGATTTTAGTGATAGAATGGAATGTAGACATTCTTTGTCTGCAAGAAACTAAACTAGAGGGGAATTTATATGAGTAGGTGAAACAAATTTGGGGAGGTAGATGGATTAGATTTACTTGCTTAGAAGCTAGTGGCACCAGAGGGGGTATACTATTGCTATGGGACAGTAAGGCATGGAAGGGAGAAATCATGGAAATAGGTTCTTACTCATTAACCTGCAAATTTAAGGCACAATTGCAAGACTTCTCTTGTCATATCACTGGGGTATATGCTCCTAACTGCTACATAGAAAGAAGATTAGTATGGGAGGAGATAGAGGCAGTAAAGGTCCTTGGGTAGTATGTGGGGATTTTAATATGGCCAGATTCATTTATGAAAATACCCTTCGGGGTGGCCTAGTGGTTTGGGCTTGGGACTTTCATGTTGGAGGTCTCAAGTTCGAAACCCCTTGCCAGCGAAAGCAAGGGGTTTGCCTTTTGGGTCGAGCTCGTCGCACCGGGCTTGCCTAGTGCGGGTAACCTCTCCTATGTGGTTTGCGAGTTATTGCATATGAGCGGGGGTTTTACCCTGTATGCACCCAAAAGGTAGCAGCTTCGGGTTTCCCTTGTCATCTCTGAAAAGAGAAACTGTCCAAGAAGTTCAACGGGTATGAGCGAGTTCTCTATTGTCATTCAATACTTGAAGCAGATTGATATACAACTTGAAGACAACAATTATACTTGGTTCAAAGGGGATAACTAGAAGATAGCCTCTAGGAGGATCTTGTTTTCAGAAGAATGGAATGAAAGCTTCAACAATTTAAAACAAATGCCACTGCAGTGGCTAGGATCTGATCACTCACTTATTGTCTTAGAGGGAGGACTGTGGAACAAGAACAAAAACTACTTCAAATTTGAAAATTGGTGGCTTGGCATGGAAGGATTTAATGATAGAATTAAGGAATGT
The DNA here is from genome assembly GCA_037074985.1 of Solanum bulbocastanum. Classification (NCBI taxonomy): domain Eukaryota; kingdom Viridiplantae; phylum Streptophyta; class Magnoliopsida; order Solanales; family Solanaceae; genus Solanum; species Solanum bulbocastanum. Next base: position 16,664,337 of record CM073607.1, on the reverse strand, counting down.
GGAGCTCTTTCAACTTTTCTGGAAAGTTGGATTTCATCCTTGCATCCAAGCTTAAAGCTCTCGAAATTAAGCTTAAGGAATGGAGCAAGAGTGAACAAGGAAACCAGGGAACAAGAAGAAGGAATTTACTCAATAAGCTGGCAGAGTTTGACAAAATAATGGAAGAAAGAAGGCTTATCGAAGAGGAGACAGAAAGGAGGGCAACAAGTTTGTTGGAGTATGAGGAATTGATTAGAAATGAAGAAATATCTTGGAGGCAAAAGTCAAGGTCATTGTGGCTAAAGGAGGGTGATAGAAACACCAATTTTTTTCACAAAATGTACACAAAAGGTACAACAACATTGACCAGCTCATGATTTAGGGGGAATTATCTCAAGATCCAGGAATAATTGAAGGGGAAATTGTGAATATTACAGAAAGTTATATTTTGAAACCACAAGCGGTAGACTAGCTTATTTGTTTCCTAATTGTCCTTTGTCCTAGACTAACAAATGAGGAAAAAGAGATGCTACAAGGGGGTTTTGAGGAGAGTGAAGTTTTGAGTTGTCTAAAGCTATTTCACCATTCACGACATCCCTTGCTTCTCGCAAGAATGGCTCCTCGGTGGAGGAGTAGAAGTGCTGGTCCCCTTCGGTCAACTTGCTTGTGCCTGCTGCTACCTACCGTAGGACCTGTAAACTCGGTGTGTTATCTAAGTCTTTTAACTAGTCCAACGGACAGCCGCCATTTCCCCTTTTCGCAATGTTCTCGTGAAGTTGCTCATGAATCAAAGCGAGAAAAGCGAGAAAATTTAACAGTTACATCCAATCACAAACTACACGAAAGTTGTCCCTTTTTTATGGAGATTTACCCATCAGATAGGTACTGATAGGGGTCCCTGGCTGTAGAAGCGCCCTCTATGAGATCTTCAGACGTTTTTATACTATCAAGGTCTAATTCAGCTAGCAAGGCTTCTTCATAGGAAGGGTTAAAACGCTGTGCGACTCGGAGGACATAAGACTTTTTGGTCAAGCCAAAAAGATTGCCAACTGGATGCTCCTACCCCACCATGCCTGGCCCTTTATCTTTACCTTAAGAAGAAATAGGAGCAGATGGCTTCACAATGGTTTTCTTCATAAAATGTTGGGAGATATTGAAGCAAGACATCATGTTGGCCTATTAGAATTTCGACGAACACAAAAGGTTTGAAAGAAGGCTTAATGCCACTTTCATAACTCTCATTCCAAAGAAAAAATGAGCCAAAGAGTTGAGGGATTTTAGACCAATCCATTTGATAGGCGGTATATACAAGTCATTTTCCAAAGTACTGGCAGAAAGGTTAAAAGCTGTGATAGCCAAGTTGATTGATCCACAACAAATGGCCTTCATCAAAGGTAGACATATTATGGATGCAGTGCTACTAGCTAATGAAGTTGTTGACTCCAGTCTAAAGCATAAATTGCCTGGAATCTTGTGTAAGCTAGACATGGTGAAGGTATATGCCCATGTTAACTGGGAGTACTTATTGGATTCTATGAGAAGAATGGGTTTTGCTCAAAAGTGGATACAATGGGTCAAATATTTCATGTCAACAGTAAGATTTTAAGTGTTTATCAATGGCACACTGACATGATTTTTCAGTGCAGAAAGGGGTTTAAGACAAGGTTACCCTTTGTCACCTTCTCTCTTCTTAATAGCTATGGAGGGTCTTAGTAGCATGATCAAAACAACAAATATGAATGGGTGGCTCAGAGGATTTGATGTGGCCAGAATTGGAGAAAGGAATTTGGAGATAACTCACTTGCAATATGCTAATGATACTCTGATACTATGTGATGCTGAAGAGGATCAACTCAGGACCTTGAGGGTGATTTTGGTACTTTTCGAAGGGATTTCTGGGCTGCAGATTAATTGGAGGAAATGTTTCCTATAACCAATTAATGAGGTGCAAAACATGGAGATTTTGAATGCAATCCTAGGTGGGGAATTGGGGTATCTACCCTCCATCTATCTGGGGATGTCATTGGGAGCAAAAACACAATCAACTGAAATATGGAATAGTGTAATTGAATGGTGTGGAAAGAAGTTGGCAAGATGGAAGACTTAGAACCTCTCCAGTGGAGGCAAACTAACTCTCATCAACTCAGTCCTTGATTCACTCTCAACCTACATGATGTCTATTTTCCTCAGTCTAGATGAGGTTATTAATAGATTGGACAAGGTGAGGAGGAAGTTTCTCTGGCAAGGAAACAATGAAAGGAAGGGTTATAATCTGGTCAAATGGGAAGCAGTAATAATTGGGAAAAGACAAGAGAGATTGGGAATCAAGAACTTGAAATTCCAAAGCAAATCCCTTAGAATGAAGTGGTTATGGAAGTATAGCAATGAGAACCAGATTCTATGGAGGAATGTTATTAATGCTAAGTATGAAGAGGAAGACCACTGGATGATGAAAGAAATAACAACACCCTATGGAGCTAGTTTATGGAGGTCTATTAGAATATTATGGAGTGAATTCAAAACCAGCATTAAGGTTAAAGTTGTAAACGGGGCTAAAACTGATTTTTGGAAAGATGAATGGCATGAGGCGGGAAGACTGGAAAATCTGTTCCCAGATATTCATGCATTAGTCTCTCATCAACAAAAGACTATTGTACAGTTTTGGACATCCCTTGGATGGAGATTCAACTTTAGAAGGCATCTAAATGACTGGGAGATCCAAAGAGTTGCAGATTTCTTCAATATTATCGAACAATTCAATGTTTGGAGGTAGGTCAAGATACCTTATGGTGGAAAGGTAAAGAAGGGTCAGTTCAAAGTAAGTAATGCTTACATGTGGATGAATCAAACACCTCAATGCATAAGTAATCGGTCATGGAAAGGCATCTGGAAAACCAAAACTCCACACAAAGTAGCCTGCTTTATCTGGTTGCTACTTGCTAGCCAAGGAAGCAGCTCTCACGCAAGACAATCTGATGAGGAGAAGGATACCACTTTGTCCTAGGTGTTTTTTTTTTTTTGTGGGGAAATAGCTGAGACAGTTAATCATTTATTTCTTCATTGCAAAGTCACTGGACAGCTATGGAGGATTTTCTTAAATCTCAAAGACATCTCATGGACTATGCCTGGAAATATTACCGAAGCAACCCAGAGCTGGGAGGAAGCTGGTGTGCAAGAAAAAAACAGATATATATTGAGAATTGTCCTTGCTTGTATCTGGTGGACAATTTGGAAGGAGAGGAATGCTAGATGTTTTGATAGCATAGAGAATAGTATGCAAAAGATTAAGCTAAACTGCCTTTTGTTACTATGCTTTTGGTGTAATCAAATATATTCAAATGACACGATCTCCATAATTGGTGTTCTAGATTCAATTTAGATAGGAGTTGGCAGGATTTTGAAGTAAAATTTGTAAATATGGTTTTCAGGGTTGTACTGTTTGTGAGAAATATACGAAGTTACCTGTTCAAAAAAAAGAAATTTTACTATTAAATAAAACAGTGGAAAAACAGTTTTGAATATGTCACTGTAGGAAACTCACCCAATTTGGATATCTTGCAGATGGCTATAGAGCTGCCGCCTCTTGCCAAAATAAACGGATGAACTTCCATTGATAGAGGCAAGGATTCATGAACTTTAATTTCTATGGAAGTTTCATGATAATTTATTGAAAATAATTGAAATCAGATGACGTAAAAGCTAAACCTGTTTCGAATAAAAGTAATGAGTCTCTCATGAGAGGAAATTTTGCTCGCTTGAAACATTAGCAGCCTCATAGGTCGATCCATTAATCAATTTGATAATAATTAAGCGGGCAACACGATACTATGCTCGTTTCTGCTTTGTTTGCTCGTTAATCTGCGCTGGCAGAGCCTCTTTCCTATTTTCTTGCATCACCCTTTATAATTTTGGTTCAATATTTCAACAACACTAGTCTATTTGCTGATTTAAAATTTGAATTATATGTTTAACATTGATTAATATGCATATATGTCGACATATTTCAGCTTCTTTAGCCTCTGACTCAGTCTCTCAACTTATGGTTTCAGTCTTGCTGTTTCCTCCAACAATCCTTGTTGGGTTTCAAGAGGTTCATGAGTTACTGTTTTGCATGTATTAATCATTGTTGGATCCTTGAAAGCATTCACTTTCACTGCTCAAAAATTTCATAGATAATCAAAGGGATAAAGCATTCACTTTGAGATTATATTTGAATCGGAAAAGGGTACGTGTTTGGTGAGTTACAGAGAGAAAGGCATGTATACCATGCACGGAAATGGAAATCAAGGCTCATCTCTTTGGCAAGCTGAAATGAGGAAAATACCCTCTAAATTGGATGACAAATAACCAGACATGTTGAAACTGTCCTTTATATTATATAGAAATAAAGAAACAACACAAATGATGGGTCAATAGAATAGTTCTGTTAATCTCAAACTAGCTCAATCTTATTAGATGTATTGTATGGTTGTTTAATGTTTTATCCGCTATATTGCCTTACTTTTGAAGTACCTTCTTGGTACTCAACAATCAATTATATACCTTATCTTATAATTTTTTAATCTGCTATTTGACCTTACTTCATTAGGAAACGCAACTCAAAGTTAATGTTTTTGGATTTTAGTGTTGGTGTTCCACATGGGCTGAGGGAGCGGGTTGTTGTTTCTTTGTATGGTTTTGGGTATTCCTCATCTCAATGGCTTTAGAAGTTGAGTTCAAGGATGCACATTGAGCTTGAGTTGAAATTTTAAATTCAGGGTTTGAGGGTATGGTTGTTCAGGTTCATTTTCTTTTGCATATATTCAGGATTTTAATGATTAATAGTAACATAGTGCAATACAGAATAAAGGCGTTCAGGATATTTGCAGCTTTTATGTTTTGGAGTCTCAATAAATTGAGCATTCATGTAGTAATAACAAATGACCATCCTGTTCAGTGACATTATATGAAAACAATATTCTTTGGCACTCAGGTAATAGTAGCAGTAAAGAAGTCATGCTCTGTTTCTTCTGTTAGCTTTGATGCCATAAACACATTTCTCAGAATAATCAGTGAGAAACAAATTTAATTACTACAAGTTACAACAATGCTATTTTGGGCCATTTTCTAGTACAATCACGATTGTCTATTATGAGCAGTGACTAACCTCCATCTTATGGGAACTTCAGCCTTGAAAGTTCAGATCATTTTATATTCAGCTAGGACTGCTTCCACTGATACGTTTCTTTGCATGTAAGGAACTTATGTAGATGCTCAATCTAGATAATTTTAAATCATCTGAAGAAAAAGGAAGTGTTTGAAACACTCTCAAGCTGTATCAGGACACACAGTTAAGTAACTAGAGTTAACCATTTCCAAATTCACCAAAGGTAGCATACCCATGTTTACTAGTCATTCAAAAAGTAAGAGTTGGAGTTCTTTAAGATAGCAAGCCCCTGTTTACAAGTCATTTGAATTGTAACAGTACAGTTTATAGTTCTTTGCTTGAAGCATACCAATATCCTACAAGCGAGTGCAGAGCGATACTAGAATTTATGGTACAGTTGACGACTGATCTATTCCCCAACAACTGAACTTTTGCAGAATCTTGATTTATGCAGGCAGGTGATGCATGGTTCATGAATTCTGCTAGTCAGTCATTGGGCTTTATCCTTGCTGATCAAGGTTTTGATGTCTGGGTTGGAAATGTGCGTGGCACACATTGGAGTCATGGGCATGTATCTTTATCAGTGAAAAATAAGGTATTTTTTCTATCTTATGTATGTATAATGTATATGAATAATTTTTAAGTTTTGCATATGTTTTGTCCTTCATGAGGTAGTTTAGAAGCAGCCAGGAATCATACTTGATGGGTTCAACCATTATTCTTTAGCACTGAATCCATTGCACAGTGGAATTATGGGTTCAGATATTTTTCAAAATTTTAGTGATCTTTTACCTATATATCTATACACTGTTTGAAAAATGATATATTCAGCTGAACACATTCATTTCACATTGCATCCCCCACATGCATTTGTTTGCATGCCACGGCCAAACCTTTGTTTTCCTGCCTTCTTAAAGGGTCGGCTATCTGTGACATTGGAAATAAAAGGCTGAGTCATGGAAAGTCTACTGTAGACCCTGGTGGTTTTCTTTGGTGATGATAATAATCACTTTTTGCCTCTTAAATTATCTGCAATAATTTTTGCAAAATTGAGGGAGAGATCACTGTATATACAAGTCAAATGATAAGCGGAACAGCTCCAGAGAAGGAATCTAACTGTGCGAAGCTGAGATACTCAACTGGAACAACCCCCAATTGGAGTTGAATTGTCTTGAAGTTTAAATTTTTAAATCTGTTGTACACGGGAGCATGGTACATGATCTTGGCTTAGGCTATTGTGTCATATAATAACAGAAATTGAAGAACAAGAAACAAGAGTAATGTCAAATTATGCTCAATTAGGCATTTATCAAACATGAGCTGCACTCTAAGCTACTCTGCCAACAGATCTTGCAGAAGGAAAAACGGAGGAACTATTTTATTGATCTCTTTTGTTTTTGCTTCAACTGGAAAAAGAATACAAGCTTGACTATATGTAGTCTAGAATTAGCTCATTCAACTGTCATCTTTCCTCTAATCTAACCGGCTCAAATTAGATGGCTAACAACTCCACTAACAGTCCACTCACAGTGACTCTAACTAACTAACTTTGGCTAGTTTTAATACTCCCCCTCAAGCTGGAGGGTGAAAAATTTCGAGAACCCCCGGCTTGGATAACAAGAAACTGTGTTGTGCCACTCCCAACCCTTTTGTCAACAAGTCTGCAAGATGAAACTTAGTGGACACATGAATTGGATGTATGAGGCCTTCCTTAAGCTTTTCCCTAACAAAATGACAGTCGATCTCGATGTCTTTCGTGAGTTAATGGAATATAGGATTTGCAGCAATCTGCATAGTTGCCTTGCTATCACAGTAGAGCTGTAAAGGAGTTAATACATTCGCAGATAAGTCCTTCAGTAATCCAACCATCCAGAGGACTTCAGCAACTGCAGCAGCCATGCTGCGATATCTGCTTCTGCTGAGCTACGACTTACAGTCTGTTGCTTCTTGGATTCCCAAGAAATCAATGAAGCACCTAGTTGTAGAACAAAACCTGTGACTGATCTCCTCGTATTAAGACAGCCAGTCCAGTCTGAGTTACAGCGTACTACCAAATTTTCTATGGGGCCTTTTCTTAGGAATATGCCCAACCCTGGTGAACCTTTAACATATCTTACCACTCTTAATGCTGCCATCCAATGTGATTGCTTAGGCTGTTGCATAAACTGACTCAGCAAGTGGACGCAAAACAAATGTCTGGCCTAGTAATTGTCAAGTAAATCAATTTCCCACTGAGCTTTTGATATCTGCATGTGTCTTCAAATAAAGGATCATCATGGACTCCTGTGATGTGTGAGTAGGTTTGGCCCATGCTAGTCCTACATCATATATAAGTTCCAATGCATACTTCCTCTGATTCATCAAAATCCCATCTTGAGACCTCAAAACTTCAATTCCTAGGAAATACTTTAATTCCCCTAGGTCTTTGACTTTGAACTAATTGTGCAAATACTTCTTTGCATCATCAATAAGTTTAATGTTTCTTCCTGTAAGTGGAATATCATCTATGTATATCAATAGGATCACAATACCACCACCATAGTGTTTAGTGAAGAAAGAATGAGCATGTGAGCTTTGCTTATAGCCTGCATCAAGCAGCGCAGTGGTCAATTTAATGTTCCACTGTCTTGAAGCTTGCTTGAGTCCATAGAGTGACATTAATAATTTGCACACTCTAGTCTTCCCCTTACCATGAAATCCCTGAGGCAAAGACATATAAACTTCCTCATATAGGTCTCCTTGTAAGAATGCATTGCTTACATCCATTTGAAAGAGATTCCAATCCTTAGATGCTGCCACACTTCTAATTGTTCCCATATTTGCTACTGGTGAAAAGGTTTCATGGTAATCCAAACCTTCCTTTTGAGTGTATCCTTTTGCTACCAATCTTACCTTGTACTTGTCAATGTCTCCATTAGCCTTGAGCTTGACTTTGTATACCCACTTGGATCCTATGGGGTGCTTGCCAGGTGGCAATGGCATTAGTTCCCATGTCTGATTCTCCTCTAGGGCATTGATTTCTTGCTGCATGGCATCAACCCATTCAGTATGTTGAGATGCCTCTTCAAATGTTCTTGGTTCTTGGACAGCTGAAAAAGAGCTCAAATAGGCCTGATATTTTCTAGATAAGTGTGTATAACCAACGTAGTTAGCAATGGGATATGTGCAGTTTGTTACAGATTTAGCAGAAGTAACATAATCATTGAGCCATATAGGTGGTTTAACACTTCTTGAAGGCCTTCTTGGAATAACTGGAGGTGGAACCACTTGTGCATCATCAGGGGCATCTGCATGAGCAACTTCATTGATGGCTGTAGGATACCCTGGTGGATCTTTATCAGCACCTGCAAGTTCCATAGCTCCTGAGCTTGTGGTTGTAGTGGTCTCAACAGACAAATCATGTGGATTTCTAACTTGTACAACTTCTTGCATTATTGTATCAGGAATGTAAACATTTCCCTGCGTATGATTTTCTTCAACAACCAAATCATTTGCAGCTCCAAGTGGTGTGACAGCAAACATATCTTCAACCTCACAATGTGTTCGATCCTTAAAAGGAAACACTGTTTCTTTGAATGTTACATCTCTGCTGACAAACAGAAGTCCAGTATCACATTCATATAACCTGTATCCCTTTTCGTTCTCACAAAAACCTATCATGACTGCTCTTCTAGCCCTTTCTTGAAATTTATCACCTCTAGGCAGCACACTAGCAAAACAAAGACATCCAAAGACTTTTAGGTGATCAATCTTTGGTTGTTTCCCAAATAACATCTCGAATGGTGATTTGTCATTTAAGACCAGTGAAGGTAGTTTGTTTATCAGATACACAACAGTTCTTACACATTCCCCCCTAGAATCTGATGGGTATTCCACTCTGAAACTTCAACGCTCTAGCTACCTCTAAAATGTGTTTGTGCTTTCTTTCAACTAGCCCATTTTGTTGAGGAGTGTAAGCACAACTAGTTTGATGAATGATTCCTTTTGAACGAAATAAATCAACACATTGAGAATTAACAAACTCCCTACCATTATCAGATCTAAACATTTTAACAGACACATCAAACTGATTCTTTATTAATGACAAGAAATTTTGCAACACAGTGAACACTTCACTCTTTGACTGAATTAAGCAGACCCAAGTATATCTACTGTAGTCATCTACCAATGTAACAAAATAGTCTTTCATGTCATATATAGGCCTTTTATAAGGCCCCAAACATCCAGGTGGACTAAATCAAAACAGGCTATAGTCTTAGTGGTACTACTTCGAAATTTAAGTCTATGTTGCTTAGATAATGGACATGTTACAGGTGTCATGGACATGGGAATGCACTTTCCTGGGAAGAGAGGAAATATGTTGCATAGCTGCACAAGATGGATGTCCAAGCCTGTAATGCCATAAAGTATCTTCTACACTGCTAGAGATCTTAGTTGAAAGATTTGTGGATGTATCTGATGTTGGACTAGTGATAGATTCTTTGAGAATGTATAAGCCTTCTCTTTCCTTACCTATCCCCATGACCTTGCCATTGGAGAGTGCCTGAAATATACAAAAATCAGGGAAGAAGGTAACAACACAAGATAATTCTCTGGTTAGCTTGGAAACTGAGAGTAAATTGAATTTAAACTCAGGAACATGCAGCACATTGTGTATAACTTGATCTCCCATAATCATTGTCTTTCCTTCATTGTTGATTTGAGACATGTCACCTGTAGGAACCTGGACTTAAAAACAGCATGTGGACTTCTAAGCGAAGTAAGAAGTTCCTTAAATGGAGTAACATGATGAGATGCACCTGTATCAATAATTCAGTCATGAACTAAGGCACTGGACAGTAAAGCAGGGATACCTGCTAGGTTAGCTGAATACTGTGATGGCTCTTCATTCCCCGTCATGTGCAACATCTGATCATATTGACGATCACTGAAGAAATGGCCCTGTGAGGACGGCTCTGCTGAAGTGTAAGTGGAGTTAGCTCGAGGCCTGAACCCTGATGAACCACCTCTAGCAGCAGGCCAAGGTGGTCGATAACCACCTGAGTTATGTTGAAATCGACCCTGAGGTCTGTATCCAGTGGGCTGATTCTGAGTATTTCCAAAAGAGTTGGAGCCATCACCTTGAACACCTTCGTTAGATCTAGAATATCCTGCACCATCATTACTATTGCCCCTCTTATGACTCTGGAATGCAGGAGGATAACCAATCAAGCGATAACAATTGTCCTTTTTATGGTTTCGATACCCACAATATTCACAAAAAAGATCAAACCTCTGAAGACCACTGAAGCTCCAGGTTCCTTCTTAGGAGATGGTTTATAGGTTTGTGATTTCTCTGCTAGCAAAGTCACTGCCTCCTTCTTGGCATCAACAACACCTAAAGTTCTTTGGCTCTCCTCCAGTGATACTACTGCCTAAGCTTCATTCACAGTAACAATAGGATTCCTTGCCAGAATACTACTTCGAATTTGACTATAACTTTCATTTTGGCCCATAAGAAATTGCAGCAGTCTTTGAGATCTTAAATGCTCCAAATAAGGTCGTGATTCCCCAGTCACACTAAGGCAATGGTGCCATGATATCTAATTCATGCCATGAATCCTTGAATTTAGAGTAATAAGTAGTTACAGAATCCATACCTTGCCGTAAGGTTGCAATATCAGTCCAGAGATGGTAAATTCTCGTTAGATTCGATCGAGCAAAACGCTCCTTGAAGTCAAGCCAAACTCGTTTCGCATGCGATGCATATAGGATCTTCGGCATAAGTTCAGCTGCAACCGTACAAACAATCCATGAAAGGATAAATAGAGGAAGGAAAAATGGAGGAACTATTTTATTGATCTCTTTTGTTTTGCTTCAACTGGAAAAAGAATACAAGCTTGACTATATATAGTCTACAATTAGCTCATTCAACTGTCATCTTTCCTCTAATCTAACCGACTCAAATTAGACAGCTAACAACTCTACTAACAATCCACTCACAGTGACTTTAACTAACTAACTCTGGCTAGTTTTAATAAGTAACAGTACGACTACTAGAATAGACAACAAGTCAATACACTCCTACCTGCTACCCTTCTACCCTAATTTGTGTCCTTCACTCCTTCTCATCTAAGGTCATGTCCTAAGTGATTTGCAACTGTGTCATGTCTTGTCTAATCACCTCTCTCAAAACTTCTTTGGTCTGCCTCTACCTCTCCTGAACAGATCCATAGTCAATCTCTCACGCCTCCGCACTGGGCATCCGTGCATCTCCTCATCACATGCCTGAACTATCTCAACATCGCTTCCAGCATCTTGTCTTCCACCGAAATCACTCCCACTTTGTCTCGGACACTCTCATTTTTAATCCCATCTCTTCTTGTATACCCACACATCCATCGTGGCATCCTCATCCTCATCACAATGTTTCATTAAGGATGTGAAGGAGCTCAGAACATATGCTCAACCATTCCAGGGGCTGGTCAAGGCGGTTGGGGAGAACAATTTATTTTCTATTAATGGTTTTAATGGACTGGCAGGGACGGGTACTAGAGACTTTACTATGCCAGTGGATGGTTTTTCTTGAGGGGGGATTGTTATGGGGGAAAAAAATCTCCAAATGGGCGAAGGATAAGTTGGTTCTTCCTTTGCAAAGAGACGTGAGGATGTGGATCATATTTTACTACATTGCAATTAGCATTGAGGTTATGGTGGGATATCTTTAGTTGGTTTAGCGTTTCTTGGGTGTTACCTAGATCTGTGAAGGTTGAAGGAGTTATTGTTCAGCTGTAAGAGTGGAGCTATGAGCAGAGACACAAGGCTTGGAATAACACTGCCTTCGCGTTGATGTGGATCATTTGGAAAGAGAGAAATAGGAGAGCTTTTGAAGGGGTGGAGACGAGCTTTGCTCAATCAAGGAGTAGTCTTCGATCCCTTGTTTTCCTTAGGTGTACCCATGTAGTTTCTATTTATAGACGAATGGGAGGTGTTTGGGAGACCATATTTTGTAGGTTCTCCTTTTTTTGGCATATCTCTTGTATATGGCCAAGTTGGCCTTGTTATTATCAATGAAATACTTTACTTGGTTAAAAAAACAGAATTAAGGATCAGTGAGAGAAATAACACAATACATAGCATGTAGAGATTAAGATATATTCAGCAAATGAGTAGATAAATCATGCACTTTTAGTATGTAAACTAGTAAAAAATCATCAACAATTTGCATATGATAATTGATACGCAAGTTTTTAAGAATTCAAGTTGGCTCAACAACTCTGTTTGACAGTTGAAACTATGATAACCTAAGTCATATCGTATAGTTTTTCTTATTTTTTTGCCAGTTTAATATACTTCTACTAATGATGTTGGCTATGCCAGTGAACTCTTTTTCATGCTTAACCAATATATTTGTCATATTGGACAGAGAATGTGTCAGTTATTGCCAGATATTTCATGTTTTCCTTTGTTCTTATGAAAATATAAATTATTGCAGAAATCATATATGCAGTTCCTGATGATGTGCTAGTTACCAAATAAAGACAACTGTTTGTATTGGAAATGTCTTACATCCTCTATTGATTGTCTTAGGAATTTTGGGACTGGAGCTGGCAAGAGTTGGCTCTTTATGATCTTGCAGAAATGATTCGATATGTATATAAGATCACAAAAGCAAAAATTTTTGTTGTAGGACATTCACAGGTTTGATTCTTTCATAGCATCTATGTCTTATGTAACTGTGTAAGGTTTTTTATCATTGACATAGCATCTTATGTTTCTTTTCCTCATTTTATATTCAGGGAACAATCATGTCTCTTGCTGCTTTTACTAATCCAGATATTGTGGATATGGTCAAAGCTGCAGCACTCCTTTGCCCTATATCATATTTGGATCATATCACCTCAGATTTTGTGCTTAGATTAGTCAAAATACGTCTTGATGAGGTGAAGAAACAGTGACTCGCCATGTTAGTCTCACTATATATATGACTTCAGAAATACTCTGACAAATTTTATGGTATGCATTAGGTAATTCTTGCATTGGGGATCCATCAACTTAATTTCAAAAGGTTCTGCAGAATCTCACTTCTTTATCCAGTGTTCTTATGATCTTCTAGTGCCTTTCTTTAAACTTTTGACACTTGTTATAATTTTTGCAGTAATATGGGAACTCAAATCATGGATATGATGTGCGATGGGCTTATTCACTGTGACATCTGGCTTAGTGCTATTACAGGTTCTTCTTTATTATGCATTCTCCATTTCGAGGCATTTCCTACTTGTTCTGTACAGGTTCTCTATTGTACTTCTTAAGCTGGATATCAAGGGGTTTAGCCTGTTGGTGTCAAAAAAAAAAAAATTGGTTGGTTCTACCATTCTTTTGGCACTAGCATCTTACTGAGACATTTGTTTGCTCTATTATCTCTGCAATTTGGTAAAATGATTACTTTTCTGATTCTAACTTCCCATCATAAGCTTAGATTGGTCAATTTCTGGTCTAGAATGGTTCGTCTACCTTAAGCAAGAATTGGCCAGTTTAAGAGCATATATATTCTAGTAACGTCTTAAAAGTCAGCCTCCAAGTAATTTCGAATGTGTCCTCTATGTGAACTTAGTTTGCTGCTCAAAGTTTCAACTGCCACTCACACTAGAGAATTCAATTTTTAATTATATGACTAGCCTTGGAACAGCAATACTTAAAGATTGGATTGAGTATGTTGGATATCCCTACTCCTATTTTAGCAACTACATACTCCCTCTGTCCCATTTTATATGACTTACTTTTCTTTTTAATCTGTCCCAAAAAGAATGACACATTTTTATATTAACAATTTAACTTTAAAATGCCTATTTTACCCTTAATGAAATGATTTCTAGTCACACAAATATCTATAACTTATTTTAGACCACAAGTTTCAAAATTCTTTCTTTCTTTCTCAAATTGTGTGTCAAGTCAAACGAACTCATATATATTGGGACGGAGGGAGTAAGATTTAGCTATATTAGGCAACAATTCAGTTGATGTAACATAATTAGGCAACTTTATCGTGAATAGTATCCGGAAATCAACAGCAATAGGAATTGCTGGAAGTAATGCAACACTGTTTCTTAACTACAAGATTGAAAGATTGTTCTTTAGCATTTTCAAGCTTGCTGCCTAACTATATTTATTAACAGTGGTTGAAAACCAAACAACCTGAGCAAGTTTGCTTGAAGTACTTGATAGTCATGTTTAACTTCATGCATAGCATATTGGCTTATCCTTATATAGCAGGTTGTTTATTTATATGGTATACTGGGCTTGGTCATGAAATTCACTATCAAAATATTTCATCCCAAAGTGGAATTTTTTTTCTTGCTTTGTAATATTCAGTTCACATTAATGTAGTTTCATTATTTTATTCACCATTGATATTTTTTATCGTTATTGATGGTAGTATGGGCTGCTTTATATTTTTTTCCTGTCTTCTAAATGAAGCACTAAACTATCTCAAAAGTATGAACTGTACTATGTCTTTCCGTACTTTCTCGATGATCAATATTCATGCAGGCAAGAATTGTTGCTTCAATGATTCACGGATTGATTTCTATCTTGAATACGAACCTAACCCATCATCCTCGAAGAACTTGCATCATCTCTTTCAGAGTATGTACATACTTTCAGATTATGCAAAATATAATATGCTATTATTATTATTTTTTCAAGTGGGATGGGAAATAGTAAGTTTGGCCCCTGGGGTTGGGGTGACAAGGACTGGATGTCAGATCTAGTTTAAATCTAGAACCTTGACCACTAAACCAGTACTTTGGGTTTTGTCTCCTATTCGCTGTTAATCTCAATTTCTTGAATCAGCTATTTTCAGTTTTCATTTTGTCAATATCTCCCGAACAAGGTTTGAATGAGGACTGTCCTCCTCTTGGGCTCTGTTTTACATCCTTAGTTTCGCCAAATATGTTGATGTTACTTGTTATGATCTGTGCTACTTCGAGTGTGTTCATGTGTAGGGTAACTGCTCATATTGTCGTTCTGGTCCTTATTTTCCTGATCCAAAATTTTGCAGTGATCCGTAAAGGGAGTTTTGCTATGTATGATTATGGAATGTGGAAGAACCTCATGCGCTATAATCAACCAAAGCCCCCAGTATTTGATATCAGCCAGATTCCCACATCATTGCCATTGTGGATGGGTTATGGTGGAAATGATGCGTTAGCAGATGTCATCGACGTACAACATACACTAAAGGAGTTGAAATCCAAGCCAGAGCTGCTTTATATTGAGGAATATGGTCATATTGACTTCCTCCTGAGTACAAGGGCAAAAACAGATGTTTATGACGATATGATTAGATTTTTCAATTCTGTACAAAAGGTTAGCAGTTTTAAATAGTGGCTGATTAGTATATGTCATGTCGACAGTCTTGTACCTAGGATGATGATGTAGCTCGTGCTACCTCTTCAGATCCAAATAGTTTCTGGCAAATAAGGTGTGTATATAAAACCATTAGCAATCATTGTATATGTGGTTTAAAAGTGTGCAGCTCTATCAGTTCCTTCAGTTTTTAGGCAAAAGCTACTCCCCTACTCCCACTTCCATCTTTCATAATATTTGTTTAGATTATATACATACTTTTAGGATAATATGTTTTGCTTATATACTACAAACAAAAAATAAATAACAAACTCACTTATTTTCTTAAAATATATTTTCCTTCATACCGAACACACCCTGAGTGAATCTTTTGGTGTAAAAATAGCATGCAACTTTAGTAAAACAAGACTTAGACTTCATTCATTTTCATTAAGATTTAGACGTTTAAATCTGACTATAACATTAAGATGTTTTCTCTAGATCTGAATATTGAATGATTAAGACTTTGTTTTTAAACATTTGAATGTACATAATAAATATATAATCTAATAAAAATTAATCAAATATAAATAAAACCAAATCATTATTTGATAAGAAAAAATGAAATACTTATGCTTTAGATATAGTTTATAGTGGTGTGGTGATGGTATTATTTGTTGTTAGTCACTAGTAATGACGGTGATTATAATTGTGGTGATGGAGGTGATTAGTATTGTGGTAATTGTCATATTGGTAATGATTGATAGTTGTATTGATGATTGTAATAGTGAAATTGGTTGATGGTGGTGGTTGACGAATGTGTGGTGGTTAATGATGTGTTATGATAGTTGATAGCAGTGCTAGTTATGATGATGTGGGTGGTTGGTAGCAGAAATTGACCACACTTGTGATAGTGACGAACATTAGTGGTAGAGGTGGTAGCGACTAAAGAATGTAGTAGTTAGCAAGGGTGCTAGTTATGATGATGAAGTTTGTTGGTAGTAGAAGTTGATTCTAGTGGAGGTAGGGACGACATGGATATATCGGAGCCGGTCCAGTACTAGCGTCGCCCCAAGGAAACCAATTGGAACTGGAATCGAACTGATACCAGACGTAACAGTATTCGTGGTCCTTACCGTCTCGGACTGGATCGGTAGAATCAGATTTCAACGGCTCTATTTTTCTTTTAAAAAATAATTAAATATTAATTAAAGTCTAACTTAAAATTAAAAATTTTCAAAATATTTCTTTTTAATAGTCTAAATTTAAATTAAAATATTTCAAAATATATAACTTATTGAGTATTTTTTAAAAAAAAAAAATTCAAAGTTTATAAGTTTAAAATTTATATCGAACTTTCAATTTTCAATTTTTAAAAATTTCAAATTATAACTTAAATTTGAGCTTTGAAACATTTGAAAATTGAAATATAATAAAAAAGACTTGTATTAAATTGAAGACAATAACAATAATAATTAAAAAAAAAAATTAAGGCAAATAGCCTATAATTTTATTCACAAAAATTAAATAGTACGATTTGTGTTACAAATATTAGTAGAAGACCTAATTTATGCAGCCACCTTCTAGGAAGGATTCTGTTTGAATTAAACCTCGAATTATCATACTAATACCTGAAACCTCCCTAAAAGTCTTGTCTTAAATCATTTAACATTTCTCTAGTAACATGATCTGGAATTGGTTGATCGGCTAGTTCTTCCAATGCATCAATACCGTTGTCACTATAATCTTGCAACATTTCATCAATATCACTTTCGAATTGGGTAGGTAAAGCTGGACGCCCATAATTCCTTCTCTCAGCATTAATCAACTCTCTAAATAATATCGATATCTCCAAGCTAGTTGTATGGTGCTAATGAATACTTATGCTCTCCAATTTGAATTCTTGTTGCACTAAAAGCGCCCTCGGAAGTAACTAAAGATGTTTGAATAACTACCACATCTGGAGCCACCAATTGATGTTTTGGAAATCCCTTGTTGCAATTCCTCCACCAATCTAAAAGGTCAGGTACACCCTAAGCATCCTTAATAGTTTCTGTTCCCTAATTAAGATACCATCAACATCATTTTATTCATTAGAAGCAAGACTAAGATAATGTTCTAGCATATCATCAATATAATCTTCATCATATCTACACCTAGAAGTTTCAGGTTATTCATTACGTACTACTTCATTCATTCTATGAGAATTATACAAGTCTTACAATTTTCTAGCTTCAATTTTTATACTATCTTTAACTATTGTCAAGCTAGGTGTTTCATAATCTTATATCTAAATTTAAAAATTACAATAATATACTACTTAAGACTTTAATTAACATTAATTTTTTGGATTTAATTTAATTTTTTATTTTTGACTTTCTTCTCTCCTCTTTTTGGGATTATTTGTCTAATTTTGGAATGATAATTATGATATTTAATTTTTCTATATTTTATCTCTTCAATTACTATTTTTAAGTCACACATTACTTTAAGGTGCCTATCCAATAATATTTTTATTTTTTTTTTTGCTTTTTTATACACTCCACAAAAAGCAAAAGTTTTTTACACTAATCTAAAACCCATTTATTTTACTGCCTTTTTGATACAATCCACAAAAAGTAAAAGTCTTTACACCAAAATAAAACCTTTTTATCTTCCCAATATTTTTATTCATTCAAAACATTAAATATTCCTAATTATCTTGCTAAAAGTTTTCACCCTTCTCTCTTCCATCATCTTCACCATTGTTTCACTTTCATCCATCCCTTTCACCATTGTTAATTTTTCAATTTCATATTTTGATTTCTATGAATAGAACGCCTCGAAAAAGTCCTATTCCATATTTTTTGTAGCAATTGTGGTTTGTATATATGTGTATTTGATGAGTATGTGTGTCGAGAAGATATGAGCATATCAATGACAATTTTTTATTCTGAAAAATTTCAATTGAGATATGGAGCATTACTTTGAAATTACGAAAAGAGGAAAATTGTTATTGATACCGTCAGTGAAAGTGAAGCAACTGAAAAAAAATCGTCAGTTTTAGAGACAACAACAAAATCTCTAATCGAATCAACGAGTGTGTTGTTATTATCCTCATAATTGGTTGAAGAAAAATTATCCTCATGACAACAATTTTGAGGATGAAATCCCCAATTCTAAAAGATTAAGAGTAAACCAAAATTTATAGTGTGAATTTGGTCTAAAATACCAATGTGTGTGATTGGTAATATACCATAGTATTAATACGAAAATGTGTTTTCATTACGTCAATTGTCTATGTTGATTGTTGTTTCAAACTTTATATTCGAACTTAAGTAGTTGCTACGAATGTATGTTGTTGGTATATAATACCAACATTTTTGTCACTATATACAACCATTATTATGATAGACTTTTTTGTATTACTCCAATATTATACCAATCTATATTTATGTTTAAAATGTGGGTTAATTCTGATTTCAAATCAATTTTTTTTACGTTAATTCATTGTTACATTGATTTTTATATGCAGAATACCAGATATCAGTCAATATATACCTCATCATTTTTATCAATATTTGTGTTTACTGCACCACAAGTATACCAATTGTGTACTTGGTGGTTATGATATACAATCATTATTATTAACATTTTTTAGTATTACTCAATTATTATATCAATTTTTTTACGTTAATAATGTACATTAATTTTGGTTTCAATTCAAACCAAACTCATGTTTGTGTATTTAATGTTCGTAATACTAAAATAGCTGCCACTATATACCCCAATTTGAACAATCTTTGTGATTATTTCACCAAAAATACACTAAATATGTACGTGCTAGCCATTATAACAACCATTATTATTGATTAATATTTTTTAGTATTACTCAAACATTATACCAAAATATTTAATTGAACATTGTGTAATAATTTTGGTTTCAATTACTCTAAGTAGTTGTTTTTCATATTCAATATTTAAGGTTGGTATTTAATACCAGCCTTTCAATCAAACACATGAATACAACCGATATGTCAATTAAATCACCAATAATAAGAATACACTAATCAAGAGTAACCAAAGTTGGATAAAATTGCATTCATCATTCTTAAAAAATCCTAGAATTTTTGCAAAGAAGCAAGAAAATATTAAGAAAAAAATTTGAAAATAATACATCATTGTTAGTTCTGATAAGCAAACTTGGGGCAAGTCCTTTTGTTATGCCATGATGTACCACATTTACTACAAGTGACTTTACTCCTATTGTATTTTCCTTCGTTGAATCCCTTCTTACGATTGTTACTTGGTGGTTTGCCTGGTTGTTTTCTTGTAATTGGTGGTAGCATTACCTCTTCAAAGTTGATTTTTTTGGTGGTTTCTACCTGTTTCAGACCAAAAATTATTAGTAGTGCTTCTCGTCAAACAGAATGGTCATTTCAATGTATTCAACTTATATATTATGTTTTAAAGAATGTTTTTTGATGACGTGATATTGCTTAACTCAAATATGGTGTTTACACCATCATTATGTACCAAAATAGAATCAACATGTACACCATCATCATCTAAAAAAAAGTACCAACTTTGAATGACACAAAAAATTATAAGAATTACACCAAAATAGAATCAATACATACACCATCATCATGTACAAAAAAAATCAACTCTGAACGACACCAAAAAATCAGAATTACACCAAACTAATACAAAACAATAAATTTTACCAAATCACTTATGAAAACACACAATCACTAAATATTATTTTTATTATAGATCCCAAAACCATACAAAACAAACCAAAGAATTAAGAACAAAAAAAAATCATCATCATGTACAAAAAAACCAAGTCTGAATGACACAAAAAAAGAATCAAAAATACACCAAACTAATTAAAAACAACCCATTTCACCAAATCACTTACCAAAACACATAATCAGTAAATATAATTTATATTCTAAACCTCAAAACCATACATAACAAACCAAAGAATTAAAAAAAAAAAATCAAAACACGAAATTGATGAATAACAACAACAACATATTTTTCACCATTAATTAAATGACTCATTATTGACAAAATTCAATTTTATAAAACTGATTTTTAACGGTTTTTTTTCAATTGTAACACAAAAACCCATATCAAACATGGTATACTTCAACAAAATCATAATGATTTTTCAATTAGAAATATCACGTAAAAAACACAAATTAAATAATGAATTATTAATAATACCTGATGTGTCTCAATGTCTTTTATGTTGAATTAGAATTAAATAATTGTTGGTATCCATGATTGAACAGTTAACTAGAATGAGTAGAAAGAGAATTTTATTTTTGTTAAGAAACCTTTTATTGATAAGAGAGAATATAAATAATCAATTTGAGTAAATCATGGAAGGTAAAAGATTTGAGAAAAAAAAGGAAAAATTAGAAATCGTGGAGCACTATTAGACGTTTTTTTTTTTTTTAATATTATATATATTTTTTTTAATATTAAAACCTAACTTTGAAAAAAAACTATTGTTATGTAGGCGGAAAAAAAAACTATTGCTATATGGTGGTAATTAAGGTAATTAATTTGTATATTTAAGTTTTTTTTCCTATATTTTTTCAACCATTCGTGACGCACCTAATTCTTTGTAAGTTGTAAATAAGAAACAAGCAGTTAAATAAATTTGAGGAATAGGAAAAAAATATTTTTAAACTTTTTCAATCATAGACTTAACAGAATCTTCTAGCCTTGAATTATTTTTGAATTTACAAAATTTACTAGAAATAGCACAAATATTTGGTAAAATTGAGCAAATAGTTAGATAATAAAGTCCAGATATTTATTTTGTAGCTAAATAATTTTTTTTTAAAAAGTCTATAAGATCGTCATTCCAATTATTATTAGCAAGTCTATAGACCATATTTAAACTATGAGCATTCCAAACCATTTGTAAAGGTTTTTTATATTCATAAGCGACTTAAAGCATTTCAACCAAAGAATTTCATCTAGTAGCCACTGATTTTGGAATTTTTCTAGGGGGGAGATTAAATTCACGACAATGATTTTCAAATTCTTTACATCTAGCCTTTACTTGACATTTAAAAATAAAATGACATGTAGTTTCACATTTTATGCGCACCATTATTAGAAATTGCTATATCGTCTCTAACAATCAAATCATATATGAGTGCAACACACCTAATATGAAAACCATCAATATAAATATGGCAAAGTGACGGTTTTAGTATTACAACAATAGATGTATTATTAGAAGCATTATCTAGGGTGACACCAATTGCTTTATTACAAATTCCATAATTTTGTAAAACATCTATAATAGTTGGAGCTATGTAACTACCGGTTTTATGCATTTCATAACATTTATAACCTAAAATTATTTTTTGCATATATTTCAATTTTCATTGATCCAATGGTCAGTAATAGTGAAATAATCATTACCATCAACACTACGACTCATATCAGAAGTAATAGGCAATTTATAAATATTATAACAAAATAAAGAACGAAGATATTTAAAATATTGACCTTGATAATAAAAAAAAACAGTTTTTTTAATTATGTTTCTTGAAAAACCTCTAAAAGATGGATTATACACAATTTGAATATAATGAATAAAATCAGAATTTTTCAGCAAAACTAAAAGGCAAGCTAGTAACAACTATCATTTTAGTTAATTCTTGAAGATCTCTTTCTCTACTATATGTGTGATGTGTACTAGGGACAGAAACATTAGAAGTGTTTAATTGTTATTGGACCATATTAGAGCCCTATACTCCTACAAATGCATCAGGAAGGGGAGTACCACATTTTATAGCTTCGATTATAGCTTTAGCTTGCAAAATTTATTTTTTACAATATTCCATTAAATGAATATTTAAATGTCCTGTCCCACTCGCCTTTCCCAAAGTTTTATGATTCATTCTATGTTTACATTTATTACAAATAGTTTGATTTTTATCTTCAGTTTGAGTCATAAATTGTCACACAACATATTTTAGCACGTTCTACCTTGGGCTTAGCTCGACTAGGATGTACTAGGGGAATGGGCACGGGACAGGGAGTGGGAGTGGGAGTGGGGGCTAGTAGTTGTAATTGACTCTTGTTTCATCATCATCATCATAATAATAAGTATTAATATCATCATTAACATTTTCATATTCTACTTCTCCATCTAATTCTTCATCAAAATTACCAAACATGCTTGTAAAGATTCATTATCTAATTCAATAATACTATCAATATCAAAAATAGTTTCATCGATATGCGTAAGATCTTTCGTATTTATTCTTAATTGAGATACTTGTCTAATTTTAGATTTAGAAGAACTATCGAATTTTTTATTTTTTTTGGAGTTTCCGGTAAATACATTAACGACCGCACCAAAAAATGTTTGCTTACCTTTGCTAATATTTTTTTTACCAAAATCCATATTAAAATATTAAAAGTAAGCAAATTATATATAATATGAAAATTAAATGCAAACAAATGAATAACTAAATAACTAAAGACTAAATATATGAAAGTTGGTACAAATGTACCAAACGTCTACTAAAAAATAGACATGTATGACTGAAAGCTGAAAATTGATAGATGAAAGTTGAAAATTGAAGTTTGAAGGTTGCTCCAAAATAATCCATCAAAACTTTCAAACTAATAAAATTTATAAGTTATTAGAGTTTAGAGAGTAGAAGACTTGAGAGTTGAGAGAGTAGAAGATGAAGAAAGTTTGTGAGTAAAAATAATGAAGGTTGTGGGTTTTATAAAATGTATTTTTGAAAACTTTGGGGTATTAAAAAATGTTGGGAAAAGGGACAAATATACCCCGAACTTTCAAAAATGGTATGTCAATCTCTCCATCATACTTTTCGTCCATCAGAACCCTTGTCATCCAACAATCAGTGCACATTTGTCCCTCCCACTAATGGAACACACTTTGTGTACACGTGACACAATCCTAAACAACTATCCGATTGATCAAATATTTTAACCCAAATTCTAAGAACCCGCCCATGACCCATAAAATCCACCCGATTTGTTGTTAAAATATACTCTCTAAAATCTAAAGAAAAATTCCAATACGGGTTACTTTCTCATCTCACAAGACTAAAACCCTAGTTCATCAAACGTTCAAAATCTCTGCTAGTCTCCGTTATTCTTGGTAGATTCACTCAATTCTGGTCATTGGTACTCACGTTTTCACTCTGTTCATCTCTCATATCTTGTTTTGTATTCGATTTTTGCTTGTATTGTCATTCGTAGCTTGTAAGAAAGATGTTATTGAATTTTGATTTTTACTTGTATCTTTATTTTTATTCTAGAATCTGCTTTTTATAGTGATTTGTAGGGGTTTGTTAGCCTTTATCTTAAAAAATGAATTGTGGTTGTTCTTCTGTTTTCTAGGATTTTATGTTAGTGTTGTTTTATGCAAATTTATTAGGGGGTTTGTGCACCTTTATGTTAAAGAAGTGTTTTTTTTTTGTGTTTCAGATGTGTTACTTTTGTAGTGTTGTTTTATGTGATTTATGGATATTTTAGCTTCTTCTTTTGTCGATTGTCTTTATCCCTGTCTTTATTCCATTTCTTTATGTCTTTATCCCCTTTATTTATGCCTTTATTCCCATTCTTTATGACTATTTATTATGTACAGTTAGGTAGGTCGATAAGAACTAGACAAGTATATAATTGATAGTTGATAATAGTTACATTATGTATAGTTAGGTAGGATCACTTGTTTAATCTTAATTTACTCAGTTTAATTGTTAATTAGTAGTGACTAATTAGCTCACATACTTAACATGGACTACTTGTTTAATATTATTTTACTTAGTTCATCTGTTAATTAGTATTATATAATTAGCTCAAATACTTAACATACTTAAAACTTTCCTTGTTTGACTTACCTTGAATGACTGAGACTTTTGATTTTTTTTCTCTTTTATTCCTAATGTGAGTACTAACTAATGTGACTGACCTATATGACTTACTAACTTAACTAATGTAATGTTACTTACTAACTTAACTAATGTAAATACTAACTTACTAATGTGAGTACTTAGTAACTAACCTTACACTAATGTGACTATTTACCTTGTTTGTTTGACTGTTACTTTTTATTGTTTCTCCTTTATTCTTAATGTAACTACTAACTAATGTGATTCCTTACTACTTACTAATGTAACTTTTTATTTTTTTCTCCTTTATTCGTAGTGTGGCTACTAATTAATGTAATCTGACTTGTTAAATTCTTTAAGTCTGACTTATGTGACTTAGTAACTAACTAATGTAACTTACTTATGTTATTTACTAACTATGTGACTAACTTATGCTTACTAATGTGACTGACTGCGTTACTTGTTAAATTCTTTAAGAATTAAGTAATTCCTAAGTATAACTTATGTGACTTAATAACTAAGTAATGCAACTTACTTATATGGCTTACTAACTGTGACTTAATAACTAACTAACTTACTTATTTCCTAATGTAACTTGCTTATATGACTTACTTTGTGACTGACTTATAATATTTACTAGCTAATTGACTTAAGTGACTTAATAACTAAGTAATGTAACTTACTTATATGACTTACCACCTATGACTTAATAACTAACTTACTTATTTCCTAATGTAACTTGCTTATATGACTTACTATGTGATTGACTTATAATATTTACTAGCTAATTGACTTAAATGACTTAATATCTAAGTAATGTAACTTACTTATATGACTTGCTAATTGTGACTTAATAATTAACTTACTTATTTCCTAATGTAACTTGCTTATATATGACTTACCACGTGACTGACTTATAATATTTACTAGCTAATTGACTTAATAACTAAGTAATGTAACTTACTTATATGAGTTACTAACTATGACTTAATAATTAACTTACTTATTTCCTAATATAAGTTGCTTATTAGAATGTAGAAAGATAATGCTAAAAAGAGTGTATTAGTAATCATTGAATTAATAATACTTGTATTAGTTATGCGTGTATTCATTACACATAGATTATTTCGTATGCATTGTTTGGTTTGTTGTATTAAAAATTATATGCATTGCTTAAAAATAAATATTTATAAGAATATCATCCACAATTATGATAGAAAAGATGTAAAATAAATTTTTGGGATAGTTGGGTCTTTAAGCATGTTAATGCATGCATTAAATGCCCTTGCATTACTAATACCTAGAAATTCATAGTATTAGTATAGAGTGCATAACCAAAAAAAAAAGGGGGAACCCATCGGCAGACCCTAAATTTGGCACCAATTTTCACTTAGACACCTCAAGTAGGCTTTGTTCATTTTAAACACCTCAAATAGGGGTCCGTTGTGTCATTTTGACACTTTTTATATTTTCAAAATCACATATTAAGTACGTACATCTAGACGCAAGAAGAAGAAGAAAGAGGTGAGGGCATGGGGTTTGGGATCTGGAATAAAGAAGAAAAGAAAGTAAAATTGAGTTATTAAAAAATAAAATAAAATTTTCACGTGTCACATATCAATTCGTTTATTTTTCCACATAATAGCGTCTGTATGTACGCACTTAATATGTAATTTTGAAAATATAAAGTGTCAAAATGACACAACGGACCCCTACTTGAGGTGTTTAAAATGAACAAAGCCTACTTGAGGTGTCTAAGTGAAAATTGGTGCCAAATTTAGGGGGCTGCCATGGGTTCCGCAAACATTAGTTATGCATAGCATAAAAAAATTATAACATCGGAAAGGATTAGTTATGCATAGCATAAAAAATGTATAACATCGGAAAGGATTAGTTATGCATAGTATAAAAAAAGTATAACGTCGAAAAGCTGTAGGTATGCCTAGCATAATAAAAGTATAGCAAACAAGGTATTATTAATACACACAGTTAATACCTACATTATTTTTTATAATAAAATCTATTAAATGACCCCTTACATATTAAGCCATTTATTTATCTCCTTTATTGGAGTTACGATGAAGTACTATTGACATTTTGTTGAAGCCGTAGGCAACCATTGTTGAATCGCTAAGCTTCAAAATTTGAAAATTAAATTCCCCCAAATAAGCTTTGTTTAAGTGAGTATTGTTGCAACGCTCAGTTACATATGGAGGAGCGTAAATATGAATTATTTTTTTTTTTGGGTGATTTGTTGTAGTATTTGAGGTGCTTTTGGATGACACTCGGATTCAAAGAAGAAAATGAAGTCCATTTTCGTGGATGTATAAATACCTTTTATAATTTCTTAGAATATACATATTGAGTGCATAATATAGTATATCAATTTTTAAACATTTTATAAGAATTAAACTATAAAAATTATGTATATTGTTGTATATTGGTCACCAGATGTATAATATTACTCCTCCTGTCCAACAATAGTTGTCCACTATTAACTTGACACATCCCTTAAGAAACTATAAATAGATGGATAATTTTATTATGTCACCCTTTGAATATAATAAATATATTGTCTTGAAAAATATAATAGAGAAGTGACTATAATTAATGTTAAGAGTAAATTAGGAACTAAGTATAAAATTTTCCATTTATTTCATAAAGTAGACAAGTATTGTTGGACATTCCATAATAGTATAGTAGATAACTACTGTTGGACGGAGGGAGTACATATCGAATTATATTTTGAGCTAAATATATGTAAATAAATTTTGGGCTATACTTTTGCCATATAAGTTAAAAGAATGGTATATTTTTAAAACTTTCTTTAAAAAATTAAATTCTTGGTCCATGAGCTCATAAAAAAATACAGACGGTTTTTAAAAAAGACTAGTAAAAGGGTACCCGTGCAGTGCACGGGCCCAATAATATTGTGTTAAACATTTATATAGTTTTTAAAATTATAATTTGTTAAATAATTTTTTAATATAATTAATTATTAAGTTATTCGGGTAATTATTTTTTATATCATTTTATTCATTTAATTGAATTAATTTTACTCTCTCAAAAACTGTTTACATAAAAAGGATTATATTATTTATTTTTTTATGAGACAAATTAATTTTATTAAGAGTTAATTTTATTAAATTAAAATTATTAATTATGTTTTAAAATTTTATTTTTGATTACTATTATTTATAGCGTTATTTAAGGATAAAAGTAGTATTGAATGAAAATAATAAACTTGTATTGATTTGTTAAAATAGATAAATAAATAATAAAAGTAAAATTATTAAATCACAAAAACACTCATCAAATTAATACTATTTCCGAGGAAGCACACATATTGACGGAGAGGTGTGTACTTATTCCCTTCTAAATATTTTAAATCATCCTATTAAGTGTAAAATAAATATCTGATAATTATTATTAACATAGTAGTACATTAAATGATTTTAAATGTATTTCTCTTCATCGATAACTTTTTACTCAAAATAGTTATAAAATATACATAAATATTATAGACATTTAAAATAATAAAATTATAATTAAATCAAAGCTAAAGCGGATCTCATAATTTCGAAAGAAATAATACCACTAAAAATCAAGAAATTAATTTCACTTATTAAATCCAAAATAATTTCTCTTATTTTATTGGGAAAAGGGTCTGAAAAATATCCCAACTTTTGGCCGAATTTGTTGTTACGATACCAAACTTTCATGATGACTTATTACCCCTAGACTATTTAATACCATATTTTTTCCCCCTGAACTATTTAATAGTGTATTTTAAAGGTATATATGTATCAATGTAGACATATTACTATTTATAATTATGCAATTTTTTTATGTCCACGTGGGCATATAGATATGTTTAAAATACGGTATTAAATAATCTAGGGGGTAATAGATCCTCATAAAAGTTTGGTATCGTAACAGAAAATTCGGTCAAAATTAAGACTTTTTTCAGACCTTTATCCCTATTTTATTTTATTTTCCATGTCAATATAAGAGTTTAAATCTAGAAATGATAAAACATTGATGGTAAAATGAAAAAGTTTAGTGGGTCCCATGTATTTATGAAACTGATTGTGTACGGAAAGAAAATTGATGTTTTTTTATGACACAAGTAAAGGGTTAATTTGGCCAAGAGATCAAAATATTTTACTGCATCTACAGTAAAATTTTTTTTTTTTTTTGCCAATAACACTACATCATTTTAATAGATTTACAAAATTAACCTTATGGGCCCATATTTCCAAAGATAGGACGAACTTGACATTTAAGAGAAGCAATTGGTTTTATTGACAATTGTGATTTGAGAAAAAACACTTCAGCAAGAACCAAGTATTGCACAATAGTAAATTGAAATAGATCAAAATATCCTCAAAAGAAATTCTTTGACAGTAAGCTAACATGTCGACGGGAGCAACTTTGTCACGACCTAGACCGTCGTGATTGGCACCCACACTAACCCTCCGGTGGGAGAACCACTACTACAAACCAAACCAAGCAACTAGAGCAAAAACTAAGGCATTTAAGGATACAAAAGCAAGTTAAATACTAAGGAAATAAATAGGGAGTTTCCATAAACTCCAACAAAATTCTAATAACGAACTAAACAATGCGGAAGAAATAACCTAGAATCTAGAAGTCAATGTACCAAAACATCTAAAAGTTCAACAAGTCTAAATAGGAAGAGATGCAACCCCAAACTAACAAACTAATCAACTAACTAGAAAGTCTAAGTCCGAAATGTGGACATAGACGAAAAGAGAACTCATGGCAGCTCGGAAGAATTGGCTCACCTTTGAATTCGAACGATCACTGATCTTCTAAGCAAGGTCTGCCAGTAGCCGTTTGAAAATGCCCTGTACTCAACAAAGAAAGAGCAAGTGCAGTATCAGTTCACAACCACAGTGTACTGGTAGGATCACGCGGCTATCCTACTAAGTGTAACAATATTATAAAACATGCAAAATACCAAACATATACAATATCGATTATCACATGCTCATAATATACAAAATTATGACAAGTCATTGGTCCTCTCATGGAACCCAAACCCAAACAGTTAGCATACCGAAACGTGGTATCCGATCCAATGTTTATGTCGAAACGTGGCAACCGATTCCAATTTGTTATGCCGAAATGTGACACCGATCCATTCAACAATCCACAATCACAAGTATCTTCTCAAGTTCAGACAAATAAGTCATGATTCATGACATTCATCATTTATTTATCTCATTTACAACAAGTGTGATCAATAATGCAGCATTCACATACATGCAAGTATCATAATGAAGCAAGAACAAACAAACATCACATAATCATAGAATCACAATCATCACCTACCTCGAAACAAGCTTGAAACCCTAAGAAACTTGATCCTTCCCTTTTCTGGATTTATTCCGCTTGTTTTTGGTCTACAAACAATCATAATAGCGCGGGAATCAATAAACAATCACTAATTACCCGAATTGCTAACAATTCTATGAACCTTAGATCATACCCATGATCCCAAGTATCCAAAATAGAACTGTTTCCACAATAAAATCTAGATCAAAACCCTCCTCCATCAATAATTACCCATTCTATTACGTTCTACGAATCAAAAAACGGATTCGGGGAGTGAAAAACTTACCTTTTGCCTCAAGAATGGTGGAAAACTATCAAGAGTCATATGGGGTTCGTTTCTTAGCTCTAAAAAAATCAAAAAGTGCAGAAAAAAGTCATTTTAGGATTTATTTACGACCTTAAGTCGCGTATGGCCCACCACATCACCCCCTCACCTCACTACAGCGGCCCCACCAGAGCGACAAAACCCAGTGCCAAAGCGGCTTGCACAAAAAAATGAGCTATTTTAATAATTCCAAGACCCCCATTTCACAACACAGCTCTAACCAACGACATTCAGAAAATCCCCTTCATGCTAAGATCAATTTCGGGAGTTCTACTCGCCCGAATTCAATTCCATAAAGTCGTATGAATTTCTTAACAAGTTATCTATCCCCTCATATAATCAGAATTATAAATAAATAACTCGATTGTTACCAAATTTCCCTATACCTTAATGACTCCAATTTCGTCCATATCTGAACTAGGTTGGAAAATTTCAAGTTGCTACAAAAAAGTTTTCCGACCTAAAATTTTTCCCCGTTGGCTTTTCTATAACAACGGAACCCGGTTGTTACAATATATACCAATTTACCCATCACTCGTCCTCGAGTGACAATTTAGGAAAAACAGGCTAATAAAGGGATGAAGTAGTACCTGAATCGACGAACAATTGGGGATACTTGTCTCGCATGTCCCTCTCAGTCTCCCAAGTGGCTTCCTCAATTGGACGATGCTTCCATTGAACCTTCACGGACTTAATCTCCTTGGTCCTCAACTTGCGCACATCACAATCAAGAATTGCAATCGATTCCTCCTCATATTGATGGTCTTTGTCTAACACAATTTAGTCCCACTTAATGATAAAATCCCCATCACCATGATACCTTTTCAACATAGACACATGAAATACTAGATGAACACCTGATAAATTAGGATGTAAATCTAATCTATACGCTACAGGTCCTACACGTTCAAGAACCTCAAAGGGACTAATGTATCTCGGACTTAGTTTGCCCTTCTTGCCAAATCTCATCACCCCTTTCATGGGTGATACCTGAAAGAGATCATTCTCATCGGTTTGAAACATTATGTCTCTCACTTTATGATCCGCATACTTCTTCTGTCTACTATGGGCTTCTAGAAGTTTCTTGAATAATCCTCACCTTATCTTGAGCATCCTTCACTAAATCGACCCCCAATGATTTCACATCTCCAGCCTCAAACTATCCTATGAGTGATCTACATCCCCTCCCATAGAGTGCCTCAAATGGTGCCATATGTATGCTGGAGTGATAACTATTATTATAGGAGAATTCACACAAAGGTAGGAACTTATCCCAATGCCCTCCAAAATCAATCACACATGCCCTTAACATGTCTAATACTTGAATAGTCTTCTCTGACTGCCCGTCTGTCTGTGGATGGAAGGCTGTACTAAAAGTGAGTTGCGTGCCTAATTCATCATGTAATTTCCTCCAAAACTTGGATGTGAATTGGGTACCACAGTCTGAGATGATAGAGAGGGGCACCCCATGCAACCTCACTATCTCTTTCACATACACCTTAGCCAATTGTTCAGCATTATAATCTATTCTTATCGAAATAAAATAGGCTGACTTAGTTAATCTATCAACCACTACCCAAATAGAATCAATCTTCCCCAAAGTCTTGGGAAGACCAACCACGAAATCCATGGCTATTCTCTCCTACTTCCATACCGAAATTGACATTTTTTGAAGCAAACCTGCAAGCCTTTGGTGTTCATATTTCACTTGTTGGCAAATTTGACACTTAACCACAAACTCCGCTATATCCTTCTTCATGCCCGGCCACCAATAAATTTGTTTCAAATCTTGGTACATCTTGGTCACACGCAAATGAATAGAATATTGCGAACCATGGGACTCTATCAACAACTTTTGAATCAAATCATCAACTTGAGGAACACAAACTCTTCCTTTGAAACTAAGTACACCTTCTGCATCAAGAGTGGTCTCTTGTGCCTTACCAATCGCAGTCTTCTTTCTAAGCTTCTCTAAATTTTCATCTTCAAATTGTTTGACCATGATCTCATCAATAAATGTGGCCCTCACTTCAATGCTAGCTAATACCCCACCTCTTTCTGAGATGCCCAACTGCATGAACTTAGACTCTAAGGTCTGAATTTCCTTAGTAAAGGTCACTTGATTATACTTAAGCAAGCTAAACTATCCATTCTCACCTCTTTTCGACTCAAAGCGTCTGTCAACACATTAGCCTTATCCGGATGGTATTGAATGGTCACATCATAATCCTTAAGTAACTCCATCCACCTTCGTTGTCTCGAATTCATATCCTTTTGAGTGAACACATGTTGCAAACTGCAATGATCAGTAAATACCTCACACTTAACACCATATAGGTAATGCCGCTAGATCTTAAGAGTAAACACTACTGCTGCCAACTCCAAATCATGTGTTGGGTAATTTCTCTCATGCACCTTTAATTGACGCAAGGCATAAGCTATAACATTCTTATCTTGCATCAACACAACACCCAAACCAGAATGTGAAGCATCACAATAAACAATAAAATTTTTACCTTCAACCGATAATGCTAGAATAGGCGCGACGGTCAAGAGAGTCTTGAGCTTTTGAAAGCTCTCCTCACATTTTTCGGTTCATTCAAATGGTATCTCCTTTTTTTGTCAAATTGGTCAAGTGAGTAACAATAGAAGCAAAGTTCTTTACAAATTGACGATAATAGCTATCTAGCCCTACAAAACTCCGAGCCTCCGTCACAGAGCTAGGCCAAACCCAATTCTTAACCGCCTCAATCTTTTAAGGATCTACCATTACCCCTTCTTTTGACACTACGTGTCCCAAAAATGCAACCGAATTCAACCAAAATTCACATTTAGAAAATTTAACATGCAACCTTTGTTACACCCAAAACAATACGAAGATGGTCGGTGTGCTCTTCCTCACTTTTCTAATAGACCAAAATATCATCAATAAAGGCTATAACAAAAGAATCAATAAATGGCTTGAACACTCCATTCATTAAACTCATAAAAGTTGCATGCGTATTAGTCAAGCCAAAGGACATAATCAGAAACTCGTAGTGCCCGTAGCGAGTTCTGAACGACGTCTTGGGCACATCCTCAGGTCTAAATTTCAACTAATGATAGCCAGATCTTAGATCAATCTTGGATAAAACTGATGCACCTTGCAATTGGTCAAAAAGATCATCTATTTGAGGCAAAGGATACTTGTTTCAAATAGTGACCCTATTCAATTGCTGGTAATCTATACCCATTCTCATACTACCATCCTTTTTCTTAACAAACAAAACTGGAGCACCCCATGGGGAAGCACTAGGACGAATAAATCCCTTATCAAGAAGCTCTTGGATTTGAGCCTTAATGTCACGGACTTAGAGTCTCACTAAAGCTCCATGCGGCACTTGACAACTTACTCACTAATATTTCAAGATCTTGTAAGCTTAAGTAAGCCCTTTGAAACTAAGATCGCTAAGAGAATGAAAGGAAAGACTTAGACAATTTTGGAAGAAGACATTATATTGCTTGGAATATTGCTTATACTTTTTTTGGATGCCTTACAAATAAGAGGCCCTTCTATTTATACTACCTCATAAGGGCCTAAGTGTAAATTAAAATTATTTACACTTTGATCCCCTCTTTAGAAATCTCTACACTTTTTAGGAAATTTCAAATCTTTTCAAGAAAATATTTAAGAGCTTCTAGAGTTCTCTATAAACCCCTCCATAACTCTAGACTCTTCCACCCTTATTCGGATGCAAAATTTGACTGTGAACTGGCGGGACGTGACACTCTCCCCCATCTATTGATGCGACGATCGCGTCGCATCATCGCTGCGTCGCCAATCGAATCTTGTCTTCTCGTGTGCATGGCCAATAGTCCATTGACTCGATCAACGCCGTTGCGCAATGCCTTCAGTTATTTCTTGATCTATTTCAGCTCGGTCTCATGGTCTACCTCCTTCCTAGGAGGCACGCGCCTCAACGGCTTTTTTGGTATCACGATATTGTTCTCCTTCTTTGTGTATGGTGGCAAGGACCTTTTTGCACCATTTTCTTCCTTCGAACTTGCAATGGTGGCTCTAAACGTCAACTCTTTCTTCTTAGGGGTTTTCTCGAGCTGCATGGCTGTTAGACGAACTCGTCCTTTTGCCGTTGATACCATAACCAAGGGCACCATTCATGATCCTCCTTGCTCTATGACCACGAGTTGTTGGAGGTAAGGATCAATCACCACGTGGCACTGCTGGAAGAACTCTTGCCCAAGAAGTATGTCAAAGAGATCTAAAGGAGCAACAGTGAAATTGGTCTTACTTTGCCACTGGCCCAGCGTGATGCTTACTCCATGCGCGACTCCGTACATGGTAGTCGGTGGTGCATTGACCGTCCTGAATTGGGAGTTACTTGGACTGTAACTTATCCCCAACCTTGTCGTTGCCGCCTTAGTCATGATATTGGCCTTGGCACCCGTGTCGACCATAGCACAAGCTGGTCTTTCATTGATCGAGAGGTTGACATATTGCGCGCCGTATCCTTTTGGCTTCCCTAGCTGCTTGGTGATAGCTCCGCATAGTCCTATCAAGCCCAACTGCGTTGTCTCTACGCCTTGTCCTTGCTCATGTGCATCCTTCTCCTTCCGCTCTCGCAGGATAGCACCAAGACTCTTTAGTTTGGGGCACTTTGCATAATTATGTGGCCCACCGCATATGTAGCAACCACCTCTTTTGGCCGTTTCTGCCTTTCTCTCGGTGTCGACATGACGTCCAAACTCCTTGCCATCGGACCTATGGGTATCATGATTCTTGGGATGTGGCCGCTGCTCCTCGACTTTGCCATGATCTCCCCCACCATGGTCATGACTACCTCTCATCTCCTCTCCTCTGGCTCTGTCGGGCTTCTCATGCCTGAAGTCTGTCAAAGCTTCGGAGTGCGTGATGACTTCATCTATAGTCTTGACCTGTCAACGTTCCAACTCCGTCCTGGCCCAATTTTGCAGCCCATCCATGAAGTGGAACAACATATCATCATCCGTGAGGTTAGGAATTTGAAGCGTGAAGGTGGTGAACTCCTGCACATATGCGCGTATACTATCCGTTTGCTTCAGCTCCCTAAACTTGCACTTCGCCTCATAAATGACGTTGTTAGGGAATAAGGCATTCTTGAACTCCTCGCAGAATTACTCCCATGTGTTGATGGTGCACGTCCCCTTCTCAATCTTGCCATCCTTGCGCCTCCACCATAGCATGGCCATCTCCAAAAGATACTACACAACGGTGTTGATCTTACTCTCGTCGCTCTTCAACCTGTTGCACTTGAAGTAGTTCTCCAAATGCCATAAGAAGTTCTCCACCTCTTGCGCATCACGGACGCCTTTGAACATAGGTGGCTTGGGAGCCTCAACTTTGGC
The DNA here is from genome assembly GCA_037074985.1 of Solanum bulbocastanum. Classification (NCBI taxonomy): domain Eukaryota; kingdom Viridiplantae; phylum Streptophyta; class Magnoliopsida; order Solanales; family Solanaceae; genus Solanum; species Solanum bulbocastanum. The sequence continues at coordinate 16,628,933 of CM073607.1, read as the reverse complement.
CTCCATATCTCGATTAAGCGACGATGATCCTCCAACTTCCACGCCCTCCTTGAGTGCTTTCATCTCAGCCTTCATGGTCTCAATCGTGCTTAGCGCCTCCATGAGCTGACACTCCAAGGAAGTGATAGCCTTCTTCATCTCGAACTTGGCCCACTGACGTCCCTCCAACTCCTTACGGATGTTTTCAATCTCCTCAAGGGTGAAGTCTTCAAGAGTTTTGAACTTGCCGTCGGCCACATTCATGCGCCGGCCTAATATCTCCACGGCCTGCCTTGCCACTTCAACCTTTGTGACCCAATCTTCTCCAGCGGTGACGTCAATGGCCTCCTCACCAAGTTCATGGTCACTTGCTTCTTTGGTCGAGGGTGGATGAGATGTTAGCGACTCACTTGGTATGGGTTCGAGCAACATTTCCTCATTACTCTTTTGATGCTTCTTTCCCTTGCGATTTTTCTTTCCACCATCCACACAGATGTTGGTGGTGCTAGCGGCGTTCACGTCTCCTTCGTTGGTCAATCTCTTAGTATCAAACCAATGCTCTGATATCACTTTTGTCACAGACTTAGAGTCTCACTAAAGCTCCGTGCGGCACTTGACAACTTACTCACTAATCTTTCAAGATCTTGTAAGCTCAAGTAAGCCCTTTGAAACTAAGATCGCTAAGAAAATGAAAAGAAAGACTTAGAGAATTTTGGAAGAAGGCTTTATATTGCTTGGAATATTGCTTACACTTTTTTTGGATGCCTTACAAATAAGAGGCCCTTCTATTTATACTACCTCCTAAGGGTCTAAGTGTAAATTAAAATTACTTTACAAGTCCCTACTTATTTACACTTTGGTCCCCTTTCTAGAAATCTCTACACTTTCTAGGAAATTCCAAATCTTTCCAAGAAAATATTTAAGGGCTTATAGAGTTCTCTATAAACCCCTCCATAACTCTAGACTCTTCCGCCCTTATCCGGATGTAAAATTTGATTGTGAACTAGTGGGACGTGACACTTAAGCTCTCTTAATTTCGCTGGAGCCATGCGATATGGAGAGATAGAAAAATCAATGCAGAAGTCTATATCTCTATCCGGAGGCATACCAAACAAGTCATTAGGAAACACTTTTCTAAATTCTGACACAACAGGAGTATAATCAATGGGTGGAGCCTTAATCTCAATATCTCTAATATGAGCCAAATAAACCAAACAACCCTGCCCATTCAATTTCCTAAACCGAATGAAGGATATGATCTTAGCTTGATTAGGCTTGTACACCCTTTCCCACTCTAATTTTTCCCTTCCCAAAATTTCTAAAGTTATAGACTTAGTATTACAATTAAGCACGATATAATAGGGGGATAACCAAGTCATGTATAAGATTATATCAAAGTTTGTTATATCCAAGATAACCAAATCAGCCCAAGTCTGAAAACTCATAAACAAAATAGGACAAGCACGATAGACATAGGTAACTTTGACTGACTCTCCAACTGGGGTAGAAACATTGATAGGGGCACAAAGTATATCCCAAATCATATCAAACTTTGAGGCAAATCGCACGGATACATAAGAATAAGTAGAACCTGATCAAATAGCACATTAGTCATCCGATCACAGATAAGAATAGTACATGTGATCACTGCGTTAGACGCCTCTGCCTCATTCTTGCCCTAAAATGCATAACACTGAGCCCTATTATCTTGACGAGCCACTTTCCTAGTTGCACGTTACCCCTTCCTGCATTACCATTTCCTCTACCTCCACGACCTCCTTGATTACCTCCTCGCCCACCTTGTGGACGCCCTCGACAATTACTATCATTCCCCACGGGTACCATTTCTCTAGACTGCTGTTGCGCGAAATCTAACACACGTGGGTGGGGACAATCTCTCCTTATATGTCCAGGTTCACCACAATTGTAACATGTACGATCAAAAGAGGGTTTGCTGCCCGTCGAAGGTGCGACTCCCTAGCTATCCTGAATCAAATTATAAAGTGGAGTTCCCGAGTAATTACCTATAGAAGCGGGCATAGTGGACTGAATTGGCTTGGTTGCTAGTGTTGGCCTCCCTAAACCTCTGGAATAAGAACCTTGAAAGTTGCCTGAATTCTTTGCCCTTTTTGCCAATGCCTTAGTCAGACTGTTTCACCTCACCCACTCTACTTTCTTAACATAGTATGTTACCTCATTAAAGCTCCTCCCTGCCGAAGTCATATGAACATATAATACTTGCAACTCATAATTTAGTCCCCTAATAAATAATTAACCGGATCCTCTCCTCCTCAGTAGTCACTAGTTGAGTAGCTTATCCAGACAAAGCATGAAACTTGGCCTCATAAGCAGCCACAGACATACCATCTTATTCCAAAGCCATAAATTCATCTTTCTTACGATCTCTCAAAGTCCTAGGCACATACTTCTCTAGAAACAGAGCATGAAATTGGTCCAAGTAAGTGGAGGTAAAGTTGAAGATCTACATTTTATATACGTTCTCCATCACTGTTTAGCCTTACCTTGAAGTTGAAAGGACATAAACTCAACACCATGCTGATGGACAATTCCCAACTTATGAAGCCTCTCATAACAATCTAAGATAAACTCATAAGTATCCTCATTCTCAGAACCAAGAAACACATGAGGCTTTAGCTTCAAAAATTTAGTCAACATTTCATGCTCATTACCAGTCATAACATAACCAACAAAGGACGGAAGAAAGCATCATTACCTTCTATTCTACCCGTCTTGGGCGCAGTGCTAGCAACAGGGGGATTAGCGGGAGCTTGAGTTGCTTGAACAGATGGAAGCACTCCAAGACTAACCAACCCTTTAAAAAATGACATGATATGTCGAGCTAACACTAGGTCTATGGGAGGAACATCGGTAGTCTCGGTCTGCACCTCTTCCTCTTGTCACACATCTTTAATATTCTCAACACCAACATTCTCCTCTATCTTTTCATGATGCGCAGGAGGGTTCTCATTCACAGGAGCATTCTCAACAGGAGCTCTATTCCCAGCAGACGCTACTCTTCCACGGCCTCTACCATTAGCTCTTCCTCTACCCCTGCCTCGACCGCGATCTCTGGCTGCAAATTCCTCAGTTGGAGCATTAACGGGAGTTGCGGGCCTAACGTTGTTGTATCTAGTATTAACCATCTGCGGGCAAAATAGTGAATAAGGTTAGATACTAATTTGAATCGCTAGATATCAATTAGAATCAAGTCATAGCACGAAAAGAGACAAAAGAAATTAACAGAGAGATTTCATAAAGTCCTATAGCCTCTTAAATAAAAGTAAAAGTGTCCCCATACCATTGCGTAAGGCTCTACTAGACTCATTTTGGTACATCGAGATCAATGAACTTAGGTTCTAATACCAACTTTGTCATGACTCAGAATGTCGTGATTGACACCCCACTAACCCTTCGGTGGGAGAACCACTGCTATGAACCAAACCAAGCAACTAAAGAAAAAACTAAGGTATTTAAAGATACGAAAGCAAGTTAAATACTAAGGAAAGAAATAGGGAGTTCCCATAAACTCCAACAAAAGTCTAACAACGAACTAAACAATATGGAAGAAATAACCTAGAACCTGAAAGTCAATGTACCAAAACATCTAAAGCTCAACAAGTCTAAACAGGAAGGGATGCAACCCCAAACTAACGAACTAATCAACTAGCTAGAAAAATCTAAGTCCGAAATGTGGACATAGACAAAAAGAGAACTCATGGCAGCCCGGAAGAATTGGCTCACCCTTGAATTCGAACGATCACTGATCTTCTAAGCAAGGTTTGTCAGTAGCCGCTTGAAGATGCCATGTACTCAACAAAAAAAGAGTAAGTGCAATATCAGTACACAACCACAGTGTACTGGTAGGATCACGTGGCTATCCCACTAAGTGTAACATAAGCAAGTCAATATAACATTATAAATAGGCAAAATACCGAACTACAATATCAATTATCATATGCTCAATAATTTACACAATTATGACAAGTCATTGGTTCTCTCATGGAACCCAAATCCAAACAATTAGCATACCAAAACGTAGTACCCGATCCAATGTTTATGCCGGAACGTGGCAATCGATCCCATAATTATGCCGAAATGTGGCAATCGATTCCAATTTGTTATGTAGGAATATGGCAACTGATCCATTCAATACACCACAATCACAATCACAAGTATCTTCTTAAGTTCATACAAATAAGTCATGATTCATAGCATTCATTATTCATCTATCTCATTTACAACCAGTGTAATCAATAATGCAACATTCACATAAATGCAAGTATCATAATGAAGCAAAAACATCATACATCACACAATCACAATAATCACTTACCTCGAAACAAGCTAGAAACCCTAAAAAACTTGATCCTTCCCTTTTCGGATTGGTTTCGCTTGTTTTGTGTCTACAAACAATCATAATAACACAAGAATCAATAAACAATCACTAATTACCCGAATTGCTAATAATTCTATAAACCCTAGATCATACCCATGATCCCAAATATCCAAAATAGGGTTGTTTCCACCATAGAATCTAGATCAAAATCCTCCCATCGATAATTATTCATTATATTTTGTTCTACGGATTGAAAAATAAATTCGGGGAGTGAAAAACTTACCTTTAGCCTCAAGAATCGTGGAAAACTGTCAAGAGTCACCTGCGGTTCGTTTCTTAGCTCTAAAAATCGTAAAGTGCAGAATAAATTTGTTTTGAGGTTTAGTTACGACCTTAAATCGCGTCTGGCCCGCCACAACGGCCCTCACCTTGCTATAGCGGCCCCGCTAGAGCGACAAAACCCAACGACAAAGTGGCTTGCACGAAACAGTGAGCTATTTTAATAATTCCAAGACCCCTATTTCACAACACACTTCTAACCAACGACACTCAGAAAATCTCATTCACGCTAAGATCGATCCCTGGAGTTCTACTCGCCCGAATTCAATCCCGTAAAGTCGTACGGATTCCTTAACGAGTTATCTATCCCCTCAAGTAATCAGAATTATAAATAAATAACCAAATTGTTACCAGATCTCCCTACACCTTAATGACTCCAATTTCGTCCAAATCTAAACTAGGTTGAGAAATTTCAAGTTACTACGAAAAAGTTTTTTGACCCAAAAATTTTCTCTGTTAGCTTTTGTATAACGAAGGAACCAGATCATTACAAGCTTAACTCTCACTTATATAATAAGAGAAAAGAGCAATAAATGTAAACCCTAAACCCTAAAAGTAAAAAGGGAGTAAGATGCTTCATTTTAGGGCGGCTGAGATGGTACATGGAGAAAGAAAAATAAGGGATGTGGACCATTTGTGTGGGTCCACACCAATCACATCACACTCTCCATTCCAATAAATATCCACACCTCTTATCTGTGGTAAGTTGTACTGTCACAAAAAACAAGAAAAAAAGCCCAAAATGGAAAATAAATCTGCTCAAGGGAAACAACACATCCCTCTATTGAACCCCTTATAAAATGAAAAACTGGGTTATCTCATATGTATTCTTCTTCCACATCCATTCAATTGTGTCTTCTTTCCTTTTTTTTTTACCAACTATAGATTTTACGTAATGAAAAAAAAATTGATCATTTGATGAACTTTAGAATAATCAATAATGACATAATAAAAATAGAAAAGAGATTAAAATAAACAAATAAATATAAGAATAGTAATTTGGGTTAATGATAATAACGAAGATATAAATAAGTCTACAAAATAGGTAGCCACGTAAAAAAGGATGCTATAATTAACTAAATAATATTACATTTATCAATTATTACAACGACCTCTGCATTAAATAAAATAAACAATTACATAAGTTATATTTGTGGAGGTGGCGATGATAATTAACTGATTTATTTACCTTGCTTGTTTGAAATGAAATGGTCTCATATTTATATATAATTTGAGTAATTGATAATAACGATTGCTTTTGGAGAAATTTACATATTAAATCATTCATTCATTTCCTTTATTGGAGTTATTATGAAGTGTTATTGACATTTTGTTAAAGTCATAGGCAATCATAATTGAAGCTCGTAGGCAAGTTGAAGTCATAGGCAATCATAGTTGAAGCTCGTAGGTTCAAAATTTGAAAATTCCACAAATTAGCTTCGTTTGAATGAGTATTGTTGCAAATTTACATGTTTTTTGTTTGTGATTTGATGTAGTTTTTTGGGGTAAGGCACAAGTACCCTCCTAGACTATGATTGAAATTTCAGAGACATATCTTAACTAATCAAAGGTCTTATTACCCCCCTAAACTCATTTTTTGTATAATTTTATACACGTTTTGGCTTACGTGGCACACTTTGTGACTTTACTTAAGTGTGGCACGTGGGAGACACTTGGAGGCCATGTAGGCCAAAAAGGTGTACAAAATTACAAAAAAAATAAGTTCAAGGGGTAATATAACCTTAGTTTAGTTAAAGTGTGTCTTTGAAATTTCGGTCATAATCTAGGAGGGTACTAGTGTCTTATCCCTAGTTTTTTATGTGCTTTTGAATGAATCTGACATTTGAATTGAAAGAAGAAAATGATGTTCGTTTTGTATAATATTGGATATTATTATTTATGGGTGTTAAATATCTCCTAAGTATAATTTTGTATACTATTACATATTAAATGTATAATATTGCCAGGGGCGAACCCACATGGAGTCCATCGGATGCTCGAGCATCCATTAACTGCGTCTTGAAATATATATATATATATATATATATATATATATATATAGAAATTAAGTGGCATTTGTATAAAATTATCATAGAGTACCCAATGAACAAACGATTTGATTAGTCTATTGGCTCTTGGGTGAGTGTTAAAGCCTTTTTTTAGTGTTGTTGAGCCTGAGTTCGAATCTCACTGTTATCCTAGATCCACCACTGAATATTATATTGTATATCAATTTTCAAACATTTTTTGTAAAAGATAAAATACCAAAATTTTGTAATATACTGTATACCGAATGTATAATATTATATATAAAAAAGAAAGCAATGAATCTAAGCACATGATCCACTCCCTTATATTCTCCTTTCCTATAAATATGTATAGCTCTCATCTGTCATTGCTGCATAAATAAAAAAAGACAATTGTCACAAGAAAGTCCAAAATGGAAAACAAATCAGGTGAAGGGAAACAACACATCCCTCTACTGTGCCCTTATGAAATGGGAAACTTTCAGTTATCTCATAGGTATTTTCTACCCCTTATTTTTTTTTTTTGTGTGTGTTTTGAATTGATGAATGTTCAGTTACGTTTTGGTTGCTCTTTCTTATTTTCATCGTTTTCTTATTTGTGCAAATTAAAAGATTCCCATGTGATACTTAGAAGCAATTACTTCACAATGATGTCCGCAATATACTAGATGAAAAAAAATAAACTTGAAATCTAATTGAAATGAATCGAGATGACCTTTCTTTCATCAAGTTAATGTTGAGCTTGTGTTTGGCTCTTTTTGTTTTGGTGCTTAGATGATATTCCTAATTTATTCACATTGTTGATGAGCACAGTATTCAAATTCGTTGTTAAGTCATTTTTTTTTCCTTCTTCTTCATTGTGTTACTTTTCTAAATTATCATCACCTCACAACACTTTTTTGCTTGTACCAACACCATATTTCATATTTATTCTGTCTTTCTTTCTTCCTCTCTCTTTTCTTTCCAAACAACAACACTAAAAAGAAAGAAGAAGAATAAATATGAAAAATAGTAAAAGAAAAGAACAATTTTTTTTTAGAAAGCACAAAAGAGATTTTGAGTGCAATTATAAAAAAACAAAATTTAGAATAATAATTTTATTTTATTTACTAAATAGATTTTAAAATAATTTTTAACTGAAAATAACACATGTAATTATTTAATTGGTTGTTTGTTATGTCATCAACAAGTGTATTACATTTTCCTTCAGTTTTTGTTTGTTGTCTAAAAAATGTCAAAATAATATAACGGGACCCTACATGAGGTGTCTAAAATGAACATTCCTTAGTTGAGGTGTTTAAGTGAAATTTGTTACCAATTTTAGGGGGACACGGATGAATTTGACCTTTTGACAACTATGTCAAATTTCTCGTCCATCTTATAATTTTAAGCGCTTCTTTTTGGATTAATGGATCGTTTAAATCCATTGTTAGGTAACTAAGAATGAATAAAATGTGAATTACTTGTTATTATAACACTTCATATGTTTTCCAGAGTTGTATTGGCGCCGTTAACAAGGCAAAGATCATATGGCAATGTTCCACAACCACATGCTATCCTTTATTACTCGCAAAGAACCACAAAAGGAGGTCTTCTAATAGCAGAAGGCTGTGGAATTTCTGACACTGCCCATGGGTAACCAGTTGGAAATTTTATAGTTCTAGCTATTTTGTTCTCATACATCTTCCAAATACTCTTTCTAAGTATTGCTATATATTTATTTATTGAAGTTGCAAAGATACATCTGGTATATGGACATACGAGCAAGTTGAGGCATGGAAACCAGTTGTAAGTGCAGTCCATGCCAAAGGAGGAATCGTCTTTTGTCAACTTTGGCATACAGGGAGGGTTTCCAGCAGAGGTAGTTACCTAACTCCCTGTATATACTCACATTTGATGCTTCCAACTTCTTAACCGGCTCTTACCACAGATTTTCAACCCAATGGACAAGCTCCTATCTCCTGCACAAACAAGCCAGCAAAACCTCTAATTTGTTCTGATGTCCGGGATGTTGCACAATTTCCATCACCACGGCAGTTGAGAACAGACGAAATTCCTCAAATTGTAAACAATTTTCGGCTTGCTGCTAGAAATGCTATTGAAACTGGTAAAACTTACTAGACATGTGTTTTAGTATGAAGGAAAGTGGTTTAATTCTGTCTGAAACTGTGGACTAGAAATTCTTCCTTCCATATTTACCATATGCATTAGATGAAAACAAAGACAAAAAGAAAACAAAGTCAACAAGTGCTAAAATGGATCATGAGTTTGAAAGCTAAGAATGAAAAGCACTCGCATAAGCTGAATTTATTTACTATATGGGAAGAGGCAACTTTTGTCAAATATATAAATTGATTTTATTATGTATTTTAAGAGTGTGCTTTGAATATCTTCTCTTGTTCTTTCAGATCAGTATTGCCTTTAAATTAGAACCTTTACTCAAACTAAGTTTGCTTATGTGAATCTGTAGGTTTTGATGGGGTTGAGATCCATGGAGCTCATGGCTGTCTAATCGACCAGTTTATGAAAGACAAAGTCAATGATCGAACAGACCAATATGGAGGGTCTTTAGAGAACTGTTGTGGATTTGCACTCGAAATAGTTGAAGCAGTTGTTAATGAGATAGGAGCTGACAAGAGTCGGAATAAGGCTTTCCCCATTTGCTGACTACATGGATTCAGGAGACTCAAATCCAAGTGCTTTGGGCCTTTACATGGCTGAATCCTTGAATAAGTATGGCATTGCATATTGCCACATGGTTGAGCCAAGAATGATAACACTTGGGGAAAAAGTTGAATGTCCTGAAAGCCTTATACCCATGAGGAAGGCATTTAAAGGTACTTTTATTGTTGCTGGTGGTTACGATAGAGGAGATGGAAACAAAGCTGTGGATGAAGACCGAGCTGATCTTGTTGCATATGGACGTCTGTTTATAGCTAATCCGGATTTACCCAAGAGATTTGAGCTTGATGCACCTATCAACAAGTATAATAGGGAAACATTCTATACTTCTGATCCTGTTGTTGGCTACACTGACTATCCATTTCTAGAAACCACAATATGACACCGAGGAAGCACTAGATCGATATGATACTCTTTACCTGGATGTAGGGGTTTGTAAGATGAGATAAACTAATATCCACATTCGAACTTATATATCATTGAGTAATTTCTTCGTTGTAATAAAGGCAGTGAAGTATTAAAAGTTGGACCAATGTTCATATCTTCAAATGGTAAGAGAAAATCTTTAAAAAAAATTACCTACATCAGATCACAACTCAAGTTCAGGTAATTCTTCTCAGGAACAGTTTACTAGCAGAACATTTCTACCTATATTCAACCACAACAACAGTTCTCCACTCGTGTTTCATCTTCTCAACAGAAGCTTCCTTCGTATTCTGCAATATACGGTCAACCAAGTTGTCCTTACTCCAGAAATTTTATGTTTAGTTTTTGGAACAACACAACATAATGATGAAATGAAGAAGAATGAACCAAGGCATCGCGAGGGAAAATAAGGTTCAGCAGAAACTTTTCTTCATTCACAACATATTACAAAAACAAAAGCATAAACACATATATCCTAATTAAGTTGTTCAGACTCGGGTGTTATATAACTGACTTTTCGAGACAAGTTCATGGGCAAATTTATGCATTTTCCCAATTCTATTATTGTAGGCTTGTTTCAACCATATTTATGGTATGCATATCTTAAACTTCATCTACTAACATAATTGCAAAAAGTAGTTATTTTATGATTTCATATGACACTAACACATACTACAACATAGTGTGTGTATATATGTGTAGAGAATTTTGAAACACTCGTTGTAGCTAATAATAATAGAAGATAGACCGATGCACCTTGTATATCAAGCCCTCGCTAGCCGAAATGTAGAGCTGAGAAATAACTCACAATAATCGGTAGAGCGTGGATTTATTTATCATTAAATATGATGAAAACATACAGAATTCAAGTGCAGAAAATGTTAGTGATCTTTATTAATAGATCACTTCTTTTGTGAGACAAGAAGTATCTGATAACCCTTGGCATCATGCCGTGGTTTCTAGAAATGGATAGTCAGTATAGCCAACAACAGGATCAGAAGTATAGAATGTTTCCCTATTATACTTGTTGAGAGGTGCATCAAGCTCAAATCTCTTGGGTAAATCCGGATTAGCTATAAACAGACGTCCATATGCAACAAGATCAGCTCGGTCTTCATCCACAGCATTGTTTCCATCTCCTCTATCGTAACCACCAGCTACAATAAAAGTACCTTTAAATGTCTTCCTCATGGGTGTAAGGCTTTCAGGACATTCAACTTTTTCCCCAACTGTCTTCATCCTAGGCTCAACCATGTGGCAGTATGCAATGCCGTACTTATTTAAGGATTCAGCCATGTAAAGGCCCAAAGCACTTGGGTTTGAGTCTCCTGATTCCATGTAGTCAGCAAATGGGGAAAGCCTTATTCCAACTTTGTCAGCTCCTATCTCATTTACAACCGCTTCAACTATTTCAAGTGCAAACCTACAACGGTTTTCTAAAGACCCTCCATATTGGTCTGTTCGGTCATTGACTTGGTCTTTCATAAACTGGTCGATTAAATAGCCGTGAGCTCCATGGATCTCAACCCCATCAAATCCTACAAATTGAAAAGATTACATAACACAAACTTAAACACAACACTGATATGATAGCACAGGGAAAGTTATTCAATGAAAGGATCGTACATCACAACTGATCAACTCACCAATTAATCAATCTAACGAAGCACCTATTTCAGCACATATTGTGCAAGATTTAAGTTGTTTGTGAAAACGTGTAGATCTAATATCTTTTCCTGATTCATAGAAATCCATAGTAGACATAACCAAAAACTGACTCATTCTGGTTATTCACTAAAGAGCACCAGTGAAATGCCACTTAGGGTATGGAAGGAAACATTTTCCACTTACCAATCAAATACTAGAAAATAAGTAAGAAAGCCACTTATTTCCAACAAAACATTTTCTAGGAAAACACTTTCCATGAAAAACATTTTCCTTCATGCCAAACTCACCCTTAGACTGCATATGTAACAGTTTTCGCGTACATTATGTTATAAAGGTTACAAGAAAAAATTTCGTGTTTTTCTCCGTTGTATTGTTTGCAGCAAACGTTCTAATTCAGTGTTCATATATTTCAGTTGAGCCATCAAAAAGATATGGATAGCAGACTCCAAGCATATACAGTATGAAATGAGTTTACATATTTTAAACAAAGTTTACCTTTTCCTACTTAGAACATGTTAAATGATCAGTCTATTTTACCAAGCAGTGAACTTTAGAAGAAATTTTTACCAGCTTCAATGGCATTTCTAGCAGCAAGCCGAAAATCGTTAACAATGAGAGGTATTTCGTCTGTTGTCAGGCGACGTGGTGGGGTAAATTGTGCAACATCTAGGCCATTGGAACGAATTTGAGGTGTTAATGGCTTGTCTGTGCAGGAGATAGGATCCTGCCCATTGGGCTGAAAACCTGTAGATAGGTGTTGATCAAGAAGCACAAAAGTTACATTTAGTGATACATTAATTCTCTCAAAGTGAGTTACCTGTGTTGGAAACTCTGCCTACATGCCAAATTTGGCAAAAGAAGATTCCTCCTTTGGCATGCACTGCATTTACAATTGGTTTCCAGGCCTCCACTTGCTCCTTTGTCCATATTCCAGGAGTATCATTGTACCTTCAATCAATATGGCATATAGACGAATTTAGAAAGACTATCCGGGAGGAATGTAGAACGTAATTATAAACTTATTGAGAACTTGGTAAATTGCGGTTACCCTTGGGCAGTGTCAGAAACTCCTGTGGCCTCTGTTATTAGAAGACCTCCTTCTGTGGTTCTTTGAGAGTAATAAAGGGTAGCATGTGGTTGAGGAACATTGCCATATGATCTTTGCCTTGTTAATGGCGCCAACACAACTCTGCAAAACATTTAAGTGTTAGTAATAAGAAGTAATTCACATTTTATCCATCAATTCAAAAAGAAGTGCGCTTAAAATTATAAGATAGACGAGATATTTGAGATAGTTGCTCAAATTAATACTAGATTTTAATTCCCTTGAATAATACTGTGTATTCAATGCCCTTGCAGCTTTAAATATAAGAACCACACCATCTGTATCCATCAAATACATACGACTAATCAGAATTAACAGAGTGCAGCTTTAGATGATGCCAGGGAGATAAGAACACAGTCACCGTCTGTGTTCTCCATTTTCTCATCAACAATTTGAAAAACTTCGGAGTATCACTAAAACAAATAAAGAGAAGTCAAGCTCAACTCTAACTTGATGGAAGAAAAAGTTCATCTCTGATTGAATTTCAAGTTTTAACCAAATCAAAGAGTATTGTGGATATCAAATTATTTATTTCATCATTTTTTCATCTAGTATTGTGGACATCAATTTGTGATGTTGCTATAACATGGGAATCTTTTAAATTTGCACAAATAAGAAATCTGCAACAGCAAAACAATGAAAGAACAACATTGATCAATTGAAAATAGGAGAACCCTATTTTGAATTATCAAAAAAAAAAAAAAAAAAAAAAACCAACACAAACATAAAGGGTTGTTATATGAATAATTAGGAAGAAGAGTACCTATGAAACAACCAACACAAACATAAAGGGTTGTTATATGAATAATTAGGAAGAAGAATACCTATGGGACAACTGAAAGTTTCCAATTTTATAAGGGGTTAGTAGAGCAGATTTGTTTTCCATTTTGTGACGGTACAATCTTTCTTGATATTAAGAGGTATGGATATTTATAGGAAAGGAGAAAGTGAGATATAATTGGTGTGGAGTGTGGAGCCACACAAATTAGTCCACATTCTTGCTTTTTCTTTCTCCCATCTACCATCTCAGCCGCCCCAAAATGAAGCATCTTACTCCCTTTTGCGCTTTAGATTCATTGCTCTTCTTCTTTTCTTTTTAAAATATTCCACCGTCGCTATTTTCTTAGGAACTCAGGCACCCAGAATTTGATACTTCCTCCGTCTCATTTTATGTGAGATAGTTTGATTTGGCACGAAATTTAACAAAGAAAGAAAGATTTTTAAAATTTGTGGTTCAAAATGAATAATAGAAATTTATTTGGCCGTAAATCATTTCATTAAGGATAAAATAAATATTTTATAGTTACATTGTTACTTAATATAAAAATGTGTCATTCTTTTTGGAACAAACTAAAAAAGAAAGTAAGTCACATAAATTGAGACTGAGGGAGCATATTTTTTTAAATTTTCAGAAATATACAATTATCTCCTAAAAATATAGTTTAGTTCAAAATATAGTTAGGTATGCATTCAGTATACAATAATATACAAAAAAAAAATTCAAATTTTATTTCTTACAAAAATGTTTCAAAATTCATACATTATACACCCAATATGCAATATTATAAAAAAAATTATAAGAGATATTTATACACCCGTAAATAATAATATACAATAGGAAAAATGGAAATATATACCTCCCGAACTTTCGTAATGATATCTTATTTGGATTATACTATTGTAGTGTTAGAGACATCTTATAGTATATATAGCACATCCTTGTACAGAAGTAAAGCGGGCGGCATAATAATAATAGTTAGGTTATATCTTCAGTGATTTCATATGGTATTGATGCCATGACGGGCGCCAATTCCTCCATCACCTCCGCTACTTCTTCACACACAACCCTTAGCTAATTAACCGCTTTATCTCCATTAAACTTGCCTTGAAAAACTACCTCTTTTGGCGCACACAACTATAACCTTACATTCCTCGTTTGATTGTGCAATATGAAATCATTATTTGAAATCACGATATAAAATCATGAGATGAAATTGAATTTTTGTTTGTATATGAAATTTGAACTTTTTATGTTGTATGCTTTCTCATTAACATAAAAACCTTATAATTTGTAAAATTATTAAATTGTCTCAATTCTTTATGCATTCTTACCAAATAAGCACAAGTTTATAAATTGCATGATACACTATCGCAAAAATATTCTTAAAAATACAATATTTGTTTATCAATTTTTAATTTAATAAAAAAATTAAATTAAACATAATTTGTGATGTACAAATCTTTAATATAATACATCTATATAGTACGAACAATCTTCTCACCAAGAAGTGCATGAACTTTTTTTTATTACATTAACGAGAAAAATTATTTTTGTAAAAGTACTTTTCGAAATGTATATATTTTAATAAATCAAATATGAAATGTCAGAATTATTTTTCTTTACTACCAAACACATGCACAATTTGCATATTGCAACATTTTTTGGGGGACATCAACAATAAGTCAAAATTTATGATGAGCCAAACTTAGCTTTTTGTTTGGTCTTGGTTGGAGATATTAATATGATTTTTACGTTGAGAAATTATTAGAATGGGATGGGCGGATAGAGACTGACAATTGCCGTGACGTATCCTGACAAGGAATGATAGAAATGACAAGTGCCGTGACGTACCCTTACAAGGAATATTATTAAGAGTGTCAAATGAGCGAATTATTTTGAAATTTGAAATATTTAAATGGATTGAAATAAAAATTGAATTGAATCTTAACTTGCTCAAGTTTACTTTTAGCTCAAATCGGCTAAATATTGGGTTGGATCATGACCCGCTTGATCTCAATAATTTTAACATATTATTATTTAATTTTTATAATCACAATTTAAATTTCAACTCAAGATTTTTTTAATAAAAAGATGTTATAAATGGATAGTTAAATCTAAAAAGATATAAACTAAATAGTAATTCATACATTAAATATAGAAACGTACATTATATCAATGCAAATAAAGAAATCTTAAAACAAGTTGAAATTAAAGATTAAATTGGATCAAATTAAGGATTCTCTTAAAATCACTTATAGCTTGAATGAGTTGAAATAGAACTCAATTCAAATTATTTTGAATCCAATTCTTAAAATTTTGGACGAATTAAATAGGTTACATATAATTGAACTCATTTTTACCCCCAAAATTACCATTTACTTTTCCCCAAACATGTTTAAAAACTTTACTCTAAAATATTATGTAAGTTGTGTTGTACTGTTGTACCATTTAGCAGTCTTTGTAAAGTAAATAGAGTACTTTATCTTAATTGGTGTCCCACTTTACCTTTTACCTTTTTAATCCATTTGGAAGTGAATCAACCAAACTACTTTACAACAGTCAGTTATTATAATTATATTTCATTATATAACGGTCATTTGTTATAATTGTATTATATTATAATAATGTGTTGTTTTCTTCATAATCAATTTTTATATTATATTTTATTTCTTTACACTTTTTGTAAAATTGTCTTTTTTATAATAACAATACCGAAATATTGTAATAATAATTTATAAGAAATATATTATGTATAAAATAAAAATTAAAATATATATGTCAATCATCACTAATGTCCTGCACATAGTAAATTTCTAACACAAATATCTAAAGGAAAAAATGTATTTAAATGGTGCCCATCAATTATGGTTTCAAAAGAAAAGGCTATTGATATTTTCTTCTTTATATTTATATTTTTTCTAATTTTATGTATTCTTGTTTGTGAAAGCCAAATTAGATCTAAACGTCAAATATAAGTATAGATATATAAAAACATATAACTATATCAACTATGATTTTTTTAGACAAATGTTGTCACAAGAGAGAGGCTTGATTGTATCACTTTTGTATAATTGAAAACTATTTAATTTTAAAATTTTCATTTTACCCATAGTGAAATGATTATTTTATGAATGCTAATAAAATATTTTAGACAAAAATTTAAATTTTTTTTTTTTTTGAATTTTGTGTGAAATCAAACTATATCATATAAATTGGGATGGAAAGTGTAATATTTT
The DNA here is from genome assembly GCA_037074985.1 of Solanum bulbocastanum. NCBI lineage: Eukaryota > Viridiplantae > Streptophyta > Magnoliopsida > Solanales > Solanaceae > Solanum > Solanum bulbocastanum. Next base: position 16,612,333 of record CM073607.1, on the reverse strand, counting down.
TCCCTTTTCAAACTTTTACTTGATTAAAATTATCTTTCAAGTGGAACACGTATTATTCACTTTCATCAAATAAAATAAAATTAAATTGCAAATTAAAGGTAGAATGGTGCTGGGGATTCTTTGTCAAGATCCAACTGATCGGATCATGCATGCACCTACTCTAACATCTAGATAAGATAATTCTTACCACCCAATTTAAAAATGGGCAATGCAAAAATTAATAAAACATAAGAAAGCTCTTTAATAATTGAAATAGTCATGAAAACTCCAGATTTAAGGATTACCTTTTCACAAATAATCGAAAAATTCCTCTCAAGGAACTAGTCTAAATAGGTACAACATCTACTAAGATAATACAATGTATAAAAGAAAAGAAGACACGCCTCTCATCGTAAGGAAAGAGAAGTAGAAGCTGTCAGAGATTATCATCGTCTTAGGGGTAAGATAGTTTACTCAACCCTGCAGCCAGACTATGCCAAGAGGCATAGCAAAAGTAGTATAAGTATAAACAACACGTACATGTAGGCATTATCGGTCGACCCGAATCACTCACATAATTGATAACGCTCAAATCTCCTCCTTAAAATCAATTAAAAGGGACAACAATCGTAGTCAATAAATTCCCAACGAAGAGTCGGGATTGAATCTCACAGGGAATGGTAGATCGTAGAGAATTCTTATAAGAAAATTTGGTTTGTAAAATTGCTCATTTGTAATATTAAGAACAAGTGGGTGGATGATTCCACCAATTTAATAAAAAGACTTGGTTATCATTTGTCACAATTAAACAAAAATTTCGGAGAATTTAAGAGTTAACAAGCAATCTAGGGGTGTGGGGATCGGAAATTGATGTCGCATAGGTGTAATTGTGTTGCTCTATAGTAATGAACATCCATGAATAGGCTTGGTCATCTTCAATGATGCTAATCATCTTTTGATCTCAAAACATCTACACATAGGATCTTCTTTCGGTCTAATCTATACGTCAATCTAAACAACCCAATACCTTACTATATTCTCTCTTTTGATGCAAAAATAGGGAAAATAGATTCGACCCATACCCTCTATTTTCAAGAAAGTTACAGACATCAAACCTAAATTGCTAGTATTGGACTAATTACCACTCTAATCAATCTCTTTCGAGCATCAATTAGAGATCAAAAGTAGGAATTAAGTTTGCACCCTTAACCCATAAATTAACCCTATGCTAATTAGCCCAAATTCATGTATGAATAACAACAAAATATAGCATAACACAATTCCCACTACATTAAATCAACACCCAACCCCATAATTGCACCCCCTAGATCTTGGGATTTCAGCCATTTATCACAAAAAGCAAATAAAATATATCTTTCATGAAAGAGTCATGCGTAACATGAAATTAAACAATTACAAGTAAACCCACTTTGGATTCAACTTCAATTTGTCAAATTCAAGAACAAAGTTGAAAAACCACAAAAGCTAGAAAGTGTTCTTCACAAAGGTCAAGTGTTTTCTCTAAAAACCCTAATATTTCTCACTCTTTCTAATCTCCAAAAATCTCTTCTTTTAGCTCTCCTTTGGGCTATTTATAGTTTCTCAAATTTGGCCCAAAAACTCAATGCGCGTCTCATTCGGTGACATTAGTCCGCCTCATCGAGCCCATTCAGCAAATCGCCTTTTGTGCTTCAGTTTGCCTTGTCATGCTCTAGACTTCAGGTGTTTGAACCTCAGTCAACGAACTCGTTTGAGTTTGCCTTTCACATTCGGTGAATCACCGAGTAACACCTTGGTTCGCCATTTGAGCATTCAGTTTTCTCCTTGCACTGTCATTTTCAGCGATGATCAGCAAGGTCGCCTTTCTTAGTTGATGCATCGCCTTATCTTTTGGAGTTTGCCGACCTATTTCGATAGACACTAGTGTTGCCCACTGTCATTTTGAGTGAGGTCATGATCACTAGGAGATCCACCTTTCTCGTTTGGCGATCAACAATATATAGTTTGCATTTCTTTTTGCATTTTTGGTCATTCTTTCAAACATCAATCCTTGCCTTGTCCATTGGCCTTCACAACAGCAAATCATCAACATATCATCAGAATAGGATAAAATTAGACATTGAGGACACTAATTATTGAGCTAAATAGACCTCAAATGAATGCAAATCTACCACTCATCAACACCCCCAACTTAAACTTTTGCTTATTCTCAAGTAAATCAAGAACACAATTAGCTCAATAAAGGTGTCTACAATATTATTCAATAATAGATAACAAATAATTGACATAACAAGGCTAGTCTCAATAACATGCAACACTAAATCATGATTAAAAAAACTTCAGATGATGACTAGGTCGTTTCAACACAAGCTCAAGCTCACTTTAGCTTCTTGTCTAATGCAAGACCATGTTTCAATAAATGCATTCAAGTGCCCTCACATCAAGAATAATTTCATGCTCTCACAAAGAAAATAAACAAAGACATAAGGAATCTATGCAACTCTCACTCTCTCAAAAGAGAAATACATGCGAGCTTTATCCCATAAGTTTGCCCATATTTTCCAATCATCACCCACAGCCTAGTTCATGCAATATCTCAAGGGGTTTTAGGGCTTGTAATTGGGCTGAGGGTTAAGGTATGATCAATTTGGCTCGGTGACTTCACCTTCTCAAAGCATTGTTGCAATCATCTTCACCTCTTCTCAATCTTTTTCATTTGAGAACTCAAACTTTGACTTTTTCACTCAATTTATTTGGAATCCCCTTTAGTTCACCACTTCCCTTTTTTCATTTCCATTTTTCAAGATATTTTCACCACTATGATATTTTTTTATTTTTAATTTATAAGGAGGGGTTCCTTCTTTTTGTAACAAACTCCAAAGTTGAGTCCCATTTCATCTTTCATTGTGCTTCACTTGGCTTGCATTCCTCCTTCCTTTCCACACACCAACTTAGGCTTTTAACTAAATTGACTATTTAAACATAAAAATTCTTCAATTTTAGGTGAGAAGGTAGAGATAATTTGACTCAAGAGGTTTTTGTTTGGTATTTCCAACAAATGGGTTAGGCTCAAAAGGTGTCAAAATGGATGCACACCCTCACAAGGTCGTCACAAAATATTATGGACATTTGGTTTCCCTTTTTGAAATATTGCCCATTATCACGCCTTGCATTTATCAAGATTTAAACAATTAGACTAACAAGGTAAATTCTAGGACTCCATACACATTCTTTCAAGTAAGACCTCACCACACATGACACTTCAAAATACACTCATTTAGTACATCCCAAACAATCAAAAGTGCATGTGCGATGTTCATTGCAAAGCTCACATCAAAATGTAGTTAGTCAATAAAAGATTCAAATAGATTGCTCAAAAGTGCAACCACATCGATTTCATTCTTGTATCACCAACACTCTATATCATGTTCATCATGAGTACTATTCAAGATATTGATATTGAACACAATCGATCCTCGAGTCATTATCAATGAAAACTTCAAGTATTTCACGATTTTCAAAATTAAGAGAGAATGAAAAAGACAAAAGAGATCCACTCAACCAAAAGAAACACTATAATGTAAAAAAGTAAACTAATACAATCATCCAAAACTAAAAGTTACAAAAATACAAGCAAAAAAAGGACTATTGGCTCAAAGGCCCTAACCCCACCAAAAAGAAACAAGCAATGTCCTCAATGTAATGAAATAAAAAAGTTTGAGAGGCTGAGATAGAAGGGTCTCCCTATCACACTAAGCTAGTGGATCACTCTCATCTGGAGTCTCAAGAAGGGAAGCATCATCTGGGACATCAATACCTGGTAATAGGATCACTGGAGGTAGCAATGGAGTTTCAACTGGGGCAACAGTGCCCATCACAACACTCGGAGGAATGTTGGATTCTGAAGATACACCACTCGTACCAGCTAATGAAGTCTCCCAAAGGGATCTCTCCAGAATCTCCTGAATAATGACTTCCTTAATCTCCAGCATCTTCGTAAGAGTCTGTGCAATCCCATGCTCCTTACTCGTCAAATACTTGTCATTCATCTCCTCAAACAAATCATCTTTAGCCCTCTCAACATCTATATCTCCATCAATATCAACACTCATAACAATCTTATGTTGCACACTATGAGTATGCTCACTACTAGGCATCTTTAGTGGCATGGAGATAGGTGCATCTGGTAGGGGAACCTCGCCTCATAGCATCGAGAGGTTGGTAGACTACAATTGAGTCCTATTCGCTCGCAAAGAAGCAAGCTCACCTCATATGGTGTCTAGTGTACCAGAACTACCCTTGGCCTTCTTTTGAGCCTCTAATCTAACAGTGAGGTTTTCCAACCTCACACCACGATCCTTGATCAGCCCCTCACACCTAATCACCATGTCCCTCAAAGGAGCCAAGGCCCTCTCAATATCCCTATCAATAATCCCGGGCATGTCTTAACCCTCGCGACTCTAACATCTGCGAATCGGGCAAGGCTTCCCATATGATAAATCAATGCCTAGGGTCAATGGGGGACGGGTGATAGGAGTGGGGGTATGACTAGCAACAACAACAACATACATAGTAGTAGTGGGAGTAGTAGAAGAATAAGGCACAAAAAAGGTGTAGATATACCTGCTTGTTCCACAAAAAGAGCAGGTGTGCTAGCCTCAGTAGCTAGTATAGAGGGGTCAACTACGAGCATAGTGTCAGGTGATGGAGGCTTTCTCTGAGTTGCATCATCCTATAAATACTCAGCCTCAATCTTTCGAATGTCATTGGAAGGGGATGGTATGATCTTCACATCTGACTTCCCCTAAAGGAACTCCCGCTCTCTTGCACAACTGAGTAATGAGAATTGGAAAGGAAGGGAGGTCTACTCTTGCCTAGCCCATAGCAATATCTCCTCTACAATGATGGTACCGATGTTGATCTCCTCCTTGTCGATGAGAGTGCCCATTAGCACTGCCTTACGATTTCGGAGGATTGATTCAGTCTGGGATGAGATGATGTTGTTGCTTATAAACCCAACCCAATATCAGGCTACAATTTTAGGGTCATTCTTCTCTATCTTTGCACCTTCAGCCATCCAAGATGGAGAAGAATCATCATATATCAATGGGGTTAGCCACCCTTTTAAGGTATTAAGATCTTGATGCATCCGGATTTGGTAGGTGTTAGCATGAGTAGACGGGGTACATAGTACTGTGTTAACCTCAGCCGCATGACACTGAACCATCTTTCTTTGTACTTCAACTTCCTTTAAGGGTTTCCAGATAATACCCTTTCTCTTCTTTGGTAGGTCCTTAGCATAGGCGTGGTGAAACTCCCTCACCCTCTTCGGCATATAGGGTTATCTGACCTTTGTGAATTAACCAAACTTATGAAATTTTATAGCTTCCCATATTGCAGGGTAGTCACTTATAACTCTATCAGTCGAAAGTCTACGCCCCTCCATAATAATGCATTTTCTTTTTACATTGAGCCTATTTAAGGCCTTTGGAGCTATGATCAGGAGTACATGAGAGACTTGGCTGGATCTTATGGAGGTGACACTAGTCTGGAGTAAATATTCACTTGCTTCGTGGCAATATGTTTTCGGGGTTTCTTACCCCACTAGTAGGAGTCTGTGGATTGGCTTGTCGGGAACGAGGGGCCTTCTAAGGCTCATTAGTAGATATGCACTTGTATTTATTTGGAGGAGGAGGATAGTTTTTATCCAACTTTGTGTTAGATTGCACCACCTGTTTTACTTTTCAAAGTTCCATAATTTGCAAAGCACACATTTAAACATAGGATTTGTGAAGTTTAGTTAAAATCAAACTCATTCATAACATAATTAAAAAATTATCATATGGTCCGCCTTACGGAAAGGGGATCTCCTAATAGGATAGGCGAGCTCGCCAAATCAGACAGTGACAATTTCAAGGGAACATGCATAAAGAGTGCAGTCAATTCCAAGTCTGTGATTGGCCGAGCTGGTTTAGGCAGGCTAAGACAAGTCCACCGAAAATGACAGTGCAATTGGGAAAGAAACACGCATCAAAGGCGATGTCCAATCCCACTCGATGATTCGCTATGTGGGTTTGCGGACTAAGACAAGCCCGCTAAATGGGATAGTACCCTAGGTCACATATTCACTCAAGAGGGTGAGCTTGGGCTTACTCAGCGATTTGCCTAACCCTACTTGGTGAGCTAAGACAATCATTACAACCCACCTATATGCCTATCTACCCAAGTGTACTCAGACTTCTCCTAGATATTACAAAGTATTGCTCAAATTGATTATTTGCCATTAAAAAGTCGTCACCCTGTCTATCATTGGGCAAAATTATATGATTAGGTCAACACTGATTATTCTGAATTAACCCACATTAAATTAGGCTCAAACCCATCATTTATATCAGTTAAATTTCATAAATTAACCAACACAATCAAGATTAGCATTTTATAGGCAACACATATGTAAATAACTCATGAGCACAGTTCAATACACACAATATGAAGCTACCCACTAAAATCTAACAATCAATATCATCCAATAGCTTTAAGCCCATACCTACAATGCAAATTAAAGCTCAAAATGATCGACAAAATCGAAAACCAACCTTAAGTTGAAGTTTTAATAGAGAATAATCAAGGAAATGGAGTTAGGTTGACAATGAAGGCAAGAAAAGGAACTCCTTGAACTTTGAAATCACACACAGAGGACTCACAAACACCCAGTGATACAATGTAAGAGAAAGTAGAAGCAACGACTTAAAAATATCGAAGGATTTTCTTTTTGAATTTGAAAAGACCATTGGCCTTTTTATAACAGGTCAGTTTGGAGGTCACGACTAACGCACCGAACTTATTCGGTGAATCACCAATTAGAGCTCAAGCTCACCAAACATGCCTGAATGAACACAAAATATGAAGGTTGATTCAGCAAACCCAATGGAGTTTGCATAGTGCACTCGGTGGATCACTTTTTGGAGCTCGAATCACAAAAATTGATAGTTCACTTTTACACATGTTCAAGCTCAGAAGGTTGAGAAGAATGAGTCCACTCAACACCTTTGAGGAATCGCCGTTTAGGTTCTGGCACTGCCTAATGTTCTTTTTGTCAACCTTTAAACTTCTTCTCAACCAACACTCACAACACACATTATTGAAAGTAATAAAAACAAAAGTAAACACTTGAGTTGCCTCCCAAAAAGTGCCTTATATAACATCGTGGCACAACGTAGTTCTCAATTCCTCAATATTTATTCTTGGGATTTGGGATGGTGTTACTAGATAACGTTCCCTTTTGCCTTGGATTGAGATGAGTGGAGGTCTGGAATAATTAGATCTTCAGCTGCTTGATAGACACCGAATGAGAAGTCACCATTTGGGATAAAGTGGAGAAGTCATTTTTTAATTTCTTCAACACTTTGTCAGACCCTTTAACCTTGTTGAAGATCCTTGTAAGCATTTCCTCAGTTTTGTTTCCTTCTAGCTCAGTTGGATCTTTTGGTCGTTAATGATCATGGGGAGACACATACCTCTTTTTGTCAACCTCCCTATCTCTTCAATTTCTACCTCGCCAATCTTTCCAACCACTATCTCTATCCTTATTCCAATCTTGGTTCCCACCTTGTTGTTGATAATTAGTGTGAGAAGCCCCCATTTGGTTTCCGAAATATTGAACTTCCTCATTGTATAATGTCTCAAACTTGGCATCATTTGAGTAGTGCCCACTGTTGTTTCCAAACACATTTACCAACTTAAGTCCACCTCCCATGACATGTTTAGACAATAAATCGAGTTGGGTCATCATCTTGGTCATATTTTCATCTCGTTCATTGTCCTTCTTTATTTGCTCTTTGCTTAAAGTCAGTTGTAGAGTAGACACTTGGTCATCTCTAGTATTCCATGTTCAATTAACTTTGGTCATGTCATCTAGTAACAAAGCAACCACATCATACGATTGTCTCATTAATCCACCTTGGACTAACTGATCAACTATATCTTTATTAACTGAATCAACGCTGCAATAGAAGTATTGTAGCAGCAAATTGTCTAGAACGCCATATGTCAAACATTGCAAAAAGAATTTCTTGAATCTTAGCCAAGTCTTATATAGAGGTTCACCTCCAATACACTTGAAATTTTGATCTAGGTTTGGAGTTTAACCATCTTCGATAGTGGAAAGAATATCTCCACAAAAGCATCATTCAACTCCTCCCACTATGCGATAGAATCATTTGACAATTCTGCCAACCATCTTGTAGCTTCACCTGTTAAAGAGAATGAAAATAACCTCAACCTTATAGACACTTGAGAGATATTCTTGAAAATAAATGGTCCATGTACCTCTATAAAATTATTAAGGTGTTTATGGGTATCCTCGTGAGCTAGGCTCCCAAAGTTCTCTTTTAGTTCTACCTATTGTAGCATTGTTCCGGTTATGTGAAATACAACCCTCCTGGCAGTGGGAAGTATCCGGATGGCTCCCGTGGTTTTAACAATATTCATATGCATATCATTCAAATCACCCATGTTGTCATTTTGACAATAGTGACTATAGTTTTCACTACCATTTTCACTCATTGTATAAGACCTGCAAATCAACCAACAACAACACAAAACAACAATCTACTACAACTAAACGAATATCCAAACTAATTTCTCAAATGGAATTCTCAATCACCTATCGCCAGCAGCGGTCCCATATTTAATAACACTCAAATGTTCTCCTTAAAACTAATTAAAAGGGACAGAAGTCATGGTCAATAAAAACTCAATGAATAGTCTAGGTCAAATCCCATAGGGAATGGTATAGCGTAGAGAATTCTTATCCAAAAATTTGTATTGTAAAATTGCTCATTTTTAATAGTAAGAACAAGTGGGTGGGATTTTCCACCAATTTAATAAAAATATTTGGTTATCAATTGTCATAACTAAACTAAAATTTATGAGAACTTAAGAGTGAACAAATAATCTAGGGGTGCGGGGATTGGAAATCGATGTCACATAAGGGTAAATGTGTTGCTTTATTGTGATGAACATTCATGAATAGGCTTGGTCATCTTCAATAAAGCTGATCATATTTCAATATCAAAGCATCTATGCATAGAATCTCCTTTTAGTCTCATCTATATGCCAATCTAAACAACATAATACCTTACTCTATTCTCTCTTTCGAACAAAAATTGGGCAAATAGATCCGACCCATAACCTCTATTTTCAAGCAAGTTACATATACCAAACCTAATTGCTAATATTGGACTAATTACCCACTCTAATCAATCTCTTTTGAGCATCGACCAGAGATCAGAAGTAGGAATTAAGTTTGCAATCTTGACCCATAAAGTAACCCCATGCTAATTAACCCAAATTCATATATGAATAGAAACAAACAGAGCATAACACGATACCCGCTACATTAAATCAACACCTAACCCCATAATTGCACCCCTATATCTTAGAGCTTTTGCCACCCATCACAAAAAGCAAAGAAAATATACCTTCCATGAAAGCAACAATGGGTAAGATGAAATTAAGCAATTGAAAGTAAACCCACTTTGCATTCAATTTCAATTTGTTAAATTCAAGAACAAAGTTGAAAAACCCCAAAAGGTAGAAAGTATTCTTCACAAAGGCCAAGTGTTTTCTCTCAAAACTTATGATATTTCTCACTCTTTCTAATCTCCAGAACTCTCTTATTTTTTCTCTTGTGGGCTATTTATAGTTTCCTAAAGTTTGGCACAAAAACTCGATGTGCATCTTATTAGGTGACATTGGTCAAGCTCCCCGAGCTCATTTGGTGAATCACCTCTTGTATTTCAGCTCGCCTTCTCATGCTTTAGGCTTCAGGTGTTTAAACCTCAATCGGCGAACTCATTTGAGTCTACCTTTCATATTCGATGAATTGTCGAGTACCACCTTGGTCGCCTTTCAAGCATTCAATTTTTCTCCCAGCACTACCATTATCAGCAACGATCAGCAAGGTCGCCGTTCTCAGTCGGTGCATCGCCTTCTCTTTTGGATTTCGCCCTCCTGTTTCGATAAACAGAAGTGTTGTGCACTGTTATTTTAGGTGAGATCATCCTCACTAGGCTATTTTCCTTTCTCGTTTGGCAATCAACAATGTATAGTTTGCACTTCTTTTTGCATTTTTGGTCATTCTTTCAATCATCAATCATTGCCTTATCCATTGGCCTTCATAGATGCAAATCATCAATATATCATTAGAATAGAACAAATTTAGGCATTAAGGACACTAATTATTAAGCTAAAAAGACCTCAAATAAGTACAAATCTACCAATCATCAATAATATCAGGCACATAATTAAGAACAAAAAAATTTAAAATGCTATTAGGACCCTAACATTTCCCCTCAAGTTACCCACATCCTTCCGCTATCGAATCCAAACTCTAATTTATTCCACCCTTAATCATATCATAACCTAAACCCTCTATCACATACATTGTTACCAACTCTTCTACTCCGTTTACTTTTTTCTTCTAGTTCTCATGCTAACTCCCTTCCTTATGTCGCTCCATTGGTATGAAAAATTAACAAATAACACAACTTAACGAGCAAATATATACATTTATAAGCACAATTATAAAATTGTCCAAACTCTCAGACCTCACCCCTACTTAGCATTCTCTAGCAGTCACATCTCATTCATCATACCATTCCAGTACTTGAACCTCCAAGACTCCCTAATTATTATTTACCCAATTTAACATGCCATTCTAATTTGTACACCCTAAAATTTCAATATCCAACCTAGCCACTTAAGGACCAACAGGTTATACCTAAGACACAATAATTTATCCTGGTCCTCTCATGGACCAACCTAATACCATCTTATCACAAAGAAGTATACCATATTCTCTCATGGAACCCACACACAAATATTTAGCGTACTGGTGTAGTATTTGATCCAATAATAGTACATATTAATATGGTACCTAATCCAATCATAATATATATATACCGTCATGGTACTCAATTTAATAATAATATATATAATGACATGGTACTCGATCCAATAATAGTATATGTACGGTGTGGTATCCGATTTAATAATAGTAATAATATATATAACAGTGTGGTATCCGATCTAATAATAATATATGTACCGACGTGGTACCTGATTAAACATCAACACATAACAAAACCACAATGAACAGTAACACACGTGTAGGTTCAAGTAACATATTTATTGCATGCAATTGATAAAATCTTTCATTTACAATCATGTTATTCCTTCTTACCCAAACCTATGTCAGGTATGCACTACTACAAATAGTTGACAAGCACATACAATGTAATTGGGAAACAATCAACCATTCCCTACCCGAGAGAATCCCTTTCCAACTATTTCCTCATCACAATCTAATTACCCATAATGTCCTTCCAAAGATAACACCTAGAAAATATCACAATACCAACAATAACCAATCAAGTTCATCATTAGCCTAAACCAAATCTAACTACACATTTAACAATTTACACTCCAATCTGAAGGCCCATACATGAAATATCCTGACAATCTATAAGGTATTATATGAATAAAGATACGTTTAACTACTCAGTTAAGAAAGTCAAGCCTACCTGAATTGCAAGCACTTACCAAAGAACGTGGAATCTAGGCTTCTGGATCTATTTGGGAGAATCCTAATGATAGTAGACTATAAATCATTGGGTTTTACCCTTTTTATTCTCCCATCCATTGTTTTAGAGCTTAGAGTGGCTTAGGGAAATGTTGGAGTAACGCTTTTCTGTTTTCTCCCTAAAAATGGGAGGAAAAATAAAGACATTGTTTTAATTAAGGGTCTAATTCTGTAATCCCTGATATAGCACAATGCAGGCGCTATTATTGTTCCACTATAGTAGGAGGCTTTCCACTATGACAGGTTGACGTCATCCTGGATTAATTCAAATAATTCCATCGTGTGCCCCAAGGTTACTTTGACACCGTATTTTAGGAATTATTGGTACTCCGCATGAGGTGAATTTAGATAACGATGAATCAGGTAAGTATAATAGATAAAAATTTACCCATTGTTTATCCCAGAATGATGGTTAGTGTGGAGTGTGGAGAAAAGGGAAAATTGATCACTAAAGATTACTACCAAAATAGACAATGATGAGGACAAATTTCAACTCTACGTGAACCACCTAACTTACAATTCCTTACATACTCAGGAACACTAAGACAAGAGAAATTTGAATGCACGATGTCACAACAAAATCTTCTTCCTGCCCACTAAGCTAGACCCTAGTATAGCGGCACTGTGCGGATCAGAATTGAATATAGGGGGAAGGCAATGGTTTTCACTCCCATTTCTCTCTTTCACTTCCCCAACTCTTTCAAACTCTCTCCGATCACTTTATCCCGAACATCAAAATCAATGTAACAATCACAGTCTCTACTTGTATGACTTTATTATGTACTTAACAGCTATTACATGCTAGAAATTTGTAAAGTAGAATAGAGTTTTGGGTTGAATATTGAAATTTTGCACTTGTTTGTTGAAATTATTGGTGCATAGGGCTTTCCCTTACATTTACAACTCTACTACAGTGTTCTGGACATAAGGATTATTTAAAATACGGCCAAAAATGGGTTTGAAATAATGGGGGAAATTGAAGGTTATTCTTGGGTAGAAACTTAGATTTGTGCATGATTTAGGAGTTAAAGTGTGTGGATTTTTGCATATTTTATAATAGGGTACCTTTAGAAATTCTTATATGTAAGAAAATTGATAAATCATGATTTTAGAGCCAAGGGGCGCTATTGATGCACTTCTTGGAGGTTGGGGACGATGAAGGTCGGTATAGCAGAAAATTCTAGCTATAACAAATCCACTACAGCGGTAGGCTATTAGACAGTAGATCCCCTCCTTCTAGCCAAGAACTATATGTTTCTTCCAGAAGCTTATTTTAGGAGATTTATATGGTTCTAACTTGATACTCATGTATTTTACCGATTCATAATGGTTGCCAATTAGGAATAAACCTATCCTTACATTAGGTTCCCCAAAGAAGCTAGCTGGGAGAGGCTCATGGACTATCATATAATGGGCTTTTATTTCAAGAGGGCCTTCCATATGTGGAAGGTGGAGAAGAAAGCACCAACTTTTTTATAATTAGAGTTAGGAATTTGGCTAGGGTCCATTAGTCGAGGCCCCTCAAGATGCCTTATAAGGTTGGGTAAGGGAATTCTACACCATACTCCTGATGGTCCTTTGGGATTCCCCTAGCCTACTTTTTGCATTCGAAGGGTTCGGGTTTGTGTGGATGTTCAAATAGTGAATGAGGTTCTGGGGTGCCAGAAGTTCCCAATGACGGGTTTTATGCCAAGATGAAGGCGATGGATATGAGGTGGCTATGGGATTCACTACTGGATGAAGAGTACCGGCGTAAAGTATGTTGTCCCACTACCGAGGGTATTGCCAGTGCTTATTTTCCTACTAGGGCACAAAGGTTGTTGTCACTAGTAGTTCGGAGGATTCATTCGTTAGGTAAGTTTCCTAATGTGACTTATCATTGAGCTCTAGTGGTGGCCTGCATTATTAGAGGGACTTAGATGAATCTGGGGGCACAGATATTGTCTGAATGTAAGAACTTTTACAGAGACAACAAGAAGGGCTTATTCCTTCCTGGGTTGGTGTCCGCGCTTTGTAGACAAGTTGGGGTACCAAAGGATGATACAGACCAAACATTAGAGATTGACCCCCTATTCAACCCACTGGTGGTGATGAAGTTGCCCGCTCTAGAGTGGAAGAAGAGTAGAGTAGATGAGGTGGGGAGCAGCCGTGTTGTAGCAGGTTCAGGCAAGGAGGAAGATGAAGATGTTGATGATAATGCCCTCATTTTCGGTTCCAATACCCTATTTCTGGCGACTATGTGTAGGCAGACCTAGATACTGTCCGGAGAGCTATAGAAGGTGCCACTACCGAAGCCATAATCCTACCTTCCATTATCCAGGCTTTTGAGATGCTATGCAGGTAGCTGAAATAGAAGAGGACTAAGAACCAAAAGAGGTACCACCTAATGTCTGGGATATGGAAAGACCTTAAAGTTATCTTTACCCTTATTGCCCCCTAGTAGGAGCTTCCTATCCTTACCCGAAGAACTTTCGGGAGTTTCCTTTCCTAGGCAAGGCATGGAGAGGTGAGCGGTCTTTGAAAGATCTCTCGTATGATTAGAACACTTACCGTCCCTTTGGATATGTTACACTTACTTTGGTTTTTCCCCATTTGGGCATAAAGACATCTTTCCCGTTTTCCTTTATATTTTTTGGCACATGGATGCTTGTTTTTAACTATTATATTACCAATATATTATGCTAAGGTTATTTTGGATGTATCTCAATTGTTTTTGCATTGACATGAACTGAAACTAACAATTTTAGATGTCTAGGAATAAAGGACAAAATTAGAGGAAAATAAAGTCTAGATTCTGCTGTGTTGTTGCCCGCTATAGCAACTAGAATGCCTTTATAGTGGGAGCGTTGTAGCACTCATTCCCACTATGATGGCCTCAATAGGGTAAGTCTAGAAAATTTTGAAATTTAAAAAGGTTTCCCATTCCCATACCAATTCTTGGAACACAACGGAACTGATTTAAACACTCCCAAGATCGTTCCTAGACATACGTTTCACAGACATGTAGATCATAAACTCAAACACAAACCCCAAGGTCATAAAAATCAATATCGGACCACACCAAAAAATCATCAGCTAATCACATAGCAATTAATCATTAATAATTATACCAAAGCCATCTATGACGCTTCCCTATCCACAATTTTTCACTATAATTCCCATATAAGTAGATATTCAGGCAACATAAGGCACATAATAACAATCATCGAGATTTATCATATATCAAATCAGGTTCACTATGTTCTATTCGCATCATGAATGATCACTAACTTACCATCAATGCATTCATATGACACCAAAAGTTAGATATCAATAAGAACCTTCTCGGCTCCAATTTTTCATTGTTTGTGTCCGTTCAACATCAACAACGACATCCAATTTATTTCATTAAGATACCAATTGAAATTGAGAGACACCAATTAGGCTCAACGCATACAACTAGTGAAAGAACACAAGAAAGAAATAAAATAAGTGGAATGACTTCCTAGAATGTTTCATAGCTCACCGAAGATTAAATGTGGATGTCAGCACACCAACCCTCACGATTTTATTCAGCATTTTCTCTTGTACTGGGAGACTAGTACTTTGATACTAAATAGTCAATACCCAACCCACCGAACCATGAGACCACCTAATTTAAAACCTAGATAGGAGAACTCTTACCACCCAATTTAAAAATGGCAATGTAAAAATTAATAAAACATAAGAAAGATCTTCAATAATTGAAATAGTCAAGAAAACTCCTGATTTAAGGATTAAATTTTTACAAATAACCAAAAAATTCCTCCCAAGGAACTAGTCTGAACTGGTACAAGATCTACTAAGAGAATACAATGTATAAAAAAAAAAAAGAAGAAGCAACTCCCACCATAAGGAAATAAAAGTAGAAACTATTGAAAATCATCATCGTTATCCTCTAAGAGACTTTACTGAACCTTGCGACTATACTATGCTAAGTGGCATAACAAGAGTAATATCAGTACAAACAATACGTACAGATTGACAATATAATCAGTCGACCTGAATCACCCACATAGTATCATGCACAAAATCAAGAACATGAAACTTAAAAATACCATTAGGAACCTCACATTTCAGCTCGAGTCACCCACTTCTTATGTTGCCTACTCCAAACTCTAAGTTACTGCACCCTCATATCATATCATAACCTAACCCCTCTATAACATACGTCGTTATTAACTCTACTACATTATTTACTACTCCCCTCCGGTTCTCAAGCCAACTCCTTTCCTTACGATACTCCATTAATATGAGAAATTAATAGATAATAGAACTTTGCAAGCATATATACAAATTCATAAGAACAATTATAAAATGCCCAAACTCCAAGTCCTCACCTCTATGTAGCATTCTCCACCCGTTAAATTGATATACCCATATTTACACTTCAATTAATAAGCGTAAAGTTGTTATCATCAAACACAGCCTAACTAGATTGGGGTCGAATCCAACCGGAAATACAACAAAAACTAAGCCGTATGCAGTTATCTACTTTTAGTTACTTATTTTGAAACATAATGATAAATATGAGAAGTTTTTAATTTTTATTTAAACATCACTTTTCTTTAAGCAAAAATTAAAAATATCACCTAATCTAGAATCAATCAAATAAAATTAACCAGGATTGTGTTCATAAAGACCGTTTGACCATATTTCGGGTCAATTACATAACTTTATCTTGTGTTGCTAGTATATAATTTTACCAAATTTTGTTACACAACTATTTCTCAACCAAATAAAATGTATATCACTTTTATTTTTTGGAACTAAAAGTATTCACCATCATATTGACATATAAGTTTTCAGGTTAGTTCATCTTGCTTCAACATGAATCATAGACGAGTCCAGATCCTCAAATTCTTATTATTAATTCTTTTTTCAAGATTTAGCCTTTTCACTCAAATAAGTAAAAATTAAGACAATTTCTAATGTTTGCAACCATTAGAAGTTAATTAAGATGAAAGAGATAATAAGATATACAAATACAACATGCGAATCATTCCATAGGAATACTATTTTTAGGTCAAGTCCTTGGTAGTGGGGTTTAGCCACTCATTATTAATGTAAAAAAAGAGTAGACTTGCATTCATTCAGGAAGTAATTACTTACAAGAGTTAAAGACAATTAATCTTTTATTTCAGTAAGCTGATGAAACTCTCGTTCAAATTCTGTTTAAGAAAAAAATATCGTGTTCTTTGATAAATCAAATATACTAAAATAAACCCTAAAAATAGTATTTATAGTTCTAGGAAATTTGAAATTTAAAATAGAAAGCATAAATCATGAGGCTTTTCTGATATTGCATAGATACATTCCGCTAGTTTGGCCATCATATAACTTCTGAGAGTTGTAGAATTCCTATAGGTCTGACGTTAACTCTGACAATCCATCCAAGGGTCAGATGGTCTGTCACCACTTTCATCAGAAAACTTCAGAGATTTTGGCCAATTCCTACAGGTATGGCTGTGCACCTGACAACCCATCATAGGCCTGATGGTTCGTTAGGCCTTTCGTCAGAGCTCTCCTTCTAACACTTAGCTCCATTTCACTTTTTTTTCTTGCCTTGACAGATTTCATGTCCAACACAGTAGAAAACTATCAAAAGACACCGTTGCTACTTAAGAACGCACAATTTTTCCTAGTTAAAAGCATTAGATATGCCATCAAATGTTGGCACATCAACATCCTCAACATAGAACATTTGCTTGTCCTTAAGAAATACCTAATACTACTTTTACAAACACAAGGACTATCGACATTTGCAGCAGTTTCAAACCTTCTTTAATCAAGAATGAACTAGTGTATTAACTAATACATCAACTCAAAAGAATCTAGAAATCGCAAATGGGAATAAACAAGCAACTTATCATACATCCTTGATAATCAATTATCAACGGTGCAATCATAGTTCCCTTACCACAAAGAAGTCTCTGCCACTCTTATGAAAAGATCTATTTGCGAGAGACAATACAAAATGCTCACACTCAGAGTAAAATTCAAGCAATGAACACACAATAAATATGATTGCCTTTATTATTTTTCACACCAACTTCATAGGCAAATGGACTATGATCACTATAGGACTTTTTCGGTTTGTATTGTAGGCTCAGGGTAAAGGTAGGATACATTTGGGAGTAGTGATGATGCCCTCCTTGCTACCATCTTCACCATTTTTTTTTCCTTTAGCCAGCCTTGTTTCTCCCTTCTATGTATCAGATTCAGATCCTTTGGATGTGGCTTTTCATTTTATTCTTCTTTTTTTAACTCATTATGGCGTACCATATCCTCAAGTTCTGATTATTATCAACATATCTTTATTCATACCACGTTATACATTTACTTTACTCATGGTATCCACCCTCAACTTAGGAATTTTGCATGAGCCAAGGTATATGATATCCAAGGAGGGACCAAGGCCAAAGAAGCAGTTTCAAAATGAATAGGGAGGGTAAATAGGTTCACAAAAAGGAGCTTATCATTTAGGCTCAAACTTTGGGATCAAAGGGTACCCTTATTTATTTAGTTGATCTTTTAGACTGGATGTGTTGTTATACAAAAATGTCATATGATCCTTTCCTAATCTATTATCTTTCGGTGAATGCACCAAAAACTAGGTAAGTTCTATATGTCTATATAGAGCAAGAATAGTGCACAAACACGTACACTCACACATGACCTAGTATGCACTGTCAACTTCTGATTGGCAAGTTTTATACTTATCGCAATACACATAGTTGTTTCATTCATACACAATATATGTCACAGAAAGATCCTAAACAATCAATAACATTACTCTCAACACATTTAAATTCAAACCTCTTTTATATATATATATATATATATATATATATATATATATATATATATATATATATATATATATATATATATATATACATATAATAAATGCTACAAATATTTTGTACATGACTAACTCGATATATTGACTCGATACGACCCAGTTATATACAATGACAATCCAAAACATTTATGTTCAACTAGATAACATACATACATACATATATATATATATATATATATATATATATATATATATATATATATATTACAAATATTTTGTACATGACTGACTCGATACATTGACTCGATACGATACAGTTATATACAATGACAATCCAAAACATTTATGTTCTACTAGATAACACCTAAGAGAAAATAAACAAAACAATAAAAAATCTCTGGCGATGGTGCACCCCCTCAAACATTTTGCATTATCCCTAATGTATCAAAATCATAATAAAAGCTCGTAGGGTAGGGCTTACCGATGACCTGCTAGGCGTCAGAGTGTGGCGTTGTAACAATCCTAATTGTAGAGGTCAACTTAGCTGGTGGATCACTGGAGGAAGCCCTAGCCACACACACTTACAAATCTTTCTTAAACATATACTGCCTCATAAACTCTGCATTCTCTCTTGCTCGAAGTCTCTATCTTTATGTCATCTCTTAGGATACCTCTTTTGTTTTATAGATGCCTAAATGACTTCCTCCTTAGCTACATCAATCACAGATACAACACTAATATCTCTTGGTTTTTCATTGACTGACATACATTGAATTTCACGTTATCATTGTTCAACCTAAATTTGAGCTCACCACTTTCCATGTCTACTAGTTCTCTGCTTGTGGAAAAAAGTAGTCACCCTACAATTATGGGAATCTCAAAATCTACATCAAAATCCAAGATTACAAAATCAGTAGGGAAGATGAAGTTCTTCACTTTTACTAGCACATCCTAATGAATTCCCATGGGCCTTTTAACTGATCTATCAACCATCAATAATCTCATCATAGATAGTTTCAGTGCTCCCAAGACCAACTGCTTGTAAATGGCCAGTGGCATGAGGTTTATCCTACCCCCAGTTCACAAAATGTTCTAGCAAAGTAATATCCAGTAATTGTTCAAAGGATAGGGAATGCACCCGAGTCTTCTTACTTTTGGACCATATACCTTGTAGCAATAACACTATAATGATGCAAGTTGTCTGCTGGCTCAAAACTAGAGGTCCTTTTCTTGCGACCAATTCCTCATGATTTGTGCATAACCTTGCATTTCTCCAAAGCATCCACCAATGGGATATTCACTAAAATTTGGCAAAACATAGATATGAATTTTAAAAAAAATACCATCTTTAATTTTTTTTTACCCTTTGTGGAAATAGAGGTGGTGGCCTAGGAATCTATTTTGAAGGTTGTGCCTCTACTGTTGGATCATTTGTGCTCTTGATCCCTTCAACAACTTTAAGACTAACCTTAACCTTTTTAAGCTCCCCTAGAATAGGCTAGTACCTCATCAACCTCCCTCTCAGCTAAGGTGTCAGTGTTAGGTTCAATATCTCTTGCCTGCTCAATACTTACAAGTACCGATCCTGAAAATGATTCACCACTCCTAATAGTAAAAACCATACAGTTCCCATCCTTCTTCGAATTTTGAACAACATCACTCGAGTAGTGTACCATTACTTTTATAATTTAATGAGGTTGATAATTACCCCATTTGATTCTCTAGCTGCTTGATAGATGTAGAGTGTGAATATACTAGTTGACTTATATTGGAGAGATCACTTTTTAACTCCTTAACCCCGATATCTGTAGATTCCACCCTTTGTAGTACCTTGGCCAATATCTCCTCTATCTTAGAGTTTCCTATTCCATTACCACCAATGTATTGTTTCCAAGAAGCACGTACTCTATTTTGATCATTTTTGAAGTTATCTTTTTTGTGCCAATTATCTTGATCATGGTATACACCCCTTTCATAGTATCTATCCCTCCGATTGTTTCAAACTTGGTTTCCCTAATTATAATTTCAGAAACCCCTTGGTTGTTCAGATACTTGACCTTCTTATTCTAGTGAAATCTAACTCATCATCTACCTACAACCCCAACTGCATTTACCTTTTCAACACCACTTGATAACAAATGTTTGTTCACTAAATTCATTTTTATTTTCATATGGTCCATGTTTTGATCACTCTCTTTTTCTCGTCGACGCTACTCTACTAACATTTTGAATGTAAAGTCCATCTCTCTGATGTCAGTCTCTCTTATTTGCCAAGTGATGTTGTTCTTTGAAACCTTATCTAAATAGTTGCAGCCTATGAAAAAGTTTTGTACATAAAAGACCCTCCACAAACTGCATCAATAACATGCTTGGTTACAAAAGTGCACTATCTACAGAAAAGCTCCATCAGATGATCGTCTGTTTGATTATGATTTGGGTACTACTTAACCTTTTGGCTAATTCTTAACTTGTCTGTTTGGTTATGATTTGGGTACTACTTAAACTTTTGGCTAAATCTTAACTAAGTATCAACACTTCAGTAGTTAGCTGCTCATGATTGTCACACCTCTTCCATTTTTACAATTGTTAAGGATGTGACATGCTTTTTTTTAAAAAATAAAGTAAAAGAATTTTTTTTTTTAGTCGCCACTTGAAATTGAGTTTTTTAGGTGTTCCAAGTCACATGGTAATCCCTAATTTAAAAGGAAAAGACTTTTTATTTTTAGTCTACGAAAACAAAGATTGGGTAAGGAATTCTATTGATCGGAGGGAAGGTGTGAGGCACCCCCCGAGTCCCGTGGTTCTAGCACGGTCTCTTTATTAACTCATGTTTGGCTAAAATAATTTTTGGATAAAAAATGTAAATTTGTGTTAGATACTAATTTTTTTTAAAAAATGATTGGCCTAGGAGTGTAACCGCATACAAGACCTCATTTTTAGAAAAAAAAAACACACACACCAAAGATCGTAACTGAACACATGGTGTCATTTATTTTATTTTTTTAAAAAAAAGGACAGATAATTAATGAATCAAATTTTATTTAATAATGAGAAAAAAAAAACTTGTTGCAACATATGGACGTGAAAGTGCTTCTTTGTAGTTTTTTTTTTTTAAAAAAGAAGAAATATATATATATATATATATATATATATATATACATACACATGTAAGTATCACTACTTGACAATAACAACAAAAAAATATTTTTTTAAATAGAATAATGACTAAGCCCCCTTTTAAAACAAAGTAGTGATAGACTAATTTTTTCATATTGATACAATTTCAGAAATAACCATTTTAGTGAAATTTTTAGATTTATACAAAATGGCTACATTGTTCTCTTTTGAAAAAAAATTGCAATTATAGCCAATTTGTCTAATAGTTAAATTACTAACCAAAAGTAGTCGATTTTGCATTTTTTGTTTCAATAACTCATTTCATATATTTATTCAAGAGAGAAAAAAGATTCTACGCGTTCTTTTAAAAAGGATTTACAAAATGTCCAGATTTATATTTTTTGCAAAAATGACCAATTTTGTGTTTTTTTTTTTGCAAAAATAGCCTCTTTCTTTTCTTTTTAAATAACCAGAAACTAATAATTAAAAAAAAAGACTTTGAGATTGTTATTTTTTTTTCTTTAGCAAAGCATGAGTTTACTTATCAATTCTACGATGAGGTAAAGTTAAACTAAATACCAAATTAATAATAAATATATATGTACATAATAATAAAATATAATCATATAAGAATCACAATAGACTTAACTAACTCAAAACAAACTTAAATCAAACAACTTAATCAAAATATAAAAAGAACATGAAGCATTAATTTAAGATTACATTGCGAAATGTAAAAGAAATACCTAAAATTGATGACAAACAAATAGTGGAAGCAAATTAGTTGAACCACAAACTCACACAATGATGAAACATATTTTTTCTTTTTAAAAGAAGACTTTCACTCTCTCTTCTTATAATTTTTCTTCTTTTAATTTTTTTCTCTTCTTCTCTTTTTTCTTCTTCCTTTTCTCCTGTTTTTTTTTTTTTTTTCAAAATATAAAAAGAACATGAAGCATTAATTTAGGATTACATTGCGAAATGTAAAACAAATACCTAAAGTTGATGACAAGCAAATAGTGGAAGCAAATTAGTTGAACCACAAACTCACACAATGATGAAATATATTTTTTTCTTTTTAGAAGAAGACTTTCACTCTCTCTTCTTATAATTTTTTCTTCTTCTTCTCTTTTTTCTTCTTCCTTTTCTCTTGTTTTTTTCCCCTTTGCAATGAAAGAAGAATGGGGTTTAAATAGGTGGTCAATATTAACACTCATTCTTCTTGAAAACTTAAGAGTCAATGCATGCATTGGACTCTTTGCCTTCCCAAGGTGCCACCCAAGATGACCAATAGAATTTCTTCTTTTTCTTTTTTTCTTTTGCTTTTTCCAAGATAAGATTAATTAAAAAGACTACACTGCCCTTTTAGATGACCCATTTCTTTTATTCATTAATTGAATAATAGCTAAATGGGCCATCTGAAATTTAAAATAGGCCCAAAATGTTGACCCATTGATCAAGACCCAAAACCAAAAGAAAAATCAGCCCACTAACACAAAATTGAAACATCTAAACTATGTTGAAGATCAAAAACAACAAATAAGCAAATATTAAAAATAAAAAATAATAAATAAAATTCAAAATAAAATTCAAGCAAAAATTCAATATAATAAAACTTAAAGAACACTAACAAAATAATACAAAATCCGGTACCAACATGATTTATATGGTTAATAAAGGTTGTGCTAGTGGCGAATTCGAATAGAGGATGAGAGGGTAAAAAATTGTAATAAATTTTCGAGTGAATGGGGATTGCTGGAAAACTTCGCTGGAATTTTTTTTGATGAAATTTTAACATAAAATTTACATCAAAAGATAGCCCTTGAAGAGTTCTAGACATTTATGTAAATGGTATTGGATGGGGATGACCGGAACTTCATACATCTAAAGAAAAAAGTGAAGATTTGTGTTTGATTTTTCTTAGATCTACGGAGTATGGCTACAAAAAAAGATGAATGATTTGCGGATTTGTGTAGAGGAGGGTGAAAGGAAGAAATGGTAATTTTTTTGAAGATTTTTCCGGTGAAACGGTGGTGGCCGCTGGCGAGGATGGTGGTAGCAAGGGGAGAAAAAAAATAAAATAAAAATAAGGCTAAAATTATGATTGTTGGGAGTTTTTTTTTTATATTTTTTGGTAGGGTCACATAAGAGCCTTTGGATCAAAATTTTTTGAATGATTGAGATTCAATCTTGACCATTGCTATTGGACCAGGTCTAAAATGGATTGGGCTATTAGAATTGGGTCTAAATCAGCCCAATTTAATCAAAATTGGGTCATTTGGGATAATAAGAAAAACAAAGCTTTCTCTTTGTATGGCTCGAGAAAAATGATTGATTCAAAGTTTTGTCTCTGTATGGAATTCTATCTAAGAAATGACAACTGGATCCATAAAATGATTAAAGCAATTAAAGATCTAAGTCTTTTTTTCTTCGTTCTTCCTTAAAATGAAAAAGAAACCATTAATACTCTCATAACTCAAGTTGGATAACTTTCAAACAGTTCAAAGGAAAATCTTTCGAGAAAGAGAGAAAAAGATTACCAATGATATCAAATTCCAATATGTAAGGTCTATGAGTAATCTCATAAAGGGCAGTGTGATAAAGCATCAATACACATTCATACCATACTAAAAAGAATCTTCTTATAGAAATAGAACAAAATATCAAGAGCTTCGAGCCAATAAAGACCGAGAAGATTGAGTCAAGAACTAATTTGATTCTGAGCTCCATAGTAGAATTCAGACCTAACCATTAAGTAAGAAGTGATGGAAAAACAAAGACAAAAATATATATATAAAAAAAATATAAGAAAAGAACTTACTATATATTGTAGGAGTAAATTAATCATGTCAAAAATTAGGTGTTCACAGCATGCCCCTTTTTTCTTGGAAACATTAAGAGTTTTCAAGCAAAGAAAGTGAACGGAGTGGCTAATTTTTTACTGTTTCAAATTCCGTTGAATCCATTTTGAGAAAGATGACTGAACCTTGCTTCAGAGGTTGCCTACATATCCTTGATTGAAAGAAAATCAGGTTAGTGTAGTTCGAGAAAATTTGATAGACAAAACTATCGGACATTGTGGTCAAAAAATTGCTTCTTATTGCTTGTCATCATCTACTGTCTATAGTTATATAAAAAAATCTAGAGAACTTTGTTTCTCCACAATATAGGAGCTACAAGATCCCTACTTGATGTGTTTTCTTAGGGTCTTGTCTTGATCTTCGACTTGTTCTGTGTGTTATCTTTGAGATTGATCTTGATGCTCTCTTGGAGGCTTGTGGATCATTCTCAGGTGCATGTTTTGACTTGATTTGGCAATTCATACTGAAAACTCAATATCACAAAATGAAGAACTCGAATAGGATGTACTTCTTTCTAAAAAAAAAAAAGATAAGAATCTTGGACTAGGACATATAATCCTAGAAAGAAAGGAAAAATGAGGTGTATTGCCCTCAGAGCTTCAAAAGGGACATATTGTATATATGAGTTGACATAAGTTTGGGTGTATTACCCAACATATGAACATGGTACGTACTGCACTTGAATGTTGGGAGTGTATTGTCTAGGAAGATATGAGTGGTTCGCATTGCACATGGAAGAAAGATTAGTGCGTATTGCACATGAATGAAATTTTGATGCGTATTGCATGGGATTTAGATTGGTGTGTCTTGTACATGAATGAAAGACTGGTGCGTTTTGCACATGAATAAAGGATGGGTGCATATTTCATGAAATTCAGACTGGTGCATATTGCACATGAAAGAAAGACTGGTGTGATTTGCACATGAATAAAGGACAGATGCATATTGAACTGAATTCAGATGAGTGCGTATTGTACATAAATAAAGGGCAGATGCGTATTGTATGAAATTTAGTCTGATACATATCGCACCTAAATAAAAGACTAGTGCATATTGCACAATGCTTTCGAATTGAGAGGTAAGAATGCGAATAGCATGAGATGAAACAACAAACATGTGAAAACTTTGGAGAACTATTTTGTGATGCTTCAGTTTTTACTTGTAGTCTTGCACTTTATTTTGTTCCTGTGCTAAGCAAAAGAAAGAGAAAATCATTAGTTTAAAGTGGTGGTTGGTTTGTGGACTTGATGTTCTGATGACTTGACCATACTCCCGACCAATTTCTCAAACGCTACTCCAAATCCTTGGCTAAACAACCTCTTGAAGCTTCCTCTTTATCGATCCAGGGACCATGATCTTCTTGGTACTACCAAATATCACGGTGCCACTGATTTCCCAAAGAATGAATTTTCCTTTTTCCATTTTTTCCATGACTTAAGAGATCATATCGTATTCCTTCACGAGTTTTTAGTGAAGATCTGAGACATTTTTAGCCCTTGCTTGATGGCATGCCACCTTAGATACTCAACTTTATTTTGGGGAAACCAAAGTAAGATTTGCAATCTTTTACCTTATTTTGTCAAAATATTATACTGCAAAAGATTAGAAAAATATCAGACTTAAGAGTGTGAAACTTGGATTAAGAAAGACTTATACTTAACGAAAGAAAATGAGAAATAAAACTTATCTGGAGGCATATGTCGACTTTGAGTGAACCATGACATGCACTTTGGACTTGACCCCTGATCCATTTGAGTTGTCTAGTTCTCAAAATCTGAATCATTATCAATATAAAACTGATCTATGTATCCTTCATGCAGAGGTGTCGAGAAATGGCGATCATTGCATATTTCTTCCAGTTAGTCATTTTCATGATGTTCTCTCCTTTCATCTTAAGGTGCCCGTAAGGATTTTCACCAATAAGATCTTCTCTCTTGTCATCTAATGGTGCCTATAAAGGTTTTCACCGATGAGACTCTCTCATTTTGTTTTGACTCAACAATATTGTTTCTGATGATCAATTGTCTGTGCAAGACATATTAAATCTATCATTCTTAGAGTTGGTCAAAATGTCGGTTGCTAGAATGGAATCATAAATTGAATTACAATTTGAGACCATTCTATCAAAATAAAATTAAAAAAATGCCCCAGTTTTCTATAAACAGTGGAATATTTATTTATTTTTTTGGTATGACTGAACCCCAAAGGGTTGCCTACGTATCCTTTCGGAATCAGGTCAAACGTAGTTTAAGTTTTCAAATAGGGGAATATTTTTTTGGGTCTTTTTATTTGTTTTTTTTAAGGTTCATTTGTTCTCCAACCATAAACTTGTTACAGTATCTTAGAACACATTAGATGTAGTATCTTTTAACTGCGTCCGCATTAGCAATTATGCCTGTGATTTTTCCTTCCACATCAGTAAGGTGTAAGGCTCCTTTGGACAACAGTTCCTTGATAAGATATGGACCTTGCCAATTTGGGGCAAACTTTCCCTTGGCTTCTTCTTGGTATGGGAGAATGCGCTTTAAGATCAGTTGACCTACTTCAAAGTGTCTGTGGTGCACCTTTTTGTTGTATGCACGAGCCATTCTTTGCTGATAAAGCTAACCAAAACAAATGGTCTTCATTCGTTTCTCATTTATTAATGTGAGCTGCTCTAGTCGGGTTTTGACCCATTCAATATCTTCAATTTCAGCCTCGACAATAATTCGAAGAGATGGAGTTTCGACTTCTGCTGGTATCACAGCCTCAGTCCCATACACAACAAGTAAGGAGTTGCACCAATCAAGGTGCGCACTATTGTGCGATATCCCAAAAGTGCAAAAGGGAGCTTTTCATGCCATTGTCTAGTGCCTTGAACCATCCTCTTGAGAATCTTTTTGATATTCTTGTTGGCAGCCTCCACAGCTCCATTGGCTTTTGGTTGGTATAGAGTAGAATTGTGATGCACAATTTTGAACTGCTCACATACCTCATTCATCCAATTGCTTTTAAGGTTTGTAGCATTATCTGTGATAATAGTTCTTCGGATATCAAAATGACAAATGATGTTTGAATGGACAAAATCCACGACCACCTTCTTAGTGACTGCCTTGAAAGATATTGCCTTCACCCATTTAGTAAAGTAATTAATTATGACTAAAATGAATCGATGTCCATTAGAAGCTTTTGACTCAATTGGTCCAAGACATCCATTCCCCATGCAACAAAGGGCCAAGGAGCGGCCACAGGGTGCAATTCTGAGGGAGGTGAATGAATGAGATCACCATGAATTTGACACTGATGACATTTTTTCATAAAGCGAAAGCAATCCTGTTCCATTCATGTATGGTCCATATACCCCAGCATGTATTTCATTCATGATCTTCTCAGCTTCTTCAGCATCCACACATCTCAACAAGTTTAGATCCGAGGTTTGTTTATATAAAGCTTCCCTGCTAAAAAAGAAACCACTAGCCAGACATCTAATAGTTCTTTTGTTGGCTTCCATTGGCATGTTCGGGAAATTTCCCTATTTGCAAGAAATTCTTGATGTCTAGGTACCATGGCTCACCATTCGATTCTGGTTCCATAGTGTTAAAATAGCCATGTTGGTCCCGAACTTAAATCTCCAAAGGAGTAATGCAAGTGTTTTCGGGATATGGAAGCATTGAGTCCAAAGTTGCCAAAGCATCTGCCAACTCATTATGAAATCTGGGGGTGTATCTAAACTCGATGGACCTAAATCTTTTGCTAAGAACTTCCACGCATTATTTGTATAGAAGAAGCTTAAGGTCTCAGGTTTTCCATTCACCTTGAGCTTGTCAAATAAGCAAATCAGAATCTCCCAACACAATCAATTCTTGCATGCCCAAATATATTGCCATATTTAGACCCATGATGCAAACTTCATACTATGTTATGTTATTTGTACAGAAGAAACAAAGTCGAGCTGTTGTAGGGTAATACTGCCCTATGGGCGATATGAGAATTGCCCTAATCCCCTGTGCATTTTCTGTTGATGGCTCCATCAAAGTATAATTGCAAGACCTTATTTTCATTTGGATCTACTTATTCAACTAAGTTAATCTCTTCATCTAGAAAATATGTATTCAATGGTTTATAGTCGCCATCGACTGGATTCTATGCCAAGTGGTCTGCCAAAGCTTGAGCTTTCATTGTAGTTTGAGTGACATATATAATGTTAAATTCAGTGAGCAACATTCGCCATTTCACGAGTCTGCCAATTGGCATTGGCTTCTGAAAGATGTACTTCAAAGGATCCATCTTAGATATGAGGTAAGTTTTGTAGGACAAAAGGTAATGCCTTAACTTTTGAGCTACCCAAGTTAGGGCGCAACATGTCCATTCCAGGAGGG
The DNA here is from genome assembly GCA_037074985.1 of Solanum bulbocastanum. Taxonomy (NCBI): domain Eukaryota; kingdom Viridiplantae; phylum Streptophyta; class Magnoliopsida; order Solanales; family Solanaceae; genus Solanum; species Solanum bulbocastanum. The sequence goes on along the minus strand of CM073607.1, from coordinate 16,583,551 downwards.
GGAACTTGACCTCATAACTAGTGAATTTCTTGCTCAAGTAGTAGAGAGCTTGCTCCTTCCTACGTGTGGAATCGTGTTGATCGAGAACACACCCAAAGGAATTATCTGGCATTAAAAGATATAGAAAGAGAGGTCTATCAGGTTCAGACTGGACCAATACGGGAGGGTTGGACAAATACTCCTTGATTTTTTCAAAAGCTTGTTGACAATCCTCCGTCCATCTGACAACAACATCCTTTTTCAAAAGTCTGAAAATGGGCTCACAAATGGTTGTGAGTTGAGCAATAAACCTGCTGATGTAGTTCAACCTCCCAAGTAGACTCATTACTTCAGTCTTATTTTGCTGGGGTGACAAAGCTCGAATGGCTTTTATTTTGGAAGGATCCAATTCGATTCCCTTTCTACTAACAATAAGACCCAAAAGATTTCCATATGGAACTCCAAATGCACATTTTGCTAGATTAAGCTTGAGCTTATATCTTCGCACTCTTTCAAAGAAGTTTCTCAGATCTTGCACATGGTCAGCTTGTGTTTTATACTTGATGATTACGTCATCAACGTATACTTTAATCTCTTTATGCATCATATCATGAAACATGATAGTCATAGCCCTCATGTAAGCTGCCCCAACATTTTTCAGATCGAATGACACGACCATGTAGCAATAAGTTCCCCATAAAGAAGTGGAAGAAGTTTTCTTAGCGTCCTTTTCATCCATCAAGATTTGATGATACCTCATATAACAGTCCACAAAAGATTGAATTTCGTGTTTGGCACAATAATCAACTAGAATGTGGATATTGGGCAAGGGAAAGTTGTATTTTGGACTAGCTTTGTTCAAATCCTGATAGTCAACACAAACTCTTATCTTTCCATCTTTTTTCGGCACAGGAACAACATTTGACAACCAAGTAGTGTAACAAATGGCTTGGATCACACTTGTATTTAGTTGTTTCATGATTTCTTCCTTGATTTTTTCACTCACATTCGGTTTGAATTTCCATTTTTTCTGTTGGACGGGTGGAAAATCAGGATGAGTAGGCAACTTATGAACCATTAAATCGACACTCAAACCTGGCATGTCATCATAGGACCAGGCAAACACATCTTTGTATTCAAACAAAAGTTGTATTATGGCATCCCTAATTTCCTACTTGACATGAAAGCTTATTTTTATTTCTTTGACTTCCTCAGCACTTCCCAAATTGATTGCCTCGGTTTCACTATGATTAGGCTTAGGTTTGTGCTCAAACCGTTCTAGTTCCCTATTAATTTCCCTAAATGCCTCTTCTTCATCATATTCATCCTCTTGACTCGGTGATTCAAGAATAAACAACTCTTTGAGATCTGGGAGTGAATTCCACATACATGTCTTGTTATCAAAGCTGGCATTTTCAGAACTGAAAAATGGAGAATAAGAATTAGGGGAGGGGAAAAGACAAAATTTTACTATGAAAATGGAATTTCATTTCATTGAAATTAACGAAGAGATAGAAGATTTGAAATTAATACAAAACACTTTCAAATTTTTGGCTCACAACCCTTACAAGACTTCTTTCTTATGGGGAAAGGAGTGGCCTCCCAATTGTTTAGCTCAACACCTGAGCCTACGAGCTGTACATCAGTATGACTTGTACCTTCACCAACTTGGACAATGTTTACTTCACAAAGCAATTAACTAAGCTTCTGAATAATTTCTTCAATGTCTTCATGAGTAAATGAAGCTTCCATTTTGGACCCTGAGGCTTGATAAAGGAATGAGAAATATGGGGAATCGGCTGTGGAAGAGCCCAATCAATCCTTTTATGGTTCTTAGCCTTATCTCTGTATCTCTTGCGTTGTTTGTATTCGAGGCCAGAGGTGCCTTGGTTTCCTAAAAGAGTAATGACATCCACAATTCCTTGTGAACATAGTCCCAAACCTTTACCAGGTTGATAACCATATTTGAGCATTGTCGTTGCTACCATTGAAGAGGAAGAAGAGAGATATGGTTGGATGATAAGGTCTCCTTCTTTAAAGCGATCAACTGATATAGCCTCAAAAGACTGGTAAACAACGGAATCACATCCTTTTTTTCCCTCAATGTATGGAATGTATGGATCTCTGTAAATAGGTAAATCATCTTCACCATGCACAATGATTTCCTGATAGTCGTATTCAAACTTAACAACTTGATGTAGAGTTGATGGGACTACTCGATCCATGTGGATCCATGGCCTTCCCAATAGAAATTTATAAAATGTGTCCATTTCCATTACTTGGAACACAATCATAAAGTCCACTAGTTCAATTGTCATGTTTAACTTGATTTAACCAATGTTATCCTGCCTTGAGCCGTCATAGGCTCAAATAAATACATTGTTGGGGTGAATTCTGTCAGGGTTAATTTTCAAGCTTTGCAGCGTAGAGAGAGGACATATGTCTACCCCTGATCCCCCATCTATCATGACCCTCTTTACATAGTACCCTTCACATTTCACTGTAAGAAGCAAAGCTCTGTTGTGTCCAGCTTCCTCCGTGGGTAACTCATCATTAGTGAAAGTAACGGTGTTCGATTCAAAGATGCACTTGGCCATTTTCTCTAACTGATTTACAGTGGTCTCCTTTGATACATGTGCTTCATTCAAAATCTTATTTTACACACTACGATGTTCTTCAGAGTGCAAAAGTAGAGACACTAGTGAAATCTGTGCAGGGGTTTTCTTCAATTGTTCCACAATAGAGTAATCTGGAACCTTAATCTTCTTTTTAAACTCTTCTGCTTCTTCCTCTGTAACTGCTTTCTTCAGTGGTACTTGGATATTTTGAGCCATCTTCCCTTTTCTTAATTCTTCTGGAGAATAACATCTTCCACAGCGTGTTAGCCCTTCTGCTTCATCAGCCTCTTCCACAATCTTCTTTCCTTAGTAAACCACAACGATTTTGTTGTAGTTCCAAGGAACAACCCTTGAATTAGTCACCGGAAGCTGCTGGGCGGGCATAAGAAAGATAGGTTCTTTCAATTTTTCCAAGCAACTTTGGTCCTGTTGTGTTAATGAAAAGCCTTTTGATACATACAACTTCGGCATACCCCCTCAAATTTGATTCCCCTTCGAAACCCCCGGGACACACAAAACTTTCATATCAAGGTTGACTCCTTCCACACTCAAAGACGTGATTGGTTCTGAACTCTTTAACGACATGTCTTTTTCTTCAATCTTCCTAAACAACTTTCCTATTTTGCCAGGGAGTTTGTACTCCTGATCATCGCAGATCATACCCACTAAATTGTTTTGAGTTGAAAGTGGGTTATTAGTTACATTGGGAGTGTTTTGATCATCCGTCACAACGACCACTCCCCGATCGATTAATTTCTATATCACCCCCTTCAAGGTCTAACAATTATCAGTTTTGTGTCTTGGGGCCCCTGAATGATACTCACATCTTTCATTGGCCTGGAAACCTAAAGCAGTTGGATTCATATGATATGGTGGGGTAGACTCAATCATTCATATCTTCCTCAACCTTTAAAACAAGCTGGAGTATGACTCTCCCAATGGAGTGAATTTCCTTTTTTGTCCCTAACGGGGTGGTCGTGGTGACCGAAGGTTTACTTGAGCTGGGGCCCAAAAATATGGACAATTGGGAGGATACATATATTGCTGAGCATTGAAAACTGTGTATGAAGATGCAGATACTGAATATTGAGGAACATAAGGGTAGTAATGTTGAGGATAGCTAGATTGTCCTTGAATTGGCGAGTAAGGACAATCTGACATTCTTTGAGCACCCCTTGACCCTGATAATAGCGAAGAAACTTCCTCTTTCCTTCTACGATTTCCAAAATTGCCTGAACCACCCTGGATGGCCTGTGTGGTAGCTTTAATTGTTGCCTGGCTCACGATCCTTCCTTTTTTGAGACAACTTTCAACCATTTCTCCCATTTTGATTGCTGTGTGAAACGGTCTTCCCATTGTGATTGTCAGGTGGTGGAAGTAGTCAGGATCTTGAGCCTCTACGAAGATATCAACCAATTCTTGCTCATCTAATGGTGGTTTGACCAGGGCTTCTTGTTCCCTCCATTTAATAGCATACTCTCTGAAGCTTTCATTTAGCTTCTTTCGCATATTAGAAAGTGTATTGCGATCTGGCATAATGTCGACATTGTATTGAAATTGTCTAACAAAATTTTGAGCCATATCATCCTAGATGTGCTAGTGGGAGATCTCTTGGTCTATAAACCATTCTGAGGCAACACCAGTTAGCCTCTCACCTAAATAAGCCATGAGTAGTTCCTCTTTAGCCTCTGCAACTCTAAGTTGATTATAGTATCTCTTGAGGTGAGCTATGGGATCACCGTGCCCGTCATACTTATCAAACTTGGGGGTTTTGAATCCAGGTGGCAGGTGGACATTTGGGAACATACACAAGTCTTTGAATGCGACACTTTTGTGCCCTCCTAACCCTTGTATACTTTTCATGTGTTACTCAATGTTTTTTATTTTTTTCAACATTTCCTCTTGCTTTAAGCCTTGAGTGGGCCTCTCAACATCAATAGGGGAGCCGGGATTGTACAGAGTTAGGGCCCCCGAATGCTATCCCAGGAATATAGTACTGCTCTGGATAGGCGGTGAACTGTCCCTCTTGAGATGATCTCTGTTTCACAGTTGGTTATGAAAGAGTATAAATGGGTGCATCTGTCATAACAATTGGATTATTCCTGAATGGCATGCCTTGAGGGAGTGTTGTTGATGGTCCGACCCTACAATTATCAAATAGACCATGCCCTGGAGGGAAGTGAGGATCTGATATTAGGACCTGAGAAGATGAATACCGGATGCTAGTGATCTTAGGAAAACCAGCAATGAACGTTGGTGGTTCTTGGCCATTGGCCCAGGCTTGCCACAACTGTGCCATAACATGTCTCAATGTCCGATTTTCTTCAACAGTGGCTGACTCTCTTGTCGTTGAATCAACTGGAGTATTTACCGGGTTCAGCACAGCTTTAGTATTGGCTGTCATTGATGCCCTTACCTTAGACCTGGTAAAGTACAGGTGTTCTATTAGTTTACCACAAACGAACCACTGAAAGCTTACTAAACTAAAGAGAAATGAACAAACTTGTTAGGGGTTAGACAGTTTTACACATCACACATTTGTTAATCACCTAATAACATGAATTCAGAAGGTCATTGTCTCATCCCAGCTTACCTTTGTTCATTGTCTTCCCTTTTTCTTTTATTTTTTGTAAAAAAATGTTTTGATCGAACCCTTTGGGGGTTGCCTATGTATCATGTCACCGCATGAATCAGATCATTACGTAGTTCAGAAATTTAGACAACTCAACAAAATTAATTTAGAATAGCAAAAGAGAACCCTTTCATTCATTTCCAAAAGACTTTAAACAAAAACGACAAGACCAAGGGGTTTAAACTCAGTTATGATCAATATGATCTCTTTGAACATCAAAAAACTTTAAACTAAAACATTGAGTCTTTAAACAAAACAAGATGAAACAAACAAACACAAATAGTGGAACTCTTCTTCAATCTTCATAATCTTCCTGGGGCTTTCGTTGTCCTCTCAAGGTCTTATGCAAATTTAATAACACCTTTGGTAGATGGGGAAAAATGGCCCGTGCTTGCTCAACCACTTCTACGTCATTCATACGATGGTGATTTTTAATAACATAGGAGGTTTGTTCTGCTAGTTGATGAACTTGACGCCTAGCCCTTCCCATATTTTCATGGCAGTTATTCAACCAAACTTGATGATCACCAAGATTCTTCCTTAAGAGGGCCTCTCGCTCCTCTGATGCTTCAAGTTGATGGCGAAGTGTTGCTCTCTCAATGATCATTTGTCTTTGACCCACTTCGATATCGTCACAATGACTGATTTTCTTTTTATGTTATTTTAATTGTATTTTAAGCTGATCATGTAAATGCATCCAACATGAACTTTCTTTCTCAAATTTCTCCTTCTTCCACTTAAGTTCCTTTTTTGTTAGTGCACGACCTCTTTAGATGCCACTAAGTCCCTCTTTAATCGAGAAATCTTAAAGCTCTGCTCCTTTTTTATCTGTCGGGCCAAATGAATTCTACTATCTAGCTCTTCCTCTAACCGAGCTAATTTCCCCTCTGTATACTTCAATTCCCCATCCATATCTTGTAACTCCAAATGGTGATTTCTTCCTCTTTGGAGTTGAACTTCTTGTTGGACAATGGTGGCTTTAGCCTTCTCCAACTCTTTTTCCAACTGTTTTATAATATGCTGGTCTTATCTTTTTCTGTTGTTTCCTTTGGGAGTGTCACTAAATGTCACTGAATCACGAAACCACGATAGGTACCCAGGAACCACTTTTATTTTATCTTGCTCCACAACCATTTCACTTTGCTCAGAAATTATACTACCGTACCATATCTTCAGAATATCTTCTGTATTAAAGGAAAAACCTGGTGGGGTCTCAAATACAAATCTACTCATATCATCATTTGGTCAGATTTCTTGAACTCTAGCTAGCTAACGCATAACCCGAAGGGGGCATAGGGTTGAACACATCTAAGCCCAATTAACACAAGAAACGAGATGCCAGTAGACATGCAAATGGCATCCTTAGCTAGAAACTAGTAATAATTCCATACTATTTTATCAGACGTGATCACCGAGAGCTTCTCTTCATACGCTTAAATTCCTTTAGGAAAATTGATTTTCGCTTCCCTTTCCTTATTAGAGGAAACATAATTACACCAGTCTGGAGTGAATCTGGGTGTATGATCATGGTGATAAAGATGCTACAAAAACCATATTTGCAGAAAGATGTTGTAGCCTTCAAAGTGCATTTCCCTATTTAGTCAATGCATGGAACATATCTGCCAGAATCATAGGAATAATAGTAGGACTTTCCATTATGGTCAACACCTTCACCACCCCAGCCAAATGAATGTCTATATGCTTGTTCCATTTGGGGAAAACAATGAGCCCTAAAAACGCGACCATGAAGGCAAAACATCCATTCGCCTTCTAGCCTCTGCACCTCCTTGATTGATAAGTTGGTTCTGGTAGTTTCAAATCCATCCTTTTGGCCGTACCTTTCGTATAGAAGTCCAGTGAGACCCACCCATTTTTCAAACTCTCCTTCTCTCTTTGGTTGATCTTGAGAAGGTTCGGGAATTTTTTGGCATCGACATTCTTTGGGACTACGGGTCTTTTGTTGCGGAGACCCATGCTAGACCCTTTCCCCATGAAGCTGGCTATATCCTCCAGAGTTGGTGTCATCTCGAAGTTAGAAAATCGAAACACGTTATTTTTTGGATCCCAGATAGGAATCAATGCTTCAATCACATCCCTTCTTGGGTCAATCTCCATTAGATGCACTAGATGTCCCAAATGTTCTTTTACTCTCCTTTGCTCATAACTCCCTATGTCTGTCCACCATCGCCATAGATCATTGGGTATTGTGTCAACGATCATGAATTATGGAATCCCTTCACTTCTAGGCCTTTTGGAATCCTCTCCTTTGGTCGGAGGTGCCATTTGTACCTTTGAATAAAATCTAATTAAAGTTTTATCACAAACTCTAATTGAGGGAGGAAAGAAAAGTTAAAAAATATATTTTTTTATTTATTATTTTTTTAAAAAAAATGACAAAATACCCCTTTTTTACAAACACCGAACCGAGAAGGGATGCCTACGTATCTCATTTTAGTGTGAATCATGTGTGCGTAGTTCATAAAGAAAATGACTCACACTTGAAAGACCGCCCCTTTTATTTCAAGCTCCTTTTTAAAAAATAAAAAATAAAACTAACAAAGCTATTTTAAAGCTGGTCAACAATGTAAAGGCCTTTTGAACAAATTATTTTCACATAGCACATAAAATGAACATGTTGATCTAGAGTGGGTACCTATCTTAGAATTGCTAGGTCAAATGCACATGATGTAAATAAACGTAGCATACCAGGGATAGTTTTACTAGGTTTATCGCTTTATATGGAAGGTGTCTAGACTGGATTTACTTGAGCGGAAAAATCAAGCTAGGGAGGGTCAACGTACCTATAGTAGAGCTATTCCAGCTTAACTGGTGGTCCAACCCTGCCTAACATGTGTGACAAACCTAGAACCAGGAGCGTAACCACACACTAGCTCATCCTAGACAGAAGTCTTGTGGAGTGTATCCGCACACACAGTGTATAACAAAAATTCCAGAGACTCAGAGGGTGTGCGAGAGAAGACAATTTATATACAATAACACAATATCAAAACAATGAATCATTGAAATAGCACAATTAGCCAACAAACACAAAATTTATCCAAATAATCAAAATAGCCAGATATAGTCAATGTACAAAGCTCGAATTCTAAAGAAACTCCCCAGTGGAGTCGCTAAATCTGTCACACATCTTCCATTTTTACAATCGTTAAGGATGTGACGGGTTTTTTTTCTAAAAAAATAAAGGAAAAGATTTTTTTTAGAGTAGCCACTTGAAATTGAGTTTTTTAGGTGTTCCAAGTCACATGGTAATTCCTAATTTAAAAGGAAAAGACTCTTTATTTTTAGTCTACGAAAACAAAGATTGGGTAAGGAATTCTATTGACCGGAGGGAAGGTGTGAGGCACCCCCGAGTCCGGTGGTTCTAGCACGATCGCTTTATTAACTCATGTTTGGCTAAAATAATTTTTGGATAAAAAAAGTAAATTGGTGTTATATACTATTTTTTTTAAAAAAAAATGATTGGCCTAGGAGGGTAACCGCACACAAGACCTCTTGTTTAAAAAAAAAACACACACACACCAAGGATCGTAACCGAACACATGACGATATTTAATATTTTATTTTTTAAAAAAAAGATTGATAATTAATGACTCAAATTTTATTTAATAATGAGAAAAAAAAAACTTGATGCAACATATGGACATGAAAATGCTTTTTTTTTTTGCAAAATGCTAATTAAGGTTTTTTAAAAAAATAAAAAATAAAAAATAATTATCACTACTTGACAATAACAACAAAAAAAATATTTTTTTTAATACAATAATGACGAAGCCCCCTTTTAAAACAAAGTAGTGATATACTATTTTTTTCATATTGGTACAACATCAGAAATAACCATTTTAGTAAAATTTTCAGTTTTTTACTCAAAATGGCCACATTCTTCTCTTTTGAAAGAAAATTGCAATTATTACTAATTTGTATAGTAGTTAAATTGCTAACCAAAAGTAGCCGATTTTGCATTTTTTGTTTCAATAATTCATTTCATTTATTTATTCAAGAGAGAAGAAAAAAATTCTATACATTCTTTTTAAAAGGATTTACGAAATGTCCAGATTTATATTTTTTGCAAAAATGACCAATTTTGTGTTTTGTTTTTGCAAAGACAACCTCTTTATTTTTTTTCTAAATGACCAGAAACTAAAAATAATAAAAAAAAGACTTTGAGATTGTTATTTTTTTTTTCATTAGCAAAGCATAAGTTTACTTATCAATTCTACGATGAGATAAAGTTAAACTAAACACCACATTAATAATAAATATAAATGTACATAACAATAAAACATAATTCTATAAGAATAAAATAGACTTAACTAACTCAAAACAAATAACTTAATCAAAATATAGAAAGAACATGAAGCATTAATTTAAGATTACATTGCGAAATGTAAAAGAAATACCTAAAGTTGATGACAAGCAAATAGTGGAAGCAAATTTGTTGAACCACAAACTCACACAATGATGAAATATATTTTTTCTTTTTAGAAGAAGTCTTTCCCTCTCTCTTCTTATAACTTTTTTTCTTCTAATTTTTTTTTTCTCTTCTTCTCTTTTTTCTTCTTCCTTTTCTCTTGGTTTTTTTTTTTTTCAAAATATAAAAAGAACATGAAGCATTAATTTAAGATTATATTGCTAAATGTAAAAGAAATACCTAAAGTTGATGACAAGCAAATAGTGGAAGCAAATTAGTTGAACCACAAACTCACACAATGATGAAATATATTTTTTTCTTTTTAGAAGAAGACTTTCACTCTCTTTTGATAATTTTTGTTCTTCTAATTTTTTCCTCTTCTTCTCTTTTTGCTTCTTCCTTTTCTCTTGTTTTTTTTTTTTTTTTTTTTTTTTTTTTTTTTTTATTTGCAATGAAAGAAGAATGGGTTTAAATAGGTGGTGAATATTAACACTCATTCTTCTTGAAAACTTAAGAGCCAATGCATGCATTGGACTCTTTGTCTTCCCAAGGTGTCACCCAAGATGACCAATAGAATTTCTTCTTTTTCTTTTTTCAAGATAAGATTAATTAAAATGACTGCATTGTCCTTTTAGATGACCCATTTCTTTTATTCATTAATTGAATAATAGCTAAATGGGTCATCTGTAAATTTAAAACAGGCCCAAAATGTTGACTCATTTGATCAAGACACAAAAATCAAAAGAAAAATCAGCTCACTAACAAAAAATTGAAACATCTAAACTATGTTGAAGATCAAACACAACAAATAAGACAGAAAATAAAAATAAAAAATAAAATTCAAGCAAAAACTTCAACATAATAAAAGTTAAAGAACACTAACAAAATAATACAAAATCCGGCACGAAAATGATTTATATGGTTAGTAAAGGTTGTGCTAGTGGCAGATTCAAATAGAGGATGAGAGGGGGAAAAATTGACATAAATATTCGGGTGAATGGGGGTCGCCGGAAAACTTTGCCGGAAATTTTTTTGACAAATTTTTAACATAAAATTCACATCAAAAGATAGCCTTTGAAGAGCTGTACACATTTATGTAAATTGTATAGGATGGGGATGACCGGAACTTCATAAATCTAAAGAAAACAATGAATATTTGTGTTTGATTTTTCTTAGATCTACGGAATATGAAACGGTGGTGGCCGCTGGCGACAGTGGCACCGACGAACGAGAGGGGATGGTGGTAGCAAGGGGAGAAAAAAATAAAATAAAAATAAGGCCAAAATTCTGATTTTTGGGATTTTTTAATACTTTTTGGTAGGGTCACATAAGAGTCCTTGGATCAAAATGTTTTGAATGGTTGAGATTCAATCTTGACCATTGCTATTGGACCGGGTCTAAAATGGATTGGGCTATCAGAATTGGGTCTAAATCAGCCCAATTCAATCAAAATTGGGTCATTTGGGCCAATAAAAAAAATAGAAACAAGGACAAAAATATAAAAATACAAAATATAATAAAAGATCTTACTATATATTGTAGGAGTAAATTAAACACGTCAAAAATTAGGTGTTCACAGTGACTATTAATCTCATCCTTCAACTACAACTTCTTTGAAGGTGGGAAAAACAATTTAACGAATACATCTCCCAACTCTCTTCAAGTGGTGATTAGTCATGTGACAACTCATTCAGTCATTTTATTGCCTCCCAGATACATAGAGACAACAAAAGTAACCTTTATCGAATTTTCAGTTGGCTAACTCCAGGGATCTCTGAAGATTTGCAAGTGCCGATGAAGTTCACCATATGTTGATTCATATCATCTCTGGTTGTGAACTTCACGCCTGATGGTAACAGTGGAAGAACTATATCCCTAATGGCTCCAACTCCATCCATATTTGCATCATCATCGTCTAGAGAAAAATCAATGGGATGTTTCCCTTTGCCTCTCGGAGCTAGCTGACAATGTTGTGGAGCCACCTCTTCTTCCCCAGCATTGAGATCTTCTCAAGCATTATAGTTGTTACCATCTTTAGCATTTTCCTTGGCTTAAGCCTCAACAATTTCTCTTAGCCTTAGTGCTTTACATGCTCTTGTGCACTCATTTTCTTGTGAATGTATTTTTCAAGCTCAGGGTCGTAAGGAATCAACTGTTCACCCTTACTTCAGATACTTGGCATGCACTAACCTGCACCCTTCAAGAATAAAAACAAAAAACAAAAAGTAAAATTTGGAAGTAAGAATAAGAGTTAAATAACACACACTTGACTTGATTAACAACCATATTCTCCAACAACAATGACAAAATTTGATACGCACAAATTAACACTTCAATTAAGAAGTGTAAAGTGATTGTCGTCAAATATAGAACTCAACTAGATTGAGATTGAATCCCATAGGGAATGAAGTGAAAACTAAGTCGCATGCGGTTATCTACTTTCAGTTACTTATTTCTAAAACATAATAGAAATATGTGAAGTTTTGTATTTTTATTTTGAAGATCATTTTTCTTCAAGTAACAATTAACAATATCACATAATCTATCAATAAAAAATAATTAACCACGATTGTGTTCACCAAGACAGTTTGACTATTTTTTGGGTTAGTTACAGAACTTCATCTTGTGGCTAGTATATCAATTTATCAACTTATGTTACGCATAAATGTTTCTCAACCAAATTAAATGTATATCACTTTTATTCTTTCAAACTAAAAGTGTTCACCATCATTTCGATAGATAAAATCTTAAAAGAGTTGATCGTTCTACAATATTAACCATTAAACGAGTCCACTTCCTCGAATTCTTATTGCTAACTGTTTTTTCAAGATTTAGCATTTTTACTGAAACAAGCTAAACTTGAAGCATATTCTAATGTTTGCAACCATTAAAAGTCAATTAAGATGAAAGAGATAATAAGATATACAAATAAAACATGCAATTTATTCCATAAAAACCATATTTTTAGGTCAAGTTGTCATGGATTCCACAATCCTTGGTTGTGGAGTATAGCCACTCATGATTAATGGAACAAAGAGTAGAATTGCATTTATTTCAGGAAACCACAAGACTTAAAGACAATCAATCTTTGATTTCAATAAGCCGATGAAAATCTAGTTCAAACTCCATTTTAGAAAAAATAAAGATAATAAAATAAAACCCTAAAAATACTTTGTAGTTCAAAGAAACTTGAAACATTAAAAAAGAAAGCAAAATCTCGAGGCTTGTTTGATGGTGTGTCTGATGGCCCATCACAGAAGTGAAGATCTGCCGCCTTGGCCTTCATATAACTTCATAGAGTTGTAAAATTCCTATAGGTCAGACATTAACTCTAATGGCCGATTCAAAGGATCTAACAGATAGTCACCTCCTTTTTCACAAAGCTCAAGAGTGTTTGGCCAATTCCTGTAGGTATGACGGTGCACCTGCCTGTCGTCAGAGCCCTTTTTCTGACACTTAGCTCTATTTTGATTTTTATTGCCTTGATTGATTTCTTGTGCAACACAATAGAAAACTATTAAAATAAATTGTTGTTACATAAGAACACACAATTATTCCTCATTAAAAAAATCAAATGTGCCATCAAATGCCGACATATCACATTTCTCATTCATTACACCATCCTAGAACTCAAACCACCAAGACTCCCTAATTATCATCTACCCCATTTAACATGTCATATCACTTGGCACAAGGGTTACCCCAACATTTCAATACGCCAACCCTGCAACTGTTAGTGTATCAATGTTATCCCTTATCCAATAATAATATGCACCGATATAGTACCTGATCCAATATTAATATATATACCACGTGGTATGCAATCCAACAATTATATATGTACCAGTAGGGTTCTCGACTGAGTAATATTATATGTACCAGCATGGTATATGATCCAACAACAACAACGAAAATGACAACGACAATGAAAACATCAACGACAACAACAACAACAACAACAACTAAAAATAACAACAACAATAAAAACACCATCAACAACAACAACAACAACAATAGCAACAACAACAACAAAAATAACAATAACAACAACAACAACAACAACAACAACAACAACAATAAAAACAACAACAATAACAACACCAGCAACAACAATACCAGTAACAATAACAACAACAACACCAATAGAAACAACAACAACAACAATAACAACGACGACAACAACAATGACAATGACAACAACAACAACAATAAAGACCATGACCATGATAACGACAATGACAACAATGACAAACACAACAAGGAGAACGACAACAACAACGACAATGATAATAACGACAATAACAACCACGACCATGACTATGACAACGACAATACAACAATAACAACGACAATGACAACAATTGTACAAAGACAACGACAATGAAAAAAATAACGACAACGACAACAGTAGCAATAGAAACAATAGCAACAACAACAGCAACGACAATAACAACGATAATGACAACATCAACAACAACGACAACAAAGACCACGACCATGACAACGACAATGACAACAATGACAAACACAACAAGGAGAACGACGATAACAAAGACAATGATAATAACAACAACAACCATGACAATGAAAACAACAACAATAACAACGATAATGACAATGACCACGACAAGGACAACGACGATAACAAAGACAATGATAATAACAACAACAACAACCATGACAATGAAAACAACAACAATAACAACGATAATGACAATGACCACGACAAGGACAACGATAACAACAAAGACAACGATAATGAAAAAAATAACGACAACAACAACAATAGCAATAGAAACAACAACAACATCAACAACGACAACAACAACAATAACTACAACAACAATATCAATAATAGCAACAATAGCAACAACAACAACAACAACGACAACAAAGCAACAACGACAACAACAATAGCAATAACAATGACAACAACAACAATAACAACGATAATGACAACAACCATGACAATGACAACGATAACAACAAAGACAACGACAATGAAAAATATAACGACAACGACAACAACAACAACAACAATAATGAAAACAACCACAATAACAACAATCACAACAATAAAAATAATAGCAACAACAATAGCAATGATAACGACAACAACAACAATGACAATAACAATAACAATGATAAAAACAACAACAATAGCAATGATAACGACAAAAACAACAACAAAGCAATGATAATGAGAAAAACAATAAAAACAACAACAACAACAGTAACAATAATGACAACAACAATAACAATAACACTAGCAACAACGACAACAAGAACACCAGCAACAACAACAACAACAATGACAATGGCCACGACAATAATGACAATGACCACGACAATGACAACGACAACAACAACAATGACAATGAGAATAAAAACAATAACTACAACAAAAACAATAAAAACGACAATGTAAATGACCACAACAACAATGACCATGACTATGAGAACGATAGCAACAATGAAAACAACAACAACTATAATGATAACAGCAACAACAATGATAACGGTAATAACAACGACAACAACAATAATGACAATAACAACAACAATGACAACAACTATGATAACAACGACTACGACCATGTCAGAGACAATGACAACAAAGACAACGACAACAACAACAACAATAACAATGACAACAACAACGACTACAATAATGACAATGATAACGACAACGACAACGACAACGACAACAACAATAATAATGACAACGATAATAATAACAAAGTTAATGACAACAAAGACAATAACAAAGACAACAACAACAAAGATAATAACAACGACAACAACAATGACAACAACAACAACAACGACAATGACAACAACAACTACAAGAATAAAAACAATGACAACAACAACAACGAAAATGATAGCAATGACAACGACAACGACAACAAGGATAACAACAATAATGACAATGACAACGATAATAAAAACAACGACAATAAAAACAACGACAACAATAACAACAACAACGACCATAACGATAATTAAAACAACGACAACGACAACAACAATGACAACAACAACCACAACATATAATAATAATAATAATAATAATAATAATAATAATAATAATAATAATAATAATAAATGTACATTTGTGGTATTTGATCCAAAAATAATATATGTAAATAATAATATCTACTAGTGTGGTAAATGTTCAAACATCAACACACAACAAAACCACAATGAATAGTAACACACTAGTACGTTCAACTAACACATTTATTGTATATAATTGATAAAAAATTCATTTACAATCATTTGCTTTCTTTTACCCCCAATTCTATATCAGGCATGCACTACTAACAAATAATTGACAAACACATAGGGCATAATCGGGAAATAATCAACTATCCCGTACTTCCTTTCTGACTATTTCCTTATCACAATCGGACTATCCAAAATGTCCTTCCAAGGATAAAGCCTAGTAAATATCATAATACAAACAATATATAATTAAGTCCATCATCAACCTAAACCACATCTAGCCACACTTTCAACCATCCAGACTGCGTGTCTAAAGTTCTTTACATAAAATCTCCCAAAAATCTACAATGTATTATATAAATAAATATAGATCTAACTACTCAGTTAAGAAAACCTAATATACCTGGACGTCAATCACTAGGTGAAGAATGATGAACTCAGGGTTATGGCTCCATGATGAGTGGTGACTTTCCACTTAGTTGAGACTTTTTTTCTTGTGATTTTATGAAACTCAAGTAGTGAAAGAGGCTAATTATCCATTGAATTATGTAGATTTAGGTGTTTATTTCTGGGAAAGAAAATGGTAGACAAAATTGGAAAAGGAGCCTTTGATGTCACACCTACGACGAAGAGTTCGCTTAAGAGAATGGCCAATGGAAGTCAACAGGCTTACTCGATCATGTTGGAGTCACTTTTACGATCTAGCCAAAAAGGTGGGGTTTGCTTAAGTGAAGGGAGTGTCAATTTTGCAACTTTTGTGTTTGCAAACTTGCATCAGCTTTTGTGTACTTGGGCAAGGGCAATTGGAATTTCTCAAAGATTGGATCCAAATTCTCACAAAGGGGCTGAAGCGAAAGATTATTCAACGTCATTCCTTATTAGATTTTGAGGATAGAGTTCATCTTTTAGCTTAGACTAAGAAAGAACCCTAATTTTGTAATGTTCATATTTTGGGTTTAGACTTTGCAGGCAAGTTGCCTCACAATTCACACGTGGATTGAATATTGTGTACTTAATTAGGGGTGTGCATAGGTCGGTTCGATTTGATTTGGTTTTATATATTATCGGTTCAGTTTATCGATTTTTGGGTTTTTAATATGCTAAGCCAATAACAAACCAATAAGATATTTTTTTTATCAGTTTTTGGTCGTTATTAGTTCGATTTTTGGTTTACCCAATAAGAAAATGTCTGTAAAATATTATATGATTTCTCACTTCTCTAAATGCTTTGATACAGTGAAACAAGAAAGATAATGAGAAAATTGCATCAATAAGAAAAAATATAGTACGAAGGCTAGAATTACATGTCACCACCAAAACATAGTATAAAATTTCTTATGTTAATCAAATTACAAACTTTTACAAACTTGCAAAAGCTACAACCTACAATTACATACTAAAACTAAAATCAAATACTCCAACAAGACTAAAACTAAAACTAAAATCAATTAACTACAATTGCGAACCTAGTGTGAAGTGGGTAGAGTACTAATAATTTGATATAGTCATAGTGTCTAGTTATATATTAAATTATTAATATATAATATTTAGAAAGGGTAAAGTAGTAAATTATTACCATCTTATTGGGTTATCGGTTTATCCAATAACCCAAGAGTAAAAATCGATATCGAACCAATAACCCAATAACATTTTTTACAAGCGCATTAAAAATCCAATAACCCAATAACTCAATAACGATAATCCAATAACATTTTTCTGGTTCGGTTTATTGGTCGGTTCGGTTTTTGCATACTCTCATACTTGATAGTAAAATTAGGGCTTTTGTGATAGAAATAGGCAACCCTAATCTTGTTCCATTCTTTATTTCCTTACTTACATTGCTAGAATTATGAGTGTAATTGTGTATATGAAATTGAGGCTTTTGTGCTAGAAATAGATAAAATTATTTCGGTAGTTGATTTATTACTCTATTGCTTTTGTGATTCCTTGATTCCCTTCTTGATTTCATAAAATCTATTTAATCTAGTTTTCATGCTTGAATTTATGATTTGAGAGTGCACACTTGAATCTAGCTTCCGACTTTGTGGGTTGCTCTAAAGAGTTTGTGAAGTGGAGTATTAGGTTATTAATCATATTTGGCTTTGGGTGTTAAATTTAAGACCAAAAGGACATAATTTAGGCCTACCTTGTTGAATGCTAAACTTGCTAAAAATAGGTGTTTATATTAAGGACTTGTATTGCTTTGTTGTTGAACACGACTGACACTGAAAGAAGATATCGTGAAATAACACATGTAGAACAAAATATGTTTAGTGTTGACTAATGATGATCTAGCCTATTGATGTTTGCGTAATCAAGGACACAACTTTCATGGGACACAAGAGTGTCAATTAACAATGGGGGTTTTGTCACAAGTAAGTAAAAACAACAAAATAAACAAGAATTTCTAAGTAATGAGAGAGGGATTCTTTGGATGTGAATGGAATACGAGATAGACTAAATCATTGGGTACATGCTTTTGATAGAAAACTCGTAGAGTAATTATGACTAGGCTAGAATTTAAGGGGGATAAGCTCTATCTCGAGCAACTTAGCCCATTTCAAGCGGGTTCCTCTCGGACACCCACTTGCCGCATGAAGAACAACATCCACCTTAACTCACTCACTCTTTCGAGCTTAGTGTGTAGACATGGGACTAGGGTTCACTCTCTCGAGCTAAACCTCATGGCGACCCACTCGCACCGGCCATCAATTTAGTGGTCTTAATTTTATGACCTCTCTCTCAAGCAAGTCGAAAACACATATATGTGATTATATTTGCAACTACAACCTCATTAAGTTCATCCACAACCACTAAAAAAAATCACATTTAAACTACAAATAGACTATTAGCAAGCAAGTCCCAACAACTAATCTAACCCATATTCACAAAATCATACCCCAAGAATTGGGGTTTTTAGCCACACATGTATAAGAGATAGAAATTTATACCAAATTGAGATTGCATACAAATGGGTATGAAGATTTAAGTCTTGATATAGGCCAAAATTGAAGAATCCAAGAGACCTAAGTCAAAATCTTAAAGATGAAACCCTTTGGATCTTCAAGTCTTCAAAACCCTGTCAAACTTAGAGCAAAGTATCAAAAAGTACTATTCTATATGATAATTATAATAATTGTTCGACACTTAAAACTACAACTCCAACTAGTATTTATAGATTTCACAAATTTGTGTTGTAGTGGATCTTTCGGCGTCTTTAATCGGAATCGCCGATCAACTCGACGATTCGCCCTTTGGTGTAGTTCATTGCCGTCTTGCCCAGCCTTCAGCATTGTCATGCTCTAGGTCATTGGGCGACATGGCACTGCTTTTGCGGAACTTCTCGGCAATGCGCCAACTGCTCCCTTTTTCTGCCGACTTGATCCTTTCCTTCAGGGCTCAGCACACTAGAGCAAAAGGCGAAGTAAGACCCTTCAGTGACTTGACAAGTGGACTCGACATCCTTAGGCCTTCATTTCTTCGTTCTTTTCAGCCTTTTCATTCCTTTTTGCGACGTAGTGTCCATGCTTTCCTTCAAACTTCAAATACCTAAAACCTAAGGGTTTTCATCAGATGTTGAGATAAAATAAGCATTTGAGGACACAATTTATATTAAAATATAGCCCTAAATGAGTCCAATTTATGGACTCATCAACACCCCCAACTTAAACTATTGCTTGTCCTCAAGCAAACTCAAGTTTATCCATTCGAAAAGGGTGTCTCGAACAGTCCTACATAAGACTCAATCATAAATCCACACAACAAGACTCAATTTACTTATGCAAATATCAAATGTGCACTCAAAGATTCAAGTTGTGACTCATCAATATCAAAGAACCTTATGCCCACAGTACTTGCTTCAAATGCAAATTCAATCTCAACCAAAGTGTTCAAATGCCCTCACACAAGGAATGATTCTATATTCACACAATGGTTTGTAGGTTAAAGCTTCGAAATCAGATACAACACTCACACTTACAAAAAAGAACACAATGCATGTTTTCACCCATATGTTTGTCCGTATTTTTCGATCAATATTTGCTTCAGCTTACTCAAGATCAAAAAGGTCTTTTCAAGGCTCATAATGGGGCTGAGTTCAAAGGTATGTTCATTTAGGCTTAGTGACTTTTATCCTCATGAAATGTTGTGCTCTCAACACTTCCTTTCTTTTTCCTTTGTCATTTTCGTTAGTGCATCATAGGTCATCCTATTATTCGCTTCCCATGGATTGTTCGGAATCCTATTTCTTTGGTATTTTATTCCACAACTTTATTTTTCATTCTTTTTTCTTTTTCTTTTTCTCTTTCTCTTTTTTTTTTTTAATATATATATGGAAGGGTTCCATTTTTCTCAACACCATGGGTTAAAGGAGACTTTCCTTGCACTTCTTGACTTGCCCTTATCTTGTCACCACACCCCCAACTTAGACTTTTGGCCTAAGTTGGCTATTCAATTAGCCACAATTCAAGAGGATTATAGGTAGTGGATTAAGAAAGGTCTAGGTTTCATCAAGTTTCTTCCAAAGAAGGGTAAGGCTCAAGGGGTGTTGAAAAAGAGAATCACACGCTCACAGGGTAGGTCACAAAATAGGTATATGTCAAATTATTTCACACTCTTAGAAGTTGCCTAAGATCATATCAAGAGATAGAATCACTTAGTTGACCAGACCAACGGGGCAAATTCTAGGATCTACCATGTATGGTTCAAAGTAAGCTCATTACACTAGGCATTGACACTACAGTCAAACAAGACTCCACACTTTCGCTAGTGTGCAATGATCATCACAAGAGAATCGATTTGATAAATGGCTAATCACAAAAAGATGCAAAGAGTTCACATATTATCTATGCAACTTCATTTGGCCTCATCGTTGCCGTGCATTCATGTTCGTTCGATTGTAAGCGCTATTCAAGTTGTCGATATTGATTGGAACCAAGACTTAAATTTTGCAAAAGAGCAGCCACATACAACACATGTGAGGTGGCAAAAATTTTTCTGACGGGTCAAAATCATTTTGCAATTTAAAATAAAAGGATCCACAAGCTCAAACAACTACAGAAAGCAGTGTAAACACAATTTTAAGCACAAAGCCCAAATATAAACAAAATACGAACATCAAATAGCACACAAAGGTGGGACTCACCCCACCACAAATAAATGTAATTTGTCCTCAAGTGTAATTAGCATAGAATCTAAAAGGTAAAATAAAGAAAGACAAAAAGGGAGATAAAGAGGAATCATATCTACACAGTCGTTCTATCTATCTGGGCATCAGTGGCTGGTGTAGTAGTTTGTATATAGGCATCAGTGCCTGGGGTCATGGTTGAGGTTTGGGCATCAAGAATTGGGGCTATTTCTAATACATCAACCATATTAGGTCTATTAGGAGTGACCTCCTGCAAATTTGCCTAATAGGCATGTACAACGGCATAGAACTCCTGGGCCCATAAAGGTACTTTATGGTTTCTTGGAATTTTTGAAATAGCAATCTGACTAGAAGATGCATAGACTTCCCTGACTCCCTTGCCCTTTCCCTTATCTTTCTTCCCATCAGACGTGGGCGGTGTAGTAGCCTTGCCTTTGGACGTAGCGGCCTCCTCATTTATCGTCTTCCTTTCAGTCTTCTCTTGGGCTGGTACAATTCTCTCAGCAACTTTTGGTTTCACCATATCTGTAAATCCTCAAGAAAAATCAAAGAGATTGGTTCGAAAGGTCCGGTGAGTTAGCCAAAAGTTGAAATACATGCAAAATCAAATAAGGTAGAAAAAGGCCGATCAAGAATACTTTCGGTGAGTTGCCAAGTACTTTTGGCTACCTCAGGCTTCTCGCCGAAAGTTATAGCATTAAACATCAAATTCCACAAGAAATTAAAGTGAGATGAGAGCATTTGGTGAACCACCGAGTAGTTCGGCGGGCTATACCTAGCTCGCCAAATAGCCTAACGCGCCTATTCTCAATCCACCTTCTCAAATTCAACCCCTTAACCCCTAAAAACAAAGTCAGCACATGCACTAGTGAGATTTAACTCAGATCCATAACATCCAAACACAATCCCACAAAATATACTTCTACTAAAAGCATAAATAGATGGGTCTCAACATTTATAAACAAATTGAGCCATATTTAGAGATTAATACAGGCACACACAAGAACATGATTTGGATATTGCAAATGAGTACAAATTCTATAAAATAATTTCGAGTGTCAAGCAACCAACCTTTGCTGCTGATAACGATAAGATTGAAACGCAAAGCGGCAAAGAAATACAACTCCGAGCACAAATCAACCAATCAAAATACTAGTAAACTGCGAAAATAAGAAAAATACTACCTTGGTGTGAGTTTGTGAAGTTTAAAAGCGAGGGAAAGTGAAGAATTTGGACTCTTAAGACCTAAGGCCTTCATAAATTGTCTAGTTCGCGTCCACTCGGCGACATTAGTCACACTCGTTGATCTATTCGGTGACACACTGAATGGTCATTTGACTCGCCGAGTTTTACAGGACCTTTAGTCAACGAGAGGGTCTAAACGGTGATCTTAATCGTGGTCGCCGACTTGGTTGGTGACACGCCAAACTGATTCTCAAGCTCACCAAGTTTTATAGGCTCCGATTTATACGTGTGTTGAGCCAAACGGCGGGTCAAGTCAAGTACGCCGACATCTTCGGCGATTCGCCGATTGACCATTTTGATCTCCAATCTGCATTTTCCAAACACTTTCCAAACTTAAACCTGCATAACCAACACAATACTATTTATAAACGCAAAAGAAAGTGGTAAATAGATTTGGGTTGCCTCCCAAAAAGCGTCTTAGTTAACATCGTGGCACGATGTGAGTCACCATTTAAGCTTCATTGTTGGGGTTAGCCATATCATCACTAGGAAACCCTGCTTTTCTGCGAATGGAGTTGAGGCAACGCATAACCCATAAGGTTCTCAAGTAGCCGGACAACTCTGGAATGAGACCAAATTATTCGCTTCATCCCTTCAACGTCTTCTTTCAATTCTTCCAACTCTCTATCTTGCTTAGTCACCTTGTGGAGAATGGTTGATAGCATTCCCTCAATGCGTTTAACTTCATTGTCCTTGGGATTTCTTCGCTCAGGAGGAGGGAAATATTTACCCTTCCTTTTGCATTGAGCCTTGATCTTCACCATCTTTTTGGTCAACTCATCCATCTGAGTCATCAGTGTGGTCATCATGAAGTCCTTTTCCACTTCTTGGTTCATGTTAGTCATGTTGCCAAGCAGTTGGATTGCCATTGCATATGACTACTTTGCAATATCACCCGAAATAAGTTGGTCGACCACCCTTTTATTTTCGGGGCCAAGACCTCTGTAGAGTAATTATGACTAGGCTAGACTTTAAGGGGGATAAGCTCTCTCTCGAGCAACTTACCCAGTTTTAAGTGGGTTTCTCTCGGACACCCATTTGCCGTATGAATAACGGCCTCTGCGTTAACCTACTCACTCTCTCAAGCTGAGTGTGTGGACATGGGAGTAGGGTTCACTCTCTCGATCTGAACCTCATGTTGACCCACTCACACTGGCCATCAATTTAGTGGTTTTAGTTTTACGACCTCTCTCTCGAGCAAGTCGAAAACACATAAATGATATTATATTTGAAACTACAACCTCATTAAGTTCATCCACAACCACTAAATGAAATCACATTTAAACTACAATAGACTATAAGCAAGCAAGACCCAACAACTAATCTAACCCATATTCACAAAATCACCACCCAAAAATTGGGGTTTTTAGCCACACATGTATAAGAGATAGAAATTTGTACCAAATTGAGCTTGTATTCAAATGGGTATGAAGATTTAAGCCTTGATACAGGCCAAAATTGAAGAATCCAAGAGACCTAAGTCCAAATCTTAAAGATGAAACCCTTTGGATCTTCAAGTCTTCAAAACCCTCTCAAACTTAGAGCAAAATATCAAAAAGTACTATTCTATATGAAAATTATAATAATTGACACTTAAAACTACAACTCTAACTAGTATTTATAGATTTCATAGATTTGTACTGTAGTGGATCATTTGGCGTCGTTAGTTGGAATCGCGATCAACTCGGTGATTCACCCTTTGGTGTAGTTCATCGCCGTCTTGCCTAGCCTTCAGTATCGTCATGCTCTGGGTCATTTGGCAACATGGTACTGCTTCACGAAACTTCTCGGTGATGCACCGACTGCTCCCTTTTTCCACTGACTTGATCATTTCCTTCAAGGCTCAGCACACTGGAACAAAAGGCGAAGTAAGACCCTTCGGCGACTCGCCAAGTGTACTCGGTGATCCTCAGGCCTTCATTTCTTCATTCTTTTCAGCCTCTTAGTTCCTTTTTGCGATGTAGTTTCCATTCTTTCCTTCAAACTTCAAATACCTAAAACTTAAGGATTTTCATCAGATATTGAGATAAAATAAGCATTTGAGAACACAATTTCTATTAAAATATATCCTTAAATGAGTCCAATTTGTGGACTCATCACCTATATATGATTGATTTAGCATGGCTGAATTCATTGAGTATTGATTGAATTATAGATTTCCCAATTCCCATATATCTGTTGCTTGATATTTTCTTTGCCCAAAATCAACGCTTGGTTTCCAAAATCACTTTTGATTTGATAATTTTGTATATTGCATGTTTAGGTTCAAACTAGAAGTAATTCATTCTTTATCTTTTCAATTACTGACAAATTGATCCTTGTGGGATTCAAATTTGACTCTTAATTAGGCATTTTTATTGACAACGACCGCTTATTCTTTTAACTTATTTTGAGGGTAACTTGAGCGTTATAAAAAATGGTGCCATTGCCGGAGAACAATTAGGTTTATTGAATTGATTTAGGATTTACAATTTACTTGTTTCTATCTAGATTGTAAATAATTATCTTTACATTCTTTTGTTTTGCTTATGGCTTTTTGTTATCATCATGTATTTGGGAGTGGTATTCCCTATACCGACCCATGTCCTTGTGATGAAACGAATGTGATAAGTCAATTTAGGCTTAAGGTCATGGATGAAAAGCCTATTTTAGGTAAGAGAGACCTGCTCCTACTTTCCCAAGAAAAGGAAAAACTTCACAAAATGTGCCTAATTTAGTGCAATGATATGGTCAATTTCGAGTTTGGAATTGCAACTCATAGGGCTAAGGTGAGAACAACCGTGGAGGTTGAAATTCCTCCTTATCCAATGACCAAAAAGAGCAAAGAAGAGTCTCATAACTTTCACTTTGCTTGGTATGATGTGACGGTTCAACTCGAGTTTAGGATTGCAATGTTGGAAGCCAATATTAGAACACAAAAATGGATTGAGGGGGATATAGAAGATATCTTGAGCTTGTGCAACCAATCCAAACCAATAAAAATCCAAGAAGCTGGAATAAATGACATGATTCTAGAGTTGCAAGATAAAGCCAAAAAGATCATTAATGACAACTTTAGTTCATATGAAATTGATAGTATCACAAAATTGAGGGCCAACAATCATGATAATCAATGCTTAAGTGGCCTAGTGACTCTCTCACTCGCACTCTTGCCCAAGGATCCAAAATGGAAGAATGATAAAAAGTTGGGTAAGAAATTCAATCTTCAAAGTGGACAGATCAAGTAAGACTCTTGATGCTCTCATACACTCCTCATGCTCTACCCGACGTCGCGTCGCAATGTTAAATTGTACGCTTGATGGGAGGTACCCCATCCTATACAAATAAATGTAGTTCTTAGTTTGAATTTGAATTTTTGATTTCTAGATTAATTTTGATTTTTATTTTTGACTATTCCTCATGCTTTTAGGAATTTATTCTTCCACCCCACACTTAAAAAGGTGTTATGTCCCCAAAGAATCAAATAAAATTTAAAACAAGGGTTAGAAAAACTCCTTGAGGCCTTTAGGACTAGCTAGTAGCACGTTCTCTTTATTTTCATTAAGGGTCGTACGCACCACACACTTAAGCTCAAACGTCCTCCTTAGCTCCAAATTTTGGATACTCAGACTTCTCTAAAACCTTTAAAAACCACATCTATACACTCATCCATTAGTTCATATTTTACTGAAAAGTGTTTTGAATGAGATTCAAGTTTCCTCAACTCCAAAGCAGCATTATTTACAACATCTCATTTTTGTACTCTTTCTCAACATCGATATTAAGGAATAATGTATAGTTGAATGGTTTGAATTCCTCTTTTTGCTCCACTAATTGGTCATCATGCACAACAATCTCTTCTAATTTAGCTAGGACAGTAATTTCTAATTGAATAGTGTCAAGTATATCTAGCAGTTTCATGAATTTTTTGTGCTCTTTCCTGCATTCAAATATTTGTTCAGTGATTGTTAAATTAACTTTGTCCAGTATGTTCGTACATTCCATAAGTGAATTCACACTACGCACCTCTTATTTGCATTCTCCGCTTCATTGCCCATACCAACATCACAAATAACAGAAGAATCATAATAGGGGTTCGGGGGAAGGGAATAAGATTTAGGGCAACCATTCCAATGAATATACTGAAGACCACATATATGACATAAATGACATTCATCACCCAACCACGATTTATCCCAATCATCCATATCAATAAGAGTACCAAATTATTCAAAGAAAGAAAAAATAATAATTGGTAAAAAAAAAAAAAACTAATTAAAAAAGTAAAAAATTAAATAAATAAAAAGAATAAGTATAACCTAGAAGAATAGTTAACTTCTAAGTCCACAGCAGCGGCGGCAAAAACTTGTTGCTCCCCAATATACACACAAGTGTACGCAGTCGCACAAGTAATATAATGTCTCTTAAAAAAAATCAAATTATCGCACTACTAAAAAACTGCTAAAAAACGACGGAAGTAAAAGCGACGGGCACCGACGCTCCCAAAAGAAACAGACTAAGCAATGTCGTTCAATGCTTTTTAATTAAAATATTTTTTTTAACAAGCGACAGACTGCATCGCCGAGCTCGTTGCTTTTAAATTAAAATATTTTTTTTATTTTTTTAAAAAGTGACTGACTACATCGCCGAGTCCGTTGCTTTTTTTGTGGAATTTTGCACCAACAATATATGTAATAAATAATTATTTATTTTATATCGATAGAGATGCAATCCGTCGATTTTTATTAAAAATAATTATGTATTAATTTAAAAAAAGCCACGCCGTTCGTCGCTTTTTATTAATTTTAATTCTTTAATTATTTTTTAAATTAGCGATAGACAACATTGTTATGTCCATTGCTTCTTGGTCAAAATATCTGGTCAAATATTTTTAAAATGTGGCGGACAATTTCTATTTGTCTGTCGCTTTTTGGTCAAAATGTTGGTCAAACTTTTTTTCAAAAAAAGCGACGGACATAGAGACTCTGTCCTTCGCTTTGAGAAATGTTTTGATTTATTTTTATTTATATCGTCTTCCTGAGGATGGTTTTGTGTAAAATAAAAAACAAAAAAATTATAATACTGACTTTTGGGTGTCGGTAAAATTAAATAGTATGTAATGAATTAATATTTTCAATTAACTTTAAATAAATCTTCCTCCGAACGATGGTTTTATATAAGTTAAAAAATAATTTAATATAAAATACCAACCTCCCGATTTCAATATTATTTAATTAACATGATTGCTTTTTATTTATCTTAAAATTTAATGTGATACAGACCTTATGAGGTCTGTATTTTTTATTAAATCTAATTAATTTTAATAAAAATGACATCTAGAGGTCGATTTGTTTAAAATATTTCTATTAATCATAATTTTTCTATTGTGCATACTACTAAAATTTCATTTACACCTGCAATTAATTGTTCAAAAAGTGTAACAATTTGTATACTTTTATAAATAAAAAGTTAGAATTCATGGAATAAATAAAAAAATATCTATAATTCATATTTAGAGTATGAAACTACGTTGATATGAATTAGGAGAAAATTATATATACTTATATTTCTGAGTAATATACAAATTTTATCAGTCCATCGTCTAATCATGAACTTAATATCTCATCTCATGATGTAGAGGTGAAGATCTAACATATAATCCATTCGAGTATGAAATGCGAGATATACGTTCGATGTTGAATGGATGTCAAGTGTAGTGATCACCTCCTAATTATGATGACATGTAAAGGATACTTCATCAGAGTATGAAATACGTTGATTAATTATATATTCCTCGAATAGTTTAACAAATCAAGTCTTATATACTAGTGGTTCAGCTATGAAATACATTATCAATTAAAGAAATACATATGATCAATTCAAGGAGATTTATATATTAAAATTGATATTGATAAACTTTTGTTGATCAATAAAAATAAATTTATATAATTAGAAGGTATATAATTTAAATTTATAAAATTAACTTGATCGACAAATTAAATTTATTAAATTAAATTTTTGTTGATGTGTAGTTAAATAAAATGTGTGTGTGTGTGTGTGTGTGTATATATATATATATGTAATTTTAATTAATAAAATCAACCTTGATAAATTAAAATAGTTAAATTATGTCTATATATATATATGTGTGTGTGTGTGTGTGTGTGTAATTTTAATTAATTAAATCAACCTAAATAAATTAAATTTATTAAATTAATTCTTTATTAAAATTAAAACCCACCCTAGATCTAAGTGAAAATTCTCACTCCTCTCATCAGTGCCCCATCCCATCCATCCCCAACCAGCGCCACGCCAGCATCCCCGACTGGCGCCACACCAGCATCCCCGACCGGCGCCATGCTAGCATCACCGACCGGTGTCACGCCACCATCGCAGCAACAGTGGCAGGTCGCACGCAGCAGCAGAGGTAGCTCGCACCGGCCAGTAGCAGGAGGTCACGCCGGCACCTCTATCTCGACCAGCGCAGCCTCCTTCCCGACCCACTGCCCTTCTCCTTTAATTCAAGGTTAGGGTTTCATAATATTATTTTTAATTTCTTTCAATTTTAGTGTTGAATTTGTTAATTGGTGTATTGAATTAGTTTTTTATTGATTGTTAGTTAATTAGTAAGTGAATGATTTAGGGCTTTTGATTGTTAGTTTGAATTAGGGATTATCTGATTGTTAGTTTGTGTTTGTTGATTGTGAATTGAAAATTTTAATGTTAGGGTTAGTTTGAATTAGGGTATCTTAGGATTTGTTTGAAATTTGGTATTTCTTCAGTTAATTAGTTTGATTTTGGAATTGTAAAATTAGATTGAATTAGGGTATTTAAGGAGTTGTTTGAATTTGGGTATTATTTGAGTTAGTTTGAATTATTATTCAGATTTTAGGACTAATAGTTTGAATTTGTGATTAGGAATAGCTAGCTAGTTTGAATTTAGGATTTTAGCACTAGTTAGACTTTGTGATTTTAGGACTAGTTTGAATTTGTGATTTTAAGACTATTTTGAATTTTGAATTTAGGACTAGTTTGAATTATTATTGAGATTTTAGGACTACTAATAGTTTGAATTTGGGATTTTAGCACTATAGTTTGGTTTTTGAATTCTAGGAGTATTTCCAATTTGTGATTTTAAGACAAGTTTGAATTTGGAATTTAGGACTAATAGTTTGAATTATATTTGATATTTTAGGCTAATTAATAGTTTGAATTTGCGGCACTAGCTAGCTAGTTTGAATTTGGGACACTAGCTAGCTAGTTTGAATTATATTTGGGGAGTTGTTTGAATTTGGGTATTATTTGAGTTAGTTTGAATTATTATTGAGATTTTAGGATTAATAGTTTAAATTTGGGATTAGGAATAGCTAGCTAGTTTGAATTTAGGATTTTAGCACTAGTTAGATTTTGGGATTTTAGGACTAGTTTGAATTTGTGATTTTAAAGACTAGTATGAATTTTGAATTTAGGACTAGTTTGAATTATTATTGAGATTTTAGGACTACTAATAGTTTTAATTTGGAATTAATTAGGACTAATAGTTTGAATTATATTTGGGGAGTTGTTTGAATTTGGGTATTATTTGAGTTAGTTTGAATTATTATTGAGATTTTAGGACTAATAGTTTGAATTTGGGATTAGGAATAGCTAGCTAGTTTGAATTTATGATTTTAGCACTAGTTAGATTTTGGGATTTTAGGACTAGTTTGAATTTGTGAATTTAAGACTAGTTTGAATTTTGAATTTAGGACTAGTTTGAATTATTATTGAGATTTTAGGATTACTAATAGTTTGAATTTGGGATTTTAGCACTATAGTTTGGTTTTTGAATTCTAGGAGTACTTCCAATTTGTGATTTTAAGACTAGTTTGAATTTGGAATTTAGGACTAATAGTTTGAATTATATTTGGGGAGTTGTTTGAATTTGGGTATTATTTGAGTTAGTTTAAATTATTATTGAGATTTTAGGACTAATAGTTTGAATTTGGGATTAGGAATAGCTAGCTAGTTTGAATTTATGATTTTAGCACTAGTTAGATTTTGGGATTTTAGGACTAGTTTGAATTTGTGATTTTAAGACTAGCTTGAATTTTGAATTTAGGACTAGTTTGAATTATTATTGAGATTTTAGGACTACTAATAGTTTGAATTTGGGATTTTAGAACTATAGTTTGGTTTTTGAATTCTAGGAGTACTTCCAATTTGTGATTTTAAGACTAGTTTGAATTTGGAATTTAGGACTATTAGTTTGAATTATATTTGATATTTTAGGCTAATTAATAGTTTGAATTTGGGACACTAGCTAGCTAGTTTGAATTTGGAATTTTAGGGATTTGAATTACAACTTAATTAGAACTCATAATTAATTATAACTTGAATTTACTATAAATTGAACTTAATTAGGAATATGAAATTGAAATTAGAACTTGAAGTTGGAACTAATTAGCTTGAATATATAACTAATTAAGTTTAGAAAATAGATATGAACTTGAATTGAAACTTGAACTTATTAAAACTTGAATATATATATATATATATATAAAACTAATATTCTTGGATTTGAAGTTTATGTTTAACTAATTTAAGAACTTTTCGTGCTAGGCAACTTAGGAAGCTCAGCATCTAAAAATGTTGATACAAGACTATATTGCTTCTTTCATCAAAGTTGGAGATAAGGTTGGTGCTTTTAAATTTCTTAAGTTCAAGTACAATTGCTTTCAATAATGTGTTTGTGTCCATCTAAAATTAATACTTAGCTTTAATTTTTCGAATAATATATTTGTTAAGCATAAGTACCAACACTAGTTGATCCTATTGATGACAAAAATGATTTTCTTGCAAGATCGATTTGTGTTCATCTAGTGTTGATATTAAGCCTTAATTTAGGAATAATGTGTTTGTTAAGCATAAGTACCAACACTAGTTGATCCTATTGGTGACGAAATTGATTTTCTTGCAAGATCGATCTGTGTTTATCTAGTGTTGACACTTAGTGTTAATTTAGGAATAATGTGTTTGTTAAGCATAAGTACCAACACTAGTTGATCCTATTGATGACAAAATTAATTTTCTTGCAAGATCGATTTGTGTCCATCTAGTGTTAACACTTACCTTTAATTTCGGACTAATGTGTTTGTTAAGCATAAGTACCAACACTAGTTGCTCCTATTGATGACAAAATTGATTTTCTTGCAAGATCGATTTGTGTCCATCTAGTGTTGATACTTAGCTTTAATTTAGGAATAATATGTTTGTTAAGTTGTTTAAATAAGTTAAATTAAATAATGTGATTTAGTTGGTGGATTTAGTCGTTGGAATTAAGTCAACAATAAACTAGATAAAGTTGTTATGTTGTTTAAATAAGTTAAAATAAATAATGTGGTTTAGTTGGTGGATTTAGTTGTTGTATTAAGTCAAAACTAAACTAGTTAAAGTTGTTCAGTTGTTTAAATAAGTTAAAATAAATAATGTGGTTTATTTGGTGGATTTAGTTGTTGTATTAAGTCAAAATTAAACCAGTTAAAGTTGTTATGTTGTTTAAATAAGTTAAATTAAATAATGTGATTTAGTTGGTGGATTTAATTGTTGTATTAAGTCAATACTAAACTAGTTAAAGTTGTTGAGTTGTTTAAATAAGTTAAAATAAATAATCTGGTTTAGTTGGTGGATTTAGTTGTTGTATTAAGTCAAAACTAAACCAGTTAAAGTTGCTATGTTGTTTAAATAAGTTAAAATAAATAATGTGGTTTAGTTGGTTAGTCGTTGGAATTAAGTCAACAATAAACTAGATAAAGTTGTTAAGTTGTTTAAATAAGTTAAAACAAATAATGTGATTTAGTTGGTGAATTTAGTCGTTGGAATTAAGTCAATACTAAACTAGATAAACTTGTTACGTTGTTTAAATAAGTTACAATAAATAATGTGGTATAGCTGGCGGATTTAGTTGTTGTATTAAGTCAAAACTAAACGTGTTAAAGTTGTTAAGTTGTTTAAATAAGTTAAAATAAATAATGTGATTTAGTTGGTGGATTTAATCGTTGGAATTAAGTCAATACTAAACTAGATAAAGTTGTTAAGTTGTTTAAAAAAGTTAAAATAAACAATGTGGTTTAGTTGGTGGATTTAGTTGTTGTATTAAGTCAAAACTAAACTAGTTAAAGTTGTTAAGTTGTTTAAATAAGTTAAAATAAATAATGTGGTTTAGTTGGTGGATTTAGTTGTTGTATTAAGTCAACTAAACTAGTTAAAGTTGTTAAGTTGTTTAAATAAGTTAAAATAAATAATGTGGTTTAGTTGGTGGATTTAGTTGTTGTATTAAAGCAAAACTAAACTAGTTAAAGTTGTTAAGTTGTTTAAATAAGTTAAAATAAATAATGTGATTTAGTTGGTGGATTTAGTCGTTGGAATTAAGTGAATACTAAACTAAATAAACTTGTTATGTTGTTTAAATAAGTTAAAATAAATAATGTGGTTTAGTTGTTGGATTTAGTTGTTGTATTAAGTCAAAACTAAACTAGTTAAAGTTGTTATGTTGTTTAAATAAGGTAAAATAAATAATGTGGTTTAGTTAGTGGATTTAGTTATTGTATTAAGTCAAAACTAAACTAGTTAAAATTGTTATGTTGTTTAAATAAGGTAAAATAAATAATGTGGTGGATTTAGTTGTTGTATTAAGTCTAAACTAAATTAGTTAAAGTTGTTAAATTGTTTAAATAAGTTAAAATAAATAATTATTTATAATATAATTGAATATCTATTTTTTTGTAGATGGATCATCGTTTGTGGATGCATAATATGCATTATGAAACTGGTGTTGGTTTGAAACCTGAGTTTATTGGCGGTGTTAAAACTTTTATTGAACATACAATGACACTTGACATTTTCAAGAATAATGGATTGGTTAGGTGTCCTTATAGTGCATGTAAGTGCTTAAAATTTTTTAAACCAGATACAGTTATGGTTAATTTGTACCGTAATGAATTTAAGCCTAGATATTTTGTATGGATTGATCATGGAGAAAATGATGGATTAGATGGTATGTTTTATAATTCGATGCCTGTGGATGTATATAATATGGTTGCACCACATGGCCAAATTAGGGTTGAACACGATAGGGTTGAACATGATAGGGTTCATGAAATGATCAATGATGCTTTCGGGGTTCAAGGTGGGAGGGAACCGGAACAATATTTTGATAAAGCTCCTAATGAAGAAGCAAGACACTTTTATGATCAATTAGAAGAGTCTAGTTGTCCACTATGTGAAGGGAGTTTGTATTCTGCCTTGTCAGTTGCGGTTAGATTAATGAATATTAAATCAGATTGGAATGTTCCTAATACTGCTATGGACTCAATGGTTGATCTTTTGGGTGAACTAGTTAATCCGGAGTTTAACATACCAAAGAACTTCTATCAGGCAAAGCGTTTGGTGTCCAATTTAGGATTGACGTATGATAGAATTCATTGTTGTGTTAATGGCTGCATGTTGTTTTACAAGACTGATAATGAATTAGAAAATTGTAAGTTTTGTGGACATGCTCGTTATAAGAGGACTCCGGCTAGAAAGATGGTCCCAGTTCAAGTGATGCATTATCTACCTCTCATTCCTAGGTTAAAGAGATTGTATGCATCGATGAGGTCTACACCACATATAAGATGGCATCGTGAATATAGAAGGCCGCCAGGTGTCTTGTCTCATCCATCTAATGGTGAAGCATGGAAGCATTTTGATAATGTATATCCTGATTTTGCTAATGAGCCAAGAAATTCTAGATTGGGGTTGTGTTCAGATGGCTTCACACCATTCTCTAATAATGCTTCGCCTTATTTATGTGGGCCAATATTTCTTACTCCGTATAATCTTCCTCCTAAAATGTGCATGACCAGTCCCTACATCTTTCTAAGTTGTGTTATTCCAGGTCCCCGTAATCCAAAAAGTTTGATTGATGTCTATCTACAACTATTGATAGATGAACTCAAACAATTGTGGTTTGAAGGCATTTTGACTTATGATATATCAACTAAGTAGAATTTCGTTATGCGTGCTTATTTAATGTGGAATATTAATGATTTTCCTGCATACGAGATGTCTGGTTGGATGACAGCTGGAAAGCTAGCATGTTTGTATTGCATGGAAAATAGTAAGGCATTCACTTTAAAGCATGGCAGAAAAAAATACATGATTTGATTGTCATCACCAGTTCTTGCCAATGGACCATGAGTTTAGAAAGATGAAAAATGCATTTAGGAAAAATAAGTTGAAAGTGACCCCCCATCTCCATTACTCACAGGGCATCAAATTTGGGAGAGAATTTCTCAATTACCTAAAGTTACAGAAGCTTCACTTTCTGGACTTCCTAGATATGACATTGAACATAATTGGACCAAACAAAGCATATTTTGGGAGTTGCAGTATTGGAAGGACAATTTGCTACGACATAATCTAGATGTGATGCACATTGAAAAAAATTACTTTGACAATTTATTTAACACAGTGATGGATGTTAAGGGTAAGACAAAAGACAATCCAAAATCTAGAATGGACATAAAGGAATATTGTAGGAGAAAGATTTATGGCTGCAAGAATTACAGAATGGTAAAACAGTTAAGCTCAAAGCCAACTTTTTATTCACATTGGATGAGAAACGTGAAATTATTGAGTGGGTTAAAAATTTGAGGATGCTGGAGGGCTATGCTTCGAATTTAGGAAAGCGGGCAGATATGAATGAAGGAAAATTGATAGGTATGAAAAGTCATGATTGTCATGTGTTCATGGAAACTTTAATTTCTATCGCTTTTAGCCATCTACCCGAAAGGATATGGAAACCAATCACAAAGATAAGTTTTTTTTAAAGATTTGTGTTCTAGAAAGTTGTTGGAGAGTAGTTTAGACAGGATAGAGGAAAATATTATTGTTACTACTACTAAGTTGGAGAAGATATTTCTATGTGGTTTCTTTGATGTGATGGAACATCTTCCAATTCACCTTGTACAAGAGGCTCGCCTCGGAGGTCCGATTCAAACAAGATGGATGTATCCATTTGAAATATTCACTAAGTTATATATATTCGCCATGTTTTTTATATATTAACATATATATACATATATACATGCAGAAAAATTGGTAGTTCGAAGCAAAGGGGAAGGATCGAAGGATCATTTGTTCAAGGTCCTATTGGGAGAGAAACTGGTGAATTTTATTCTTATTACTTTGGTCATGATGTCTTATGTAGGAGAAACAGGCCCAATCGCAATGATGAAGGCGATATTGATCCTTTATTTACACCAATATCAATTTTTAATCAAAATGGTCGAGGATCTAAAAAGCGTGAAAAGCGAGGCTTCACTGATATGGAAATGTAATCAACTATGACACATATTTTGCTTAATTGTCCAGAAATTCAATCATATGTCAAGTAAGTGTTAAAAATATGTTATTAAATTACATACTAATAAGTGATCATTAACTAATGAAATACTTGAATGTAAAATGATCAGCTTGTTCGTAAATACATGGGGTAATGAAGCCATCTATGCAGAATTTTCCAAATGGCTGAGGAACTATGTAAGTGTGCAATCACTAAGTATTTAATAATATATTCATGTTATACTAAATTATATTACTTGAAATAACAATCACGTAGGTTTACGATGAATATTTAAGTGTCCAACATTTGTAATTAGTGAAAGAAGTAGCACTTGGACCTGAATCTCAAGTACTGACAATGAATAAGTATTGTGTCAATGGTTTTAAGTTTCAAATTGAAGAAGTTTCTAGGAACAAGAAAACAAATAATAGTGGTGTCTACATACAAGGTGATGTTGATGGTACTGGTCAAACTATTGAATATTATGGTGTCATTCAAAAGATTATTAAAGTGAGGTATTCAGGTTGGCCTAAGAAGAAGATTGTATTGTTTTGGTGTGAGTGGTTTGACCCATCACATAGAGGAACAAAGATGGACCATCAACATAATATAACTAAAGTTAAGCACACTAGGAAATACAGAAATTATGATCCTTTTATTATTGCACAAAATGCTAAACAAGTGTATTACGCTTCATACCCATTGCGTAGAGACAAAGCTGATTGGTGGGTTGTTATAAAAAGTAAGTCTGTGGGAAGAACTAAAATTGACAATGTGTTAGATGTGGCGTATCAAAATGATGTTGCAATTGTTCAACAAGAAGTTGAAGTTGAATTGGAAACCCCACTACAACATCCTCAACACATATTAGAAGAAGTATCTGATGAGCTACTGAATGTTGGGGAAGAAATATCCGAGAATGAGAAAAATGAATCATTTGATGACGAAGAATGAGACAATAATGAAAATTAAACAACTGAGGATGAAGAATGGGAGAATGATGAAATTGAAACAAGTGAGGAGGAATAGTGTAGAATGAAAGCTAGCTAGTATATATGTAAGTGTATTTTGCTAATTTTATTTAATTTATGATTTTTATATATATTATACATGTAAATTTTCATACAGATGTCATCAGACGGTGACGGTGATAGACATCACGAGAATCTTGGAGTTTGCCAGACTAAACAGGCTAAGAAGAAGAAGTCTAGGAGACCGATAGATCCTGAGGATATTGCAAGATCTATTTCTTCTGCGCCAGAGCGCATCAGCCATGATACTCATATATTTGTTGTTCCGTTTGGTATGGCTGATCCTCGACAATATTATCCTAATTACCATCGACCAGTCGGTGCTTCATCTACTTCACAACCATTATCGTCACAACGCTAGGAGGACCTACCTTTATAGGCTATTCATCGAGTATGACCTTTATCGGCAGGTACTCCATCTCTCGCAGGTACATCTCCTCATTTATCTGCCATGAGGCTTGGAGATTCTAGTAGCGTGCAGCCATATGCTATGGTTGGTACGCCTCTATTGACTCAGCGTTTTGTACATCCTGACGTATCACCCTCGTCTACAGCTACACCTAGTGTTACACCACATGATATGATGTCTGCTCTAACTCCTAGCCAGAAGGACAGACTTAGTAGAGTCATGATTGAGCCAGATAGATAATCATAAGTTTATTTTGTTATCTATTTGTTAGTTTATTTTATTTATTTCTTATACTTTAATATACTATTCATGAACTAACATATTAATTATGTGTTTTGCAGGTGGCATCCTGCAAAGGATGTTGCCCGGGCTTTAAAAGACTATGTTAGAAGACTCTATATATAGGCTTATCACTCTTGGAGCGAGATTCCAAACAGTATACGCCAGGCGATGTTTAATAACTTTAAGATATATATTTTTAGGTTAAGTTTAGTATACTTTACTTCTTTTTACTATCGATCTAATTAACGTTATTCAATTTTTTTTCAGACTATGTGTACTTGGGAGTCGAGGTAGAATTTGGTCATTGGGACCACATTTGAGAGGAAGGCATCTGCCAGATTGTCTTGCTGGCTAAAGAAAGTTCAGGATAGTGGTACACGTCCCGGTTGGATGTTGCCTAATGTTTTTGATGAATTGGGTCTGTATTGGAACACAAACAAGTTTAAGGCAATATCAGATCAAGCCAAAAAGGCTAGAGGTAGTCTTAAAGGTGGCTCGTTGCACACCGAAGGTGCAAGACTGTTGGAACAATTGCACAAGAGATGGTAAGTTCTTATTCAAA
Organism: Solanum bulbocastanum; assembly: GCA_037074985.1. Classification (NCBI taxonomy): domain Eukaryota; kingdom Viridiplantae; phylum Streptophyta; class Magnoliopsida; order Solanales; family Solanaceae; genus Solanum; species Solanum bulbocastanum. The sequence continues at coordinate 16,545,645 of CM073607.1, read as the reverse complement.
CTTTTAAATAAATAATTAGTTGATTCATATATATCGTTATAAATTTCAATTTTTATTTATAGGAAAAAGAATTAGGACACACTCCCATTGAACCAAAGGTTTTCAAGAAGACTCATGTCAGGAAGAAAGAAAATGAGTCAAATTCGGATGTGTGGGTGGAGGAAAGGGTCGAACGAACTTTTGTAAGTTATTTAATATGAATAATATATATTAATAGTGAATATATGATATGTATATATATTGATGTCGATTTTTATATTTACTATGCAGAATGACTTTCATCAGTACGTCGCTGAGAATCTAGATAGTTCGGTCCAATTGACACCTGAATTGTCCACCCAAATTTGGAAAGGAAAAGTAGTAGAGGGGACACACAAGGGTAGATGCTATGGTCTAGGCTCTCGAAATGATGTTAGACGACTCCAGTAAGGCTTAAAAGGTATTGAATCGTCACACTAAGTCAAGACACTTGATGGTGTTCAAATTGCAGCTATGTCGAATCAAATAGCTAAACTTACAGTGGCACTAGCAGAGTCGGAGCGGAGAAGAGTAGCTGAACAAGAAAGCATGAATGAGACCGTTTAGCAAATCAAAGAACAAGTGATGAACCTCGCTCATCGACCTACTACTTTGGCTCCCAATGACACCGACGACGAGAGTGATGAGGATGATTATGTAGTTCTCACTCCCTAGTTTAGATCTTTGGACATTTATGAATTTTTTTAAACGAATTTTGAAAGACTTTATAATTCTTTAATTTATGATTTAGATACTTTTGAATGTTAATTTATGTTTGTTTAGATTGTTTATAATTGTGTGTGTTTGATTGGGCTGAATGGTGTAGAATTGAATTGTATTTGCAGGTGTGCAGCAGAAACTGCCAGTTTGGGGTGGCAAAAATATTCAGGAAAAGCAACGAATAGTGTGGTTTTGTCCGTCGCTTTTCTGGATTTTATTTCTTTAAAAATCCCAGAAAAGCGACGGACAGCGTGGTTCTATCCATCGATTTTCTGGGATTTTCAAAAATAAAATTTCCAGAAAAGCGAAGGACAGCGTCGCATTTGAGAAATAAAAAAAAATGAACATTAAAATAAAGAGACGGTGTCCGTCCCTTTTATGAAAAAAATTCAGAAAAAAATAAAGGCAAAAAGCGACGCAGCTCGTCACTTTTTGCAACGCTGTCCGTCGCATTTTGGCGACACCACCCGTCGCTTTTAAAAGTGACGCAGTCCATCGCTTTATAGCGACGTAGTCCGTCGCTTTGTAAAAAGCGTTGGCCTAAAAAGAGACGAAAGTGACCGCATCGCTTTTCTGTCGATTTTGACAAGAAAAGCGACGCAATCCGTCGATTTTTGCAGTCTTTTTTTGACAATTTTTTAGTAGTGTCGAACCCAAAGGACTTGTCAATTAATCAATTTTACTAAATTATACTGGTCTAATTATTTATTTAAGAGTACCAAAAGAAAAGAATGTAAGAACAAAATAATAAAATTACTTACAATAGTTGGAAAATTCTAGGGCTACAACATGCAATGAATTTCATGTATCATATTCTTGACTTAGCACTAATTTTAGTTGACAAGTTACTAGTTTACAAGGTTAATTGTATGAGTTGGGTATCAAACCTCTAGTCGCCTACTCTAGTTAGCTGTCTAACTACATCGGGGATAAACCGGCCTAACTGGCGAGTATTTATATTTCATCATGTTTCGTAACCAAGCAAGTTGTTCATCCAGGTGTCACTCCTGAACACAAATCACCTCAACTAAATGGATCGATCGAGCTCTCTATATTCTCTGTTCTATCTAACCCCTCCTCTCTCGATTTTAAGATTAGACAATATATTTATATCTAGATGGCCAGTTAAGAATACTAAAACAAGAATATAAAAGTAACTTATAATGACAACCAATAATTAATTCAAGAACCTTAAATAATCAATAGTCGATTCGTAGCTACACCCCCAGAACAAGGGCGTTCAACCACTAATGTCTAAGAAAACAAGAAAGAAGAAAAAAACCCTAAAAAGTATTGACAACTTTTTGTTACAAAGTACTTCCTAATTGATCACCCCTCTTACTTACCCCAAAATAATTATTTTTATGGACTATTTATAGATATAGAAAACCTAGAAAAAATAATTGAGTCCAAATCAAATTAGGAACCAAAACCGAACAAAAGTAGAATTATTGTCGTACGCGTGAAGCACTGTCCTCAATTGTTTCTGTTGCTTCAATTGCTGCCATGTGGCAGGCAGAAAGATTCCTTCAATTTCGCTATTTGCTGCACTTTTCCTTATGCATTTTTATATTGAATTTATTTCATTAAGTTGTCTGCTTGATTTTCTTCTTTAACCTTTCATTTTTAATTCGTTTTAGTACCAAACTTCTTCAATTTTATGCCAATTTACTCCTATAAATAAAATACACTATTTAGCACAATCCATAAAATTCATGCTCTAAAAGGGAAAATATAAATAATAAATGTTAGACAAAGAATGATTAAAAATATGTATTTTTGGCCTCAACCATGGAAACCGATATTCCGACTAGGTTGATCACCATTCGGGGCAAGGTTTTTAATTATGACCCAAAATCAACCAATGTCATCTATAGGTTTCTAGACCATGATATTGAGGCATTCAAGGCAAGGATTGTGAGTTAGGTGCGTGGCTAGCATCAAAGCTATGCGCAGGTAAAACTTTCCCTTGGGCCATCACAAAGGCTAGAATTATATGCTCTGATTTGATGGCCGAGGCAAGAACAAGGATGTCCATTGTATGCAGCCACATCTCACCAAGTGGGAATATTAGCATCATTTCAATGTCGTGGGCGCAAATTTTGTCATGTATACTTGATGATGTCCCGTTGAATATAGTCCATTTGATCGTGAATGAGTTCTAAAAGTTCATGCTTCATGACAGCCTCTCTTTGGTTGCCCTTTCTTTGATCACAGTGATATGCAAGTGGGCTGAAGTGGAAATGCTCTTGGGTGACGCTTGGGGGGAACCCAAACATCAAATTTTTCCCATTAAGATGAATGGTGAAAGAACAATTGTGAAAATCAAGAAGAGGAAAGTTGATTCAGGAAGTATGTGCATGTGGAGGAGGATTCACATATACCTTCGGTTTTTGGGGCATTTGAATTTTTGGCTAGTGAATTGAAAATTAAGAAGGAAATTGTGACAAAGTTTTCTCAAGGGCCGGGTGAGTCATCTACTAAGTCGGTATCATATGTTTCCCAACACGTGTTTGATGCCTACTTAAGTAATCAAAGGAAGCATAAAGCTCAACTTGCCAATTTGAAGAAGGCTTGCACCAGTTTAGCCAAGTCATATCATGCATTGAGTGTCTCACATAGCAAGATGAAGAATCATGATAAGAGTAGAGATAAGTTCTTCAGATGGATGTGGAAAGGGGTCAAGGGCCTTTGGAAGATGTTGAAGACAAATGAGCCACTCCCGACTTTGAGGTCGAATGAGGATGGAGATGCACTAGCTACATGGTCTAATGATGAGAGAGTTGAGGACAGTGAGGCCACCGAGAGTAATGAGGATTGAGGTAGCCCAGGGAGCCCCTTTGTATTCTCTTTATAATTTTCATCATTGTGCTGTGAGGATAGTACCAATTTTAGTTGGGGGTTCTCCCCTTTGGGTTGGTTCCATTGTTTTGATTGACATTCTGGATTGATGTTTTTGTTTATTGTTAGGATTGGTCACTTTTATTATATCTTTTGCTTTAGTTATGTTAGTATTTTTTGTTAGTTTATTTTGGTAGTAATAAATGGTGGTGATAGTGTTTCATTCTTGTTTGCGTTAAAGTAGGGGAAGTCTAAGTACCCGTAGTTTGTGAGATTGGAAGCCCTTATGGAAATTCAATGAACAGACTTAAATTTGTCCAATGATAAATTGAGTGACATCATTCTTAAGGGAAAATTGTTGTTTTATTGAGTGTTGATGGCTTTGTGAGCACCCCCTACGAAATTTTGTGAAAAAAGAAATTGTGGAAGTGAATGACTGTGTGATAGTGTTTTGACTCTTTTTGTGACTCCAACTTACTAGGCGGTGAAAGTGAAATATAAATCCTTTGTTCTTGACTAGAAAGTGAAATTGATCCATCTTGAATAGTTTTCATGATACATGTGGTGAGCTTTTGAAAATAATTCCTTGTGTTCACATGTGTTAACTAGAACTTGCCCAGTTGGTCTTGAAATGTTAGTCTTGATTGAGTTTGGTTGTAGAAATGATCTTAGGCTTTCATTGATTGTCTTGAAGTCCACTTGGTCTAAAAATCTCACCTTTGCACTAAATATATACTTACTTGTCCCCTTCAAGCCTAATCCTTTTTATTGGCAACCTCATTACGTGTCTTAACCCTTGTGAAAAAGTAACAATCTTTTGAATCCTTCCCTCCTTAAACTTGAAGTTGTGAAAGTTGAGGCTAAAAACCTAAGTTGGTGGTGTTATGGAAAACTCATAGAAGGGATGCTTCCCAAATGAGGGCATGATAAGAAAAAAATTGAGAATAGAGGAAAAAGTCTTAAAGAAAGAAAAGCTTTGAAAAAGAGAGAAATAAAGTGAATAAATGAGACTTAAATCCTCGGAAAGTTAAAAATGATTGCATGTGTGGGCATGTAGAGTGAAAATAAGAAAAAAATAAAAAAAATAATGAGAAGTGTGCATTAGTTTGAAAAGTAAAAAAATTGGAAATGATGAGTTGTTGTGTAGTGTTCAAGGAGGATGTAGTCACTTGTACCTAAATGATATCATAACCCTCCCTAAGCCTACATTACAAGCTTAACAAAGTTCCTTTGAGATCTCCAACCAAATGAAGTTGAGTCAATGTTGATGGAAAATATGGGCAAGCCTATGGTGAGACATTTGTGTGCATGAGATGCTTCTATTGTGAGTGTGAGTGTTTGTACTTTTGTCCCTTGTTTTGTGAATACTTGTGTGTGCATTTTTGGGACATCTTCTTTCTTTGGAGGGCATGAAAATTAGGATGGATTGGTGAAGCTGATAGATTCCAAATTTGAGTCAAGCGAAGTTGTTTAGTTGACTAGTAATTATGAGTCACTTCTTGAGAATTATTGTTGTCACTTTGTCATTCTTGGATATCCATTGTGTTTGAAATTGTGCTTAAACTTGAGGGAGTTGCTTGACTTGAAAATAAATTGTTAGTACCAACCATAGCCATGACCATGATCCTTAGTTGAAGTAGAAGAGTTGTGTGCTTAATTTGAGTGCCTCTTATGGTTTTGAGTTTGTTTTGCTTGAGGACAAACAAAATTATTAAGTTGGAGGTGTTGATAGGTGGTGAATTTTTACTCATTTGAGACTCTTTTCTTTTGATTTTGCGGAAATAGGCTAATTATCCATTGAATTATGTTGATTTTAGGTGTTTGTTTTTGGGAAGGAAATGATGGACAAAAGTGGAAAAGGAGCTGAACTTGGCAGGAATTGAGCCCCTGATGTCGCACCTGCGACGAAGAGTTAGCTTAAGTGAAGGGTCAATTGAATTCAACAAGCCACTTACGTGACCCTACGAGAGTCTCTTTTGCGAACTAGACAAAAAGAGTTTGGTTCACTTAAGCGAGAGGAGTGCTGCTTTAGTGACATTCTCTTTTGCAAATTTCCATCCACTTTTGTGAAGTCTTCTTACTTGGACAAGGGCATAATTGGAATTTCTCAGAAGTTGGATCCCAATTCTCACAAAGGGGATGAAGAGAAAGATTATTCCATATCATATTTTGAGGATAGAGTTCATCTTTTAGCTTAGACTAAGGAAGAACTCTAATTTTCTAGTGTTCATATATATTTTAGGTTGAGGCTTTGAAGGCAAGTTGTCTCACAATTCGCATGTGGGTTTGAAGAATGTGTACTTAATAGTAAAATCTCTTGTTTCCTTTTTCATTTTCTTGCTTTACATTGCTAGAATCTTAGGTGTAATTGTGTATATGAAATTGAGACTTTTGTGCAAGAAATAGACAAAGCTATTTGGGTATTTGATTTATCACTTTATTGCTTTTGTAAATCCTTGATTCCATGAAATAAGTTTAATCTAATTTCCAGGATTAAATTTATGATTTGAGAGTGCACGCTTGAATCTAGCTTCCGATCTTTATTCATTGCTCCAAAAAGTTCGTGAAGTGCAGTAGGTTAATAATCATATTTGAATTTGAGTCTTAAATTTGAGATCGAAAGGAGATAATTTAGGTCTACTTTGTTAAATGCGAAATTTGCTAGAAATAGGGGTTTATATTAAGGTCTTAGATTGCTTTGTTGTTGAACACGATTAAGACTGGAAGGAGAAATTGTGAAATAACACTTTGAGACCGAAAGGATATTAGTGTCGACTAATGATGATCTAGCCTATCTATAATTGATTTAGCATGGTTGAATTGCAATAGGTCATTGAGTCTTGATAGAATTTTGAATTTCTCAATTCTCATATATTCCTTGGTTGATATTGTCTATGCCCAAAACCATGGCTTGTTTACCAAAATCAATTTTGATTTGATAATCTTTTATATTGCATGTTTAGGTTCATACTCATAGCTAGGGCTGGGCGTTCGGTCGGTTCGGTTCAGTTTGTAAATTTCAGTTCGATTTTTTTGATTTTCGGTTTGGCAAAATATGAAACCAAACCAAACTAAAATAAATTTGGTTTGGTTCGGTTATTACAATTTCGGTTCGGTTTACCTAATTTAATTAACGCTGCCTGTGGGCTGTGGCATCTGGATTATTTTCTACTGGCTTGATTATAAACTAATCAAAATTTGACTTTCTTAGCCTTAATTTGTTTCACCAAGTCTCAACTTTCAACCATTCAAGTTGTTTCTTGACAGTTAAACAAATGCAATAAGCTCCCAAAGGATACCATATTCAAGAGTCAAGACCCATAAATCAACAAGTGCATGACAGTGGACACCCTTCTTTATAAGCACATCACAACTCACAAGTCTTTTACTTGAAACTTATCATATCATTGACTAAAATATCTAAACAAAATAGATAATTCTTGTCCAACAGGCAGCAACATTAACAAACTATTCAAGCATAAGAATAAAAAGACTATCAAGAGTCAAGCCAACAACAATACAACACTAGAAAATTCAACAAACTTGTGCCCAGCCCTAAAATAGAGTCAGTTACAAACTAAAGTGAAAAGTCCAGCTGCCAGTAGACAATTTTGCAATTTGCAGCAAGCCAACAACCAAAACATTAAAAAACCAACAAAACATTGTTGCAACTTGCAATCTCCAGACTCCAGTGCAATAGCTCCCAAGTTCCAGCAGATAGCAATCAAGAAAATAACAAAACATTGATGTGTCTGCAAGAAAATAGAACTCTTTAGACAAATGATCTACATTTCATAATAAAATATATAAAACTATCAAGCAAGTTATGTAAATAAGTTCTTTACTTACCCGTTACCACACATCACTAGTTGATAGTTGAACTTACAAGTTGCTCAAGATACTCTAAATGTTCCTCAATATTGATTGGAAAAGGCTCACTTCTAAGCCAATCTTGAACACAAATAAGAGATTGCACAAGTTTAGGAGTTAATGAACTCCTAAAGGTATCAAGAATACAACCTCCTGTGTTGAATGCACATTTTGATGCGACACTTGAAATAGGAATGGATAGCACATCACGAAGCATCTCCGCAAGAATAGGAAATCTCGGCTCATTTACTTTCCACAACATTAATATATCAAAGCCATCACTATCTGGCTCAATATAATCAGCAAGATATCTTTCCAATTCTGATTTACTAGCTGAACTTCCAAAACTTCTTTATGCTTCTCAAATTGTTGTTTCGTTCTCATTCTTCCTCTATTTACAAAGTTGCCAGAACCACTCACACTAGATATACTTGATGAGTTGTCAGATGAAGTGGTGATGATGATACATGTAAAGAGCTTTTTGAGGATTTCTCAACATAATAATCAAAAAATTTGTTCATGTATTTTTTCACTTCTGAACATAGCTTGTCCCTAACTTTTTTTCCAAACATATCCATAATTGCAAATGGAACATAATCAAGCTTGTTACGGGGATCCAACACGGATGAAATAAATATCATCTTGTTCATTTTATGTGGTTCACCCCAATACTTTTTGAACTTTTCCTTCATACTTTTTGCCATTTCTTTCAAATTACCATCTTCATTTTCCATCATCTCTTTCAAAATAAGATTAAGTTCAGCAATTTCAACAAAGTGTGTATTGCTAGTGACATAATTAGAACCAGAGACCTTTAAAGTAAGTACATAAAAAATTTCATGAAATTTCACCATTGACCTCACATTTTTCCAGTCAACACTTGTAAGAATATCTGCACTAGTTCCATCTTCACCTTCAGAAGAATCGAAACTAAAGGTATGAAGATGATTCAAGTATCCAATATCATAAAAACTATATCTTTCAAATGCAAGCTCAAAATGTTGTGCTACATCAAGCATCGAATATGTAGAGTTCCACCTAGTAGGAACATCTAAACATAATGATTTCTTACAAGTTATCAATTTAGATTCACTACATTCTTTGAACTTTCGAATTCTTGCGGGAGATTGTTTAATATATTTCACGGCTTGTCTCACTTGCTTGAAAGACTTACCAATTTCCTTCAACCCATCTTGCACAATAAGATTAAGGATATGTGCCATGCACCTCACATGAAGATGGTCACCATCCATAATGTTAGTTCCCCAATTACTCAGTTGTTTAGACATTTCTTTCATAGTAACATCATTAGAACTAGCATTATCAACTGTAATAGTAAACACATTATCCAAACCCCATTCAAGCAAACAATTAGTAATGCAAGCCGCCATAACCCCCCCCCCCCCAAATCCCTTATGACTAGAAATAGGACACAAATTTATTATTCTTTTATGCAAAGTCCAATTTCTATTTATAAAGTGGGATGTCAGACACATGTTGTTGATTTTTTGTATAGAGGTCCAAGTATTTGTTTTAAGAAAAACTCTTGGACGTGCTTATTTGAAAACCTTCTTCAAAAGTTGTCTTTCTTCAAGGTATAGTTCATAACAATCTCTCATCACGGTTCTACGAGAAGGAGTATGAAATTGTGGCACTGTAACTCTCATGAAGTTTTTAAAACCCTCTTTCTCAACAAAACTAAATGGTAGCTCGTCAACAATTATCATTTTGGCTAAAGCTCTCCTACTTTGTGCTTGGTCAAATTTCCAAGTGCTAATCACCCCTTCCTTTGCTCCCATTGAAGATGGTAGAAAATTAATTAGATTTTGACCTTTATCTATAGTGTCACGGGGAAATTTAGGACATGTTCTCATATAAGTATTCATTGACGACGCACCATTACTTGATGTAGAAGTTGCATAAGGTTTCACACAATACTTGTATTTGGCTTTCTTAGCTCCACTTTCATTAGTGAACTTGTCAAAATGCTTCCAACAAGTAGCTCTAGGTTCCATGAGTTTTCTTTTCTTTAAAGTATCAACATCAACTTCAACCTCATTGGGAGATGAGGTGTTAGTTATGCTCCCATTTGAAGCTCCACTTTCACTTACCCTACTTCCAATTTGTGTCATCTGTAAAAAAGTGAAACAAACAAGAAGAACAACAATCAGAATTTAGAAAGACACAAACACACAATACATTACAGTTCACAAATCACACAAATTATCACATAGTTGCATTACTGCATACTTGCATAGTTGCATTCAATGATTAAAAAAAAATAGAGGATACACAATTTACAGCAATAGAATTCACAAATCATACATATACCAACACATCCTAATTCCTATGTCTAAAAACGTCCTGTGTATTTTAACTAATTATGCTAACTGACTCACTGGAGCTGAATATTTAGGAATTTCACGAAGTTATACAAAGAACTGATTATGGTAAAATGAACAGATTAGCAAATGGAATTAACAAAAACCCCATTTTAAAATGTATATTTTTTTTAATTTTGTAAAAGAAGCAAGTGGATGTGAGACAAGCAGTACAATCATTCATAACTTTAGGAATTGACATCTTGGAATTACTACCTAAAAATGACTTATTTGAAAAGAGCAATTAAAAAAAGCTCCTTTAAATCTTACCTAACTAATTATTCTCAATTCCGCTGAAAGATTCACCTTCTTCTTTTTACCTTTGTCACAAATTCAATTTCAACAAAGAAGATAGAAGCAGAACTTCCATGGTAGAGGATCAGAAATACTTTCATGATCAGTCCAAACTCATCTCGTATTTGAAATTCAATATAACATATATAAAGATTTCTAGATGAAGTTAAGACTTAAGGCGAGATATATCAACATATCCAGTGAGCACTGACCTTCGATTTTTGAGTCGTGATCAGTGCACTGAGCAGTAGCGGGTTGCACCTTAGCACCTGCGACTATGTGACTTGTGAGCAGCCGAGCACTCAACGAGGATCCAGGAGCAACGAACAACGAGCTGAGACTAAGAGAAGAGGGATGAGGATTGAGAGACAAGCTTCGAGTGTTAAGATATGAGAGTTAAACTGTTGAGACTTAAGAGACGAAAGTTGAGAGATGAGAGATGACTTACGATGAGTGACGAGAGTTGAGAGATGAGAGTTGCAACATATTTTGAGAGATGAGAGACGACTGATGTAGTGATGTTAGGGAAATCAATTTAGGGATTTTTGAATATAGATTGGAATTTGGGCTGGGCATGGACTGAAAGTTAATTAAGATTTAAGGGGGTAAAGAATATATACAAATAATTTTGGTTTCTCGGTTAATCGAATTTTTTATGTTAAAAATTGAAAACCGAATCGAAAAACTGAAATATTGAAAATCGAAACCAAAACCAACCGAAATAACCAAAAAATCGAAATCGAAATTTAAAAAATGTTGGTTCGGTCGGTTTTTTTGGTTTTAACCATATTATGCCCAGCCCTACTCATAGCTATTCATCCTTTATCTTTTCAACTGCCAATAAATTGTTCCTTGTGGAATTCGACCTCGACTCTTAGTTGGGTATTTTTATTGACGACAATCGTTTATTATTTTAACTTGTTTGAAGGTAATTTGAGTGTTATCACTCTGTGGGGTATAATACTGACAATCATAGATTGGAAATCATTGGGTTTTACCCTTTTTTGTGATGAAAATTCTCACCTTTATTGTTTTTGAGCTTAGGTGGCTTGGGGGGATTTTTGGAGTAACCCTCGTTTGTTTTCTCCCTGAAAAGTGGGAGGAAAAAGTAAAGATATCGCTTTAATTAGAGTTTGATTCTGTTAGTCCCGCTATAGCGGACATGCAGACGCTATAGTGGTGCCTCCATAGCGAGAGGCTTCCCGCTATGGCACACATACATTAGCCCGGATCAATTCGAATTTAAATAATTTTGTCATCTGCCCTAAGTCTTAATTTGGTACCGTATTTCAAGAATTTTTGAAACTCCGCACGAGGTGCATTTAAATAATGACGGATTGGGTCGTTATACTCTTGTACTTATCCCAATTTGGCATTTCGGCAACTATGCTCCTAAAAGTTTCATTCAGAGAACTTAACTCGATCAAAATAAATATCTTATATCCCTCAAACACATGTGTATTCCTACTTGCTTGACATGGATGACACATAAGATCCACTGTTGGGATCAAAATAGTTGGCATCTTACTTATGTTAACAATTACAAACTATGATGCTGATAAATATGAGACAAAGAAAACTATAGAAAATAATAACTAGACATGATATGAGTTTGGTCAATTAACCTTGATAATACTAATATAAAATATTGTAAAGTTATTGAGAGAATTTATCTCTCCCTAAACAGAATTCTCTAAATGACTATATTTTGAATATTATTAAGTTCTTCATTAGAAGAGAAGTTCTTCATTTATTGAATCACAAGACTTCTCTTCCAAGAAAAGAAAAGACATTCTAGAGTCCTTTTCCACAACGAAAATATTTTCTACCAAACTTTTATTAAAAGTAAAATACGTTTATAATAAATTTCAAATAAAGGAAATTTAAGAGAAATACTAACATCTACATCACTTGCCACAAGTCCCACAACCTTCTTATATTATTTTAATTGCCTGCCTTAAAGAAAAAAAAAATTAAAGTGAAAGAGAAAGGAATATGCAAAAGCATCATAGCTATTCTCACTTTTAAAAAATAGATCTAACAATTTTCATGTCTATTCTCACTATGGATAATGATATTGTATAGGGTAAAAACAATCAGACGTGTGGTCCAGTTAGATCATTATACATGGATAATGATAGAAATTGCGCAAGGTAAAAGAAGATGAAATAAATGGCCAAATCGTACGAGGATATTGCAATGGAAAGCCTATAATGTCTATTCTATAGGAACCAAACCGGGACAAAGATCAGAACAACCGTAGGAAGAAACTAATGACTAACACTTATCTTCGGTGATAGTTCAGGTACAAAACTCGCTCACATGACAGTTTAGGTAGGCACATATTTATTATCATTAAATATGATGAAAACATACAGAATTCAAGTGCAGAAAATGTTAGTGATCTTTATTAATAGATCACTTCTTTTGTGAGACAAGAAGTATCTGATAACCCTTGGCATCATGCCGTGGTTTCTAGAAATGGATAGTCAGTATAGCCAACAACAGGATCAGAAGTATAGAATGTTTCCCTATTATACTTGTTGAGAGGTGCATCAAGCTCAAATCTCTTGGGTAAATCCGGATTAGCTATAAACAGACGTCCATATGCAACAAGATCAGCTCGGTCTTCATCCACAGCATTGTTTCCATCTCCTCTATCGTAACCACCAGCTACAATAAAAGTACCTTTAAATGTCTTCCTCATGGGTGTAAGGCTTTCAGGACATTCAACTTTTTCCCCAACTGTCTTCATCCTAGGCTCAACCATGTGGCAGTATGCAATGCCGTACTTATTTAAGGATTCAGCCATGTAAAGGCCCAAAGCACTTGGGTTTGAGTCTCCTGATTCCATGTAGTCAGCAAATGGGGAAAGCCTTATTCCAACTTTGTCAGCTCCTATCTCATTTACAACCGCTTCAACTATTTCAAGTGCAAACCTACAACGGTTTTCTAAAGACCCTCCATATTGGTCTGTTCGGTCATTGACTTGGTCTTTCATAAACTGGTCGATTAAATAGCCGTGAGCTCCATGGATCTCAACCCCATCAAATCCTACAAATTGAAAAGATTACATAACACAAACTTAAACACAACACTGATATGATAGCACAGGGAAAGTTATTCAATGAAAGGATCGTACATCACAACTGATCAACTCACCAATTAATCAATCTAACGAAGCACCTATTTCAGCACATATTGTGCAAGATTTAAGTTGTTTGTGAAAACGTGTAGATCTAATATCTTTTCCTGATTCATAGAAATCCATAGTAGACATAACCAAAAACTGACTCATTCTGGTTATTCACTAAAGAGCACCAGTGAAATGCCACTTAGGGTATGGAAGGAAACATTTTCCACTTACCAATCAAATACTAGAAAATAAGTAAGAAAGCCACTTATTTCCAACAAAACATTTTCTAGGAAAACACTTTCCATGAAAAACATTTTCCTTCATGCCAAACTCACCCTTAGACTGCATATGTAACAGTTTTCGCGTACATTATGTTATAAAGGTTACAAGAAAAAATTTCGTGTTTTTCTCCGTTGTATTGTTTGCAGCAAACGTTCTAATTCAGTGTTCATATATTTCAGTTGAGCCATCAAAAAGATATGGATAGCAGACTCCAAGCATATACAGTATGAAATGAGTTTACATATTTTAAACAAAGTTTACCTTTTCCTACTTAGAACATGTTAAATGATCAGTCTATTTTACCAAGCAGTGAACTTTAGAAGAAATTTTTACCAGCTTCAATGGCATTTCTAGCAGCAAGCCGAAAATCATTAACAATGAGAGGTATTTCGTCTGTTGTCAGGCGACGTGGTGGGGTAAATTGTGCAACATCTAGGCCATTGGAACGAATTTGAGGTGTTAATGGCTTGTCTGTGCAGGAGATAGGATCCTGCCCATTGGGCTGAAAACCTGTAGATAGGTGTTGATCAAGAAGCACAAAAGTTACATTTAGTGATACATTAATTCTCTCAAAGTGAGTTACCTGTGTTGGAAACTCTGCCTACATGCCAAATTTGGCAAAAGAAGATTCCTCCTTTGGCATGCACTGCATTTACAATTGGTTTCCAGGCCTCCACTTGCTCCTTTGTCCATATTCCAGGAGTATCATTGTACCTTCAATCAATATGGCATATAGACGAATTTAGAAAGACTATCCGGGAGGAATGTAGAACGTAATTATAAACTTATTGAGAACTTGGTAAATTGCGGTTACCCTTGGGCAGTGTCAGAAACTCCTGTGGCCTCTGTTATTAGAAGACCTCCTTCTGTGGTTCTTTGAGAGTAATAAAGGGTAGCATGTGGTTGAGGAACATTGCCATATGATCTTTGCCTTGTTAATGGCGCCAACACAACTCTGCAAAACATTTAAGTGTTAGTAATAAGAAGTAATTCACATTTTATCCATCAATTCAAAAAGAAGTGCGCTTAAAATTATAAGATAGACGAGATATTTGAGATAGTTGCTCAAATTAATACTAGATTTTAATTCCCTTGAATAATACTGTGTATTCAATGCCCTTGCAGCTTTAAATATAAGAACCACACCATCTGTATCCATCAAATACATACGACTAATCAGAATTAACAGAGTGCAGCTTTAGATGATGCCAGGGAGATAAGAACACAGTCACCGTCTGTGTTCTCCATTTTCTCATCAACAATTTGAAAAACTTCGGAGTATCACTAAAACAAATAAAGAGAAGTCAAGCTCAACTCTAACTTGATGGAAGAAAAAGTTCATCTCTGATTGAATTTCAAGTTTTAACCAAATCAAAGAGTATTGTGGATATCAAATTATTTATTTCATCATTTTTTCATCTAGTATTGTGGACATCAATTTGTGATGTTGCTATAACATGGGAATCTTTTAAATTTGCACAAATAAGAAATCTGCAACAGCAAAACAATGAAAGAACAACATTGATCAATTGAAAATAGGAGAACCCTATTTTGAATTATCAAAAAAAAAAAAAAAGAACACAAACATAAAGGGCTGTTATATGAATAATTAGGAAGAAGAATACCTATGAGACAACTGAAAGTTTCCAATTTTATAAGGGGTTAGTAGAGCAGATTTGTTTTCCATTTTGTGACGGTACAATCTTTCTTGATATTAAGAGGTATGGATATTTATAGGAAAGGAGAAAGTGAGATATAATTGGTGTGGAGTGTGGAGCCACACAAATTAGTCCACATTCTTGCTTTTTCTTTCTCCCATCTACCATCTCAGCCGCCCCAAAATGAAGCATCTTACTCCCTTTTGCGCTTTAGATTCATTGCTCTTCTTCTTTTCTTTTTAAAATATTCCACCGTCACTATTTTCTTAGGAACTCAGGCACCCAGAATTTGATACTTCCTCCGTCTCATTTTATGTGAGGTAGTTTGATTCGGCACGAAATTTAACAAAGAAAGGAAGATTTTTAAAATTTGTGGTTCAAAATGAATAATAGAAATTTATTTGGCTGTAAATCATTTCATTAAGGATAAAATAGGTATTTTATAGTTACATTGTTATTTAATATAGAAATGTGTCATTCTTTTTTAAACAAACTAAAAAAGAAAATAATTCACATCAATTGAGAGAGAGGGAGCATAATTTTTAAAATTTTCAGAAATATACAATTATCTCCTAAAAATATAGTTTAGTTCAAAATATAGTTAGGTATACATTCAGTATACAATAATATACAAAAAAAAAAAATTCAAATTTTATTTCTTACAAAAATGTTTCAAAATTGATACATTATACACCCAATATGCAATATTATAAAAAAAAAATTATAAGAGATATTTATACACCCGTAAATAATAATATACAATAGGAAAAATGGAAATATATACCTCTCGAACTTTCGTAATGGTATCTTATTTGGATTATACTATTGTAGTGTTAGAGACATCCTATAGTATATATAGCACATCCTTGTACAGAAGTAAAGCGGGCAACATAATAATAATAGTTGGGTTATATCTTCAATGATTTCATATGGTATCGATGCCATGACGGGCGCCAATTCCTCCATCACCTCGGCTACTTCTTCACACACAACCCTTAGCTAATTAGCCGCTTTATCTCCATTAAACTTGCCTTGAAAAACTACCTCTTTTGGCGCACACAACTATAACCTTGCATTCCTCGTTTGATCGTGCAATATGAAATCATTATTTAAAATCACGATATAAAATTATGAGATGAAATTGAATTTTTGTTTGGATGTGAAATTTGAACTTTTTATGTAATATGCTTTCTCATTAACATAAAAACCTCATAAATTGTAAAATTATTAAAATTGTCTCAATTCTTCATGCATTCCTACCAAATAAGCACAAGTTTATAAATTGCATGATACACTATCGCAAAAATATTCTTAAAAATACAATATTTGTTTATCAAGTTTTAATTTAATAAAAAATTAAATTAAACATAATTTGTGATGTACAAATCTTTAATATAATACATCTATATAGTACGAACAATCTTCTCACCAAATGAATCATTAATAAGAAGTGCATGAACTTTTTTTTATTACATTAACGAGAAAAATCATTTTTGTAAAAGTACTTTTCGAAATATATATATTTTAATAAATCAAATAAGAAATGTCAGAATTATTTTTCTTTACTACCAAACACATGCACAATTTGCATATTGCAACGTTTTTTGGGTGACATCAACAATAAGTCAAAATTTATGATGAGTCAAACTTAGCTTTTTGTTTGGTCTTGGTTGGAGATATTAATATGATTTTTACGTTGAGAAATTATTCGAATGGGATGGGCGGATAGAGACTGACAATTGCCGTGACGTATCCTGACAAGGAATGATAGAAATGACAAGTGCCGTGACGTACCCTTACAAGGAATATTATTAAGAGCGTCAAATGAGCGAGTTATTTTGAAATTTGAAATATTTAAATAGATTGAAATAAAAATTGAATTGAATCTTAACTCGCTTAAGTTTACTTTGAGCTCAAATCGGCTAAAAATTGGGTTAGATCATGACCCACTTGATCTCAATAATTTTAACATATTATTATTTAACATTTATAACCACAATTTAAATTTCAACTCAAGATTTTTTTAATAAAAAGATGTTATAAATGGATAGTTAAATCTAAAAAGATATAAACTAAATAGTAATTCATACATTAAATATAGAAACGTACATTATATCAATGCAAATAAAGAAATCTTAAAACAAGTTGAAATTAAAGATTAAATTGGATTAAATTAAGGATTCTCTTAAAATCACTTAAAGCTTGAATGAGTTGAAATTGAACTCAATTCAAATTATTTTGAATCCAATTCTTAAAATTTTGGACGAATTAAATAGGTTACATATAATTGAACTCATTTTTACCCCCAAAATTACCATTTACTTTTTCCCAAAACATATTTAAAAACTTTACTCTAAAATATTGTGTAAGTTGTGTTGTACTGTTGTACCATTAGCAGTCTTTGCAAAGTAAATAGAGTACTTTATCTTAATTGGTGTCGCACTTAACCTTTTACCTTTTTAATCCATTTGGAAATGAATACAACCAAACTACTTTACAACAGTCAGTTGTTATAATTATATATTTCATTATATAACGGTCATTTGTTACAATTGTATTTCATTATAATAATGTGTTGTTTTCTTCATAATAAATATTTATATTATATTATATTTCTTTACACTTTTTTGTAAAATTGTCTTTTTTATAATAACAATACAGAAATATTGTAATAATAATTTATAAGAAATATATTATGTATAAAATAAATATTAAAATATTTATGTCAATCATCACTAATGTCATGCACATAGTAAATTTCTAACACAAATATCTAAAGGAAAAAATGTATTTAAATGGTGCCCATCAATTATGGTTTCAAAAGAAAAGGCTATTGATATTTTCTTCTTTATATTTATATTTTTTCTAATTTTATGTATTCTTGTTTTTGAATGCCAAATGAGATCTAAACTTCAAATAGAAGTATACATATATAAAAACATATAACTATATCAACTATGATTTTTTTAGACAAATGTTGTCACAAGAGAGAGGCTTGATTGTATCACTTTTGTATAATTGAAAACTATTTAATTTTAAAATTTTCATTTTACCCATAGTGAAATGATTATTTTATGAATGCTAATAAAATATTTTAGACATAAATTAAAAAAAAATCTTTTTTTTTTAATTTTAAATTTTGTGTGAAATCAAACTATATCACATAAATTGGAATGAAAAGAGTAGTATTCTTCCCTTTTCAAACTCTTACTTCATTAAAATTATCTTTCAAGTGGAACAAGTATTATTCACTTTCATCAAATAAAATTAAATTAAATTGCAAATTGAAGGCAGAATGGTGCTGGAGTTTCTTTGTCACGATCCAACTGATCGGATCATGCATGCACCTACTCTAACGTCTAGATAAGATAATTCTTACCGCCCAATTTAAAAATGGGCAATGCAAAAATAAATAAAACATAAGAAAGCTCTTTAATAATTGAAATTGTCATGAAAACTCCAAATTTAAGGATTACCTTTTCACAAATAATCGAAAAATTCCTCTCAAGGAACTAGTCTAAACAAGTACAACATCTACTAAGATAATACAATGTATAAAAGAAAAGAAGACACGCCTCTCACCGTAAGGAAAGAGAAGTAGAAGCTGTCAGAGATTATCATCTTCTTAGGGGTAAGATAGTTTACTCAACCCTGCAGCCAGACTACGCCAAGTGGCATAGCAAAAGTAGTATAAGTACAAACAACACGTACATGTAGGCATTATCGGTCGACCCGAATCACTCGCATAATTGATAACGCTCAAATCTCCTCCTTAAAATCAATTAAAAGGGACAACAATCATAGTCAATAAATTCCCAACGAAGAGTTGGGATTGAATCTCAGAGGGAATGGTATATCGTAGAGAATTCTTATAAGGAAATTTGGATTATAAAATTGCTCATTTGTAATACTAAGAACAAGTGGGTGGATGATTCCACCAATTTAATAAAAATACTTGGTTATCATTCGTCACAATTAAACTAAAATTTCGGAGAATTTAAGAGTTAACAAGCAATCTAGGGGTGCGGGGATTGGAAATTATTGTCTCATAGGGGTAATTGCGTTGCCGTGACGTACCCTGACAAGGAATATTATTAGGAGTGTCAAATGAGCGAGTTGGTTTGAAATTTGAAATATTTAAATGGGTTGAAATAAAAATTGGATTGAATCTTGACTGGCTCAAGTTTATTTTGAGCTCAAATCGGCTAAAAATCAGGTTGGGTCATGACCCGCTTGATCTCAATAATTTTAACATGTTGTTATTTAACTTTTATAACCACAATTTAAATTTCAACTTAAGATTTTTTTTATAAAAAAAAGATGTTATAAATGAATAGTTAAATCTAAAAAGATATAAACTAAATAGTAATTCATGCATTTAATTTAGAAATATGCATACATCAATGCATATAAAGATTCTTAAAACGAGTTAAAATTAAATATTAAATTGGATCAAATTAAGGATTCTCTTAAAATCACTTAAAGCTTGAATGAGTTGAAATTAAACTCAATTCAAATTATTTTGAATTCAACTCTTAAAATTTTGAACGAATTAAATAGGTTACATATAATTGAGCTCATTTTTTACACCCAAAATTACAATTTACTTTTCCCAAAATATATTTAAAAACTTTACTCTAAAATATTTTGTAAGTTGTGTTGTACTGTTGTACCATTTAGCAGATTTTGTAAAGTGAATAGAGTACTTTATCTTAATTGGTACCCCACTTTACCTTTTACCTTTTAGTCCGTTTGGAAATGAATACAACCAAACTACTTTACAAGGGTCATTTGTTATAATTATATTTCATTATATAAAGATCGTTTATTATAATTGTATTTCATTATAATAATATATTATTTTCTTCATAATGTAAAATTATCTTTTTTATAATAACAATACAGAAATATTGTAATAATAATTTATAAGAAATATATTATGTATAAAATAAAATATTAAAATATTTATGTTAATCATCACTAATGTCATGTACATAGTAAATTTCTAGCACAAATATCTAAAGGAAAAAACGATTTAAATGGTGCCCATCAATTATGGTTTCAAAAGAAAAGGCTATTGATATTTTCTTCTTTATATTTATATTTTTTCTAATTTTACGTAATCTTGTTTATGAAAGCCAAATGAGATCTAAACGTCAAATGTAAGTATACATATATAAAATCACATCACTTCGTCAACTATGATTTTTTTAGACAAATACAAGAGAGAGGCTTGATTGTATCACTTTTGTATAATTGAAAACTATTTAATTTTAAAATTTTCATTTTACCCATAGTGAAATGATTATTTTATGAATCCTAATAAAATATTTTAGACAAAAACTTTTTTTTAAAATTTTTTTTTTAAAAAATTTTAAATTTTGTGTGAAATCAAACTATATCACATAAAATGGGATGGGAAGAGTAATATTTTCCCCCTTTCAAACTTTTACTTGATTAAAATTATCTTTCAAGTGGACCAAATATTATTCACTTTCATCAAATAAAATTAAATTAAATTGCAAATTAAAGGCAGAATGGTGTTGGAGATTCTTTGTCACGATCCAACTGATCGGATTATGCATGCACCTACTCTAACATCTAGATAAGATAATTCTTACCACCCAATTTAAAAATGGGTAATGCAAAAATTAATAAAACATAAGAAAGCTCTTTAATAATGTCATGAAAACTCCAGATTTAAGGATTACCTTTTCACAAATAACCAAAAAATTCCTCTCAAGGAACTAGTCTAAACAAGTAGTACATCTACTAAGATAATACAATGTACAAAAGAAAAGAAGGCACTCCTCTCACCGCAAGGAAAGAGAAGTAGAAGCTGTCGGAGATTACATCGTCTTAGGGGTAAGATAGTTTACTTAACCCAGCAGCCATACTATGCCAAGTGGCATAGCAAAAGTAGTATATATAAGTACAAGCAACACGCACATGTAGGAATTATCGGTCGACCCGAATCACTCACATAATTGATAACGCTCAAATCTCCTCCTTAAAATCAATTAAAAGGGACAACAATCGTAGTCAATAAATTCCCAACGAAGAGTCAGGATCGAATCTCACAGGGAATGGTATATCGTAGAGAATTCTTATAAGGAAATTTTGATTGTAAAATTGCTCATTTGTAATACTAAGAACAAGTGGGTGGATGATTCCACCAATTTAATAAAAAGGCTTGATTATCATTTGTCACAATTAAACTAAAATTTCGGAGAATTTAAGAGTTAACAAGCAATCTAGGGGTGTGGGGATCGGAAATTGATGTCGCATAGGTGTAATTGTGTTGCTCTATAGTAATGAACGTCCATGAATAGGCTTGGTCATCTTCAATGATGCTAATCATCTTTTGATCTCAAAACGTCTACGCATAGGATCTTCTTTCGGTCTAATCTATACGTCAATCTAAACAACCCAATACCTTACTCTATTCTCTCTTTTGATGCAAAAATAGGGCAAATAGATTCGACCTGTACCCTCTATTTTCAAGAAAGTTACAGACATCAAACCTAAATTGCTAGTATTGGACTAATTACCACTCCAATCAATCTCTTTCAAGCATCGATCAGAGATCAAAAGTAGGAATTAAGTTTGCACCCTTAACCCATAAATTAACCCTATGCTAATAAGCCCAAATTCATGTATGACCAACAACAAAATATAGCATAACACAATACCCACGACATTAAATCAACGCCCAACCCCATAATTGCACCCCCTAGATCTTGGAATTTCTGCCATCTATCACAAAAAACAAATAAAATATATCTTTCATGAAAGCAGTCATGCGTAACATGAAATTAAACAATTACAAGTAAACCTACTTTGGATTCAACTTCAATTTGTCAAATTCAAGAACAAAGTTGAAAACCCCCAAAAGCTAGAAAGTGTTCTTTATAAAGGTCAAGTGTTTTCTCTCAAAACCTTAATATTTCTCACTCTTTCTAATCTCCAGAACTCTCTTCTATTATCTCTCCTTTGGGCTATTTATAGTTTTTCAAAATTTGGCCCAAAAACTCAATGCGCGTCTCATTAGGTGATATTAGTTAGCCTCACCGAGCTCGTTCGGCAAATCGCCTCTTGTGCTTCAGTTTGCCTTATCATGCTCTAGACTTCAGGTGTTTGAACCTCAGTCAATGAACTCGTTTGAGTCTGCCTTTCACATTCGGTGAATCACCGAGTATCATCTTGGTTCGCCATTTGAGCATTTAGTTTTCTCCTTGCACTGTCATTTTCAGCAACGATCAGCAAGGTTGCCTTTCTCATTCGGCGTATCGCCTTATCTTTTGGAGTTTGCCGACCTGTTTCGATAAGCACAAGTGTTGTCCGCTGTCATTTTGAGCGAGGTCATGCTCACTAGGCGATCCACCTTTCTCGTTTGGCAATTAACAATATATAGTTTTCATTTCTTTTTGCATTTTTAGTCATTCTTTCAAAAATCAATCCTTGCCTTGTTTATTGGCCTTCACATCTGCAAATCATCAATATATCATCAGAATAGGATAAAATTAGACATTGAGGACACTAATTATTGAGCTAAATAGACCTCAAATGAATGCAAATCTACCACTCATCAACACCCCAACTTAAACTTTTGCTTGTCCTCAAGTAAATCAAGAGCACAATTAGCTCAATAAGGATGTCTACAACATTATTCAATGAGAGATAACAAACAATTGACATAACAAGGCTAGTCTCAATAGCTACACTAAATCATGATAAAAAAAAAACTTCAGATGATGACTAGCCGGTTTCAACACAAGCTCAAGCTCACTTTAGCTTCTTGTCTAATGCAAGACCATGTTTCAATAAATGCATTCAAGTGCCCTCACATCAAGAATAATTTCATGCTCTCACAAAGAAAATAAACAAAGACATAAGGAATCTATGCAACTCTCACTCTCTCAAAAGAGAAATACATGCGAGCTTCATCCTATAAGTTTGCCTATATTTTCCAATCATCACCCACATCCTAGTTCATGCAATATCTCAAGGGTTTTTAGGGCTTGTAATTGGGCTGAGGGTTAAGGTATGGTCAATTTGGCTCGATGACTTCACTTTCTCAAAGCATTGTTGCAATCATCTTCACCTCTTCTCAATTTCTTTTCATTCTTTTTTCATTTGAGAACTCAAACTTTGACTTTTTCACTCAATTTATTTGGAATCCCCTTTATTTCACCACTTCCCTTTTCATTTACATTTTTCAAGATGTTTTCATCACTATGATATTTTTTTTATTTTTAATTTATAAGGAGGGGTTCCTTCTTTTTGTAACAAACTCCAAAGTTGAGTCCCATTTCATCTTTCTTTGAGCTTCACTTGGCTTGCATTCCTCCTTCCTTACCACACCCCAACTCAGGCTTTTAACTAAGTTGACTATTTAAACATGAAAATGCTTCAAAAAGGATTTTAGGTGAGAAGGTAGAGATAATTTGGCTCAAGAGGTTTTCTTTTGGTAATTCCAACAAATTGGTTAAGATCAAAAGGTGTCAAAATGGATGCACACCCTCACAAGGTCGTCACAAAAGATCATGGACATTTGGGTTCCCTTTTGAAATATTGCCCATGATCACCCCTCGCATTTATCAAGATTTAAACAATTAGACTAACAAGGTAAATTCTAGGACTCCACACACATTCTTTCAAGTAAGAACTCACCATACATGACACTTCAAAATACACTCATTTAGTACACCCCAAAAGATCAAAAGTGCATGTGCGATGTTCATTGCAAGGCTCACATCAAAATGTAGTTAGTCAACAAAAGATTCAAATAGATTGCTCAAAAGCGCAACCATATCGATTTCATTCTCGTAACACCAACACTCTATATCATGTTCATCATGAGTACTATTCAAGATATTGATATTGAACACAATCGATCCTCCAATCATTATCAATGAAAACTTCAAGTATTTCATGATTTCCAAAACTCATGGGGGGTTGCAAAATTAAGAGAGAACGAAAAAGACAAAAGAGATCCACTCAACCAAAAGAAATACTATAATATAAACAAAAGTAAACTAATACAATCATCCAAAACTAAAAGTTACAAAAATACAAGCAAAAAGGGGACCATTGGCTCAAAGGCCCTCACCCCACCAAAAAGAAACAAACAATGTCCTCAATGCAATGAAAAATAAAAGTACGAGAGGCTGAGATAGATGGGTCCCCTAATAGACTAAGCTAGTAGAGCACTTTTATCTAGAGTCTCAAGAAGGGAAACATCATTCGAGACGTCAATACCTGGTAATATGATCACTAGAGGTAGCAATGGAGTTTCAACTGGGGCAACAATGCCTGTCACAACACTCGAAGGAATGTTGGATTCTGAAGAGACTCCACTTGTACCAACCATTGAAGTCTCCCAAATGGATCTCTCCAGAATCTCTTGAATAATGACCTCCTTAGTCTTCTGCATCTTCGTAAGAGTGTGCAATCCAACGCTCCTCACTCGTCAAATACTTGTCATTCATCTCCTCGGACAAATCATCCTCGACCCTCTCAATATCCACATCTGCATCAATATCAACACTTACAACAATCTTAGGTTGCACATTAAAAGTATGCTCACTACTAGGCATCTTTAGTGGTGTGGAGATAGGTGCATCTGGTAGGGAAACCTCGCCCCATAGCATCGAGAGATTGGTAGACTATAATTGAGTCCTATCCGCTAGCAAAGAAGCAAGCTCACCTCACATGGTGTCTAGTGTACCAGAACTACCCTTGGCCTTCTCCTGAGCCTCTAATCTAACGGTGAGGTTTTCCAACCTCACACCACGGTCTTGATCAACCCCTCACACCTAATCGCCATGTCCCTCAAAGGAGCCAAGGCCCTCTTAATATCCCTATCAATAATCCCGAGCATGTCTGTCTCAATCTCGCAACTCTAACATCTGCGGATCGGGCAAGGCTTCCCATATGATAAATCAATGCCTAGGGTCAATAGGGGACGAGTGATAGGAGTGGGGGTATGCCTAGAAACAACAACAACATGCACAGTAGTAGCAGGAGTAATAGAAGAATAAGACACAAAAAAGGTGTAGATATACCTGCCTGCTCCACAAAAAGAGCAGGTGTGCTGCTCAGTAGCTAGTGTAGAGGGGTTAACTACGAGCATAGCGTCAGGTGGTGGAGGCTTCCTCCGAGTTGCATCATCCCATAAATACTCAACCTCAATCTTTCGAATGTCATTGGAAGAAGATGGTATAATCCTCACAGTTGACTTCCTCCTAAAGGAATTACCGCTTTCTTGCACAACTAAGTAATGAGAATCGGAAAGGAAGGGAGGTTTACTCTTGCCTAGCCCATAACAACATCTCCTCTATAATGATGGTACCGATGTTGATCTCCTCCTTGTTGATGATAGTGCCCACTACCACTGCCTTGTGATGTCAGAGGATTGATTCAGTTTAGGATGACATAATGTTGCTGCTTATAAACCTAAACCAATATTGGGCTACAATTTTAGGGTCATTTTTCTCTATCTTTGCACTTTCAGCCATCTAAGATGGAGAAGAATCATCATATATCAATGGGGCTAGCCACCCTTTTAAGGCATCAATATCTTGATGCATACGGATTTGGTAGGTGTTAGCATGAGTAGACGGGGTACGTAGTATTATGTTAACCTCAGCTGCATGACACTGAACCATCTTTCTTTGCACTTCAACTTCCTCTAAGGGCTTCCAGATAATACCCTTTCTCTTCTTTAGTAGGTCCTTAGCATTGGCGTGGTAAAACTCCCTCACCCTCTTCGACATACAGGGTTATCTGAGCTTTGTGAATTAACCAAACTTATGAAATTTTATAGCTTCCCATATAGCAGGGTGGTCACTTATAACTCCATCAGTCGAGAGTCTACGCTCCTCCATAATAGTTAATTCTCCTTCTACCTTGAGCCTATTTAAGGCCTTTGGAGCTATGATCAGGAGAACATGAGAGACTGGGGCTGGATCTTATAGAGGTGACACTAGTCTGGAGTAAATATTCATTTGCTTCGTGGCAATGTGTTTTCGGGGTTTCTTACCCTACTAGTAGGAGTTTGTGGGTTGGATTGTTGGGAACAAAGGGCCTTCTAAGGCTCATTAGTAGATATTCACTTGTGTTTATTTGGAGGAGGAGGAGAGTTTTTGTCTAACTTTGTGTCAGATTGCACCATCTGTTTTACTTTTCTAAGTTCCATAATTTGCAAAGCACACATTCAAACATAGGATTGTGAAGTTTAGTTAAAATCAAACTCATTCATAGCATAATTAAAAAATTATCATATGGTCCGCCTTACAGAAAGGGGATCTCCTAATAGGATAGGCGAGCTCACCGAATCAGACAGTGGCGATTTTCAAAGGGAACATACATAAATAGCGCAATCAATTCCAAGTTGGTGATTGGCCGAGTTGATTTCGGCAGGCAAAGACATGTCCACCGAAAATGACAGTTCAATTGGAAAAGAAGCACACATTAACGACGATGTCCACTCCCACTTGATAATTCGCCAAGTGGGTTCCCGGACTAAGACAAGACCGCTTAATGGGATAGTACCCTAGGTCACATATTCACTCAAGAGGGTGAGCTCGGGCTTACTCTGCAATTCGCCTAACCCTACTTGGTGAGCTAAGACAAGCCCACCAAACAGAAAGTGTTCAGCCTAGTGCCTAATTTTTATAGCTAAACCCAACATACATAACAAATATGAGTTTCCCAACATCATTACAACCCACCTATATGCTTATCTACCCATGGGTACTTAGACTTCTCCTAGATATTACAAAGTATTGCTCAAATTGATTATTTGCCATTAAAACGTCGTCACCCTGTCTATCATTGGGAAAAATTATATGATTGGGTTAACACTGGTTATTCTGAATACACCCACATTACATTAGGCTCAGACCCATCATTTATATTAGTTAAATTTCATAAATTAACCAACACAATCAAGATTAGCATTTTATAGGCAACACACATGCAAATAACTCATGAGCACAGTTCAATACGCACAATATGAAGCTACCCACTAAAATCTAACAATCCATACCATCCAATAGCTTTAAGCCCATACCCACAATGCAAATTAAAGCTCAAAATGATCAACAAAATTGAAAACCAACCTTAAGTTGAAGCTTTAATCGAGAATAATCAAGAAAATGGAGTTAGGCTGAGAATAATGGCAAGAAAAGGCACTCCTTGAACTTTGAAATCACACACAGAGGACTCACAAATACCCAATGATGCAATGCAAGAGAAAGTAGAAGAAAAGACTTACAGATATCGAAGGATTTTCTTTTTGAATTTGAAAAGACCATTGGCCTTTTTATAACAAGTCAGTTTGGTGGTCACGACTAGCCTCGCCGAACATATTCGGTGAATCACCAATTGGAGCTCAAGCTCGCCGAACATGCCTGAACGAACACAAAATATGAAGGTTGATTTAGCAGACCCAATGGAGTTTGCATAGTACACTTCAGCGGATCGCTTTTTGGAGCTCGAATCACCAAAATTGACAGTTCAGGCAGAGAAGAATGAGTCCACTCAACACCTTTGATGAATCACTATTTAGGTTCCGGCATCGCCTAATGTTCTTTTTTTCAACCTTTAAACTTCTTCTCAACCAGCACTCACAACACACATTATTGAAAGTAATAAAAACAAAAGTAAAGACTTCAGTTGCCTCCCAAGAAGTGCCTTATTTAACATCATGGCACGATGTAGTTCTCAATTCCTCAATATTCATTCTTGGGATTTGGGATGGTGTTACTAGACAATGTTCCCTTTTGCCTTGGATTGAGATGAGTGGAGGTCTGGAATAATTAGATCTTCAGTTGCTTGATAGACACCAAATGAGAAGTTACCATCTGGGATAAAGTGGAGAAGTCATTTCTTAATTTCTTCAACACTTTGTCGGATCGTTTAACCTTATTAAAGATCCTTGTAAGCATTTCCTCAGTTTTGTTTCCTTCTGGCCCAGTTGGGTCTTTTGGTCGTTGACGATCATGGGGAGACACATACCTCTCTTTGTCAACCTCCCTATCTCTCCAATTTCCACCTCGCCAATCTTTCTAACCACTATCTCTATCCTTGTTCCAATCTTGGTTCCCACCTTGTTGTTGATAATTGGTGTGAGAACCCCTCATTTGGTTTCCCAAATATTGAACTTCCTCATTGTATAATGTCTCAAACTTGGCATCATTTGAGTAGTGCCCAATGTTGGTTCCAACCACATTTACCGACTTAAGTCTACCTCCCATGACATGTTTAGACAACAAATCAAGTTGGGTCATCATCTTGGCCATGTTTTCATCTCGTTCATTGTCCTTCTTTATTTGCTCTTTGCTTAAAGTCAGTTGTAGAGTAGACACTTGGTCTTCTCTAGTATGCCATGCTCAGTTAACTTTGGTCATGTCATCTAGAAACAAAGCAACCATATCATACAGTTGTCTCATTAACCAACCTTGGACTAACTGATCAACTGCATCTTTATTAACTGAATCAACGCTGTAATATAAGTATTGTAGCAACAAATTGTCCAGAACGCCATGTGTCAAACATTGCAAAAAGAATTTCTTGATTCTTAGCCAAGTCTTATGTAGAGGTTCACCTCAAATACACTTGAAATTTTGATCTAGGTGTGAAGTTTAACCATCTTCGATGGTGGAAAGAATCTCTCCACAAAGGCATCATTCAACTCTTCCCACGATGTGATAGAGTCATTTGACAATTCTGCTAACCATCTTGTAGCTTCACCCATTAAAGAGAATGAAAATAACCTCAACCTTACAGACACTTGAGGGATATTCTTGAAAATAAATGGTCCACGTACCTCTATAAAATTACTAAGGTGTTCATGGGTATCCTCATGAGCTAGGCCCCCAAAGTTCTCTTTTAGTTCGACCTAGTGTAGCATTGTTCCGGTTATGTAAAATACAACCCTCCTGGCTGTGGGAAGTATCTGGATGGCTCCCGTGGTTTTAACAATATTTATATGCATATCATTCAAATCACCCATGTTGTCATTTTGACAATAGTGACTATAATTTTCACTACCATTTTTCACTCATTGTATAAGACTTGCAAATCTAACCAACAACAACACAAAACAACAATCTACTACAACTAAACAAATTTCCAAAGTAATTTCTCAAATGGAATTCTCAATCACCATTCGCCGATAGCGGCCCAATATTTAATAACGCTCAAATGTCCTCCTTAAAACCAATTAAAAGGGGTATAAGTCGTAGTCAATAAAAACTCAATGAAGAGTCTAGGTCAAATCCCATAGGGAATGGTATATCGTAGAGAATTCTTATCAAGATATTTGAATTGTAAAATTGCTCATTTTTAATAGTAAGAACACTGCGTGGGATTTTCCACCAATTTATTAAAATATTTGGTTATCAATTGTCACAATTAAACTAAAATTTATGAGAACTTAAGAGTGAACTAACAATCTAGGGGTGCGGGGATTGTAAATCAATGTCACATAAAGATAATTGTGCTGCTTTATTGTGATGAACATTCATGAATAGGCTTGGTCAGTTCAATATCAAAGCATCTATGCATAGAATCTCCTTTCAGCCTCATCTATATACCAATCTAAACAACACAATACCTTACTCTATTCTCTCTTTCGATACAAAAATTGGGCAAATAGATCCGACCCATAACCTTTATTTTCAAGCATGTTACATACATCAAACCTAAATTGCTAATATTGGACTAATTACCTGAGAGAGAGACACACACAGAGAGAAAAGGGTCAAATGCCCCCTCAAGCTTTAACCGTATTTCAAATTACACACTTAATCTTCACGGGAGTCCTATTACCCCTAGACCTTTTATTTTATATATTAGTTAACCCTTATGCTGATGTGTCCACAAAAACATGATTTATAAGCATGTTAGTATACATACGCTGTCCATGTAGATATTAGTGCACCCCATAACTTTACACGTCTTCACAACACTTTACCATTACTTTTTAACTTTAATCAATTAAAATCCCCTCATTATTCTTCCATTTTCTCCTAACTAACCCTCATTCTTCACGATTTTCAATTTTTGTGGGTACATCTTTGATGATTAAAGCATGCTCGGAAAGGCTACTCACTATTTCTTCTCATTTCTTCTGATTAAAGCATATTCTTTTCAAACTGAATGCTTGGTTAGGGTTTTACCAACTGAATGCTTGGTTAGGATTAAAGATTGACTTGATGATCATGTTTGATTCGGGGTTTATTGTTATTATTAATTCGATAAATTTTGATCTTGGATGGATTTCTTCTTTGTGTCTCCACTGGAAAAATTGATGTTCTTCGACAAAAAATCAAAACAGTATGTTAACATCAATTAAACCCAACAAAATCAAACAACGGAAGAAAAATCACATATACCATAGCAAGGGAAAGACCAAAATCATCTTCCCCAGGATTTGACTTCGACCAAGAAGTCTGCATATGCAACAAAATTCCATCTTTGCATCGTACTATGTCTTTAAGCATTGATTCTGATTCTTCCATGCCTAGCTTATTCAAATTTGGATTTTCCATTATTAACCCTAACAACACAAGAAATGAAAAAAATAAATAGGAGAAGATAAAATTGGAGAAGATTTTGAATCTTCAATATAGAATTGGGGAAATTGCGAACCCTAAATTCAAGCTTGGTAGTGGAAGATACAATTGCAAAAACTAAATTCGAGCTTCATGCTTTGAAAATGGTGGAAAAGAGAAAAGATGAATTGGTGTTCAACGAGAAAAAAAAAAACTCAAATAATTTTTTTTAGTTACCATTGGGCTATAAATAATTAAAAATTACTTATTTGGACTTCACCAATACATTTAATTTGCTTCTTACGCCCCTAGAGGAGTTGAATTCACATTTGTGGACACATCAACATATAAGGGATAAATAATATATAAAATAAACATTTTAGGGGCTAATAGGACTCCCATGAAGATTAAAAGTGTAGTTGGAAATACGGTTAAAGCTAGAGAAGGGCATTTGACCCTTCTCTCTCTCTCTCTCTCTCTCTCTCTATATATATATATATATATATATATATATATATATATATATATATATATATATATGTATGTATGTATACATACATACATATATATGTATGTATACATACATACATATATATGTATGTATACATATATATACATATATATATACATACATATATATATGTATACATATATTACCTTAAAAGTATTAACTCCTAACTTGAATGTTAAATTACTATAATATCCTAACTTAGGTTGTAGGTTGTGACTTTTTTGATGAGTTGTGACTTTTCTGATAAGTTGTGACTTTTTTCGAAGGGTTGTGATTTTTCGATGAGTTGTGATTTTTTCAATAAGTTGTGACTTTTCCAAAAGGTTGTGAATTCTCAAAAGGTCATGAAGTTTCCGGTAATACACAAAAAATAATTGTTCCTACCACCCTTTGTTGACTATAAATAGAGGGACTTCCTCTCATTTTTTCAACCACAATTTTTTTAATCTTCTACTCTTCTTCTTCTTGCACTTTAAAAGATTTCATGTGTTTTATTGCCATTGAGTGAGTTCGAATAAGGCTTTATGTGATGCCTTTGCTCTTAGTATATGTTGATTACTGTCTAGTTTTGAGTAGAAATAATGATTTCTTTTTGGTGAAAACAGAAAATGTACATTTTTGTCAGTGTATTATTTGTGCCATTAGTTGTATGACAGCCTGGTGCTGCCTTTTGTGCAATAATTTTATCATATCAAAATTAAATCAGTTGCTAATAGTGGTCCATTTGTTCTACCAATAACAGAAGAATTAAGCAAAAAGAGGAGAAATTTTATCTTGACGATTACAGGAAATATATATATCCTTTCCCTTCACTCAATATTTCTTTGGTGTCTATATGTTGCATTTTTTACCTTCACCTTTTCTCTTCTTTTTTAACTGTTTGTGAAGGAACACACCATCACTATTATTGTCAAAATGCGGTGTCTTTACCTCCTCTTTTGATAGTGATCTTTGATGTTTGAGTGAATTGCCTAGTTTTTTTTTTTCCTCAGAGTTGTTGACTGATGAACCACTTTTAGGGCTGTTTTGAGGTCCTCCTCAAGGACCCCTTGGGTTGTCCTTGGGGGGTTGTACCTTGACACCCTAACCCCTAAACCTCCATTCTAAGTACGGGAATCATTTCTACAAGTTTTAACCCTCATACGACACTCCAAAACTCTTACCAAAGGCTCTAGAACTCATTAGTTCAACTCACTAAATTACGGGGTGTTACAATGGGGAATCACCTCTTGCCTTCCTATAAAGGCTCGTGGTTATTCGCCTTGCTTTTTGTGTTTTACTTATTTACTATTTCTTAATATTACAGTTATTTAGACGAAGAAAAGTCCATATATATATATATATTTGGGTATGTATTTGTATTTAAATTATTGGATTATATATGTCACAAATGTATTATCAAGTTAACAAGATCTTTTAACTTCAAAATATATTATTTTGAGTTCTTTATTATTATTTTTTAAAAAAAAACTAGCAACAAATGTGAAAATATATGTGAATATATATGAATCATTTATAATTATCATTTATAAAATAAATTTTGTTTTCAATAATATGGAATAAACATTTTCATTTTGTCCCTACCCTAAATTATAATCTAATAACCAATATAGCAACATTAATTAAAAGTCCTATTTATTTATGTTAGTATAAAATTGATTAGAAATACAACTATTGCTCATTAATTCTTTAGTTATAACATTGTAAATTCTCTTAGCTATTACTAATTATTGCAAATGTTATTCACACTCTTTAACATTCTTTAGTTATATAAGATTATGAGTTCTCATAGCTATTACATTAATTATTTCTGTCTTTCATCCTCTCTTATCTTAACTTTTGATCAATAATTTTTCATATTATTATATCGACCCATATATGTGATAACACAGTGCTGTTATTTTTTCTTGAATGAATCATTCTTTATTGAATAAATTGAAAATTGTTTACAAGTATATGAACTAAATCTTTGTTGGGTGTAAGATAAACAGGTGATTATATATATATGATTTCACATATAGAATATATTCTTTAATTTCAGCTTTTAGTTTTTTCGATAAAAAAAGAAACATTTCTCAGTTAACTATGGACAGTCAGATAATTAGGTTTGATTAATTTACACAGTCAATTGAGAAGTCAATATGAGAGCCAACAACAAGAACGTCTTTTATTATGTTATAACTTATAAAATAAAAATTAATATACAAAAATTAGTTCTAAAAAATAAAATGTAGTTGTTCTCTTCACATTTCATATGACATCTGAATAGTTTAACGTGAAATACACGTGCAAACACATATGGTTAGATGACAAGAAAAATACACAAGAAATATCGTCTATACAGTAATATTATTGAGATACGGCCAATTGCATGATTGAACATTCATAAAAAATCTGCAATATTATTTTGTGCAAAGCTTATTATTCAAATCTTCGACATACATACATAATCATTCTTTTTACATGAATGAACACGAAATTGCACAAATTTCCTTTAAAATAGTTTGACCTTTTTTTTTTTCTTTTAACAACATAATTTATGCCTAATAAAAAATAAGTTTCAAAAAGTAAATTATGTATGGTATAACATGATAATAATTATTCTATGGAAAAAAAAAGTATTCATCACAATTTTTGTTAAATAAGTTATAAAAACAAAAATTAAACACTTGAAATAAAAAAATAAAAATTAAATGCCAATTCGTTGAAGAGACAATTCAATCAAAAATTTAATTAGGAAAATGCATTATCATTGGAGAGGGAGTTCAAACTCCCCTGTCATGCTCCGAGGCTACCCCCTTGACGTAACACTGGACCAGAATCACGAGTGACCCCAAGCTAACCCTGAATTTGGCATATCATCAACATACTGAAAATAGCTAAGTAAAACATGTACTATGCGGAAACTAAAGCAGCGGATATCTTAAAATGGGGAAAACCCAAATGGTCTAATAGAAGTGAAATAAACTAAGAGTTTAGTGCTAACTGAAACAACCACTTAACAACTCAAGCTGAATCTACTAATATGTCTTAAAAGCCTTTAACTGAGTTGAGTTGATGGGACATGCCCCCAACTAACTTTAACAAAACTGAAACTAAAAATAATGACTAAAATGTAATCATGTCTATTGTCCTCGGAATATAAGGACTCACCACTGAAGCTGCTGAATGCTGATCGAGAATCGATCTAAGCATGATTTGGATGTTGAGTACCTGAACTACATCATGAAAGGATGTAACCCAGAGTATGCGTCAGTACTTGGAATGTACTGAGCATGCAAGATATAAATACTAACTTAAACAAACATATATTAGTTGAACAAAGCATAACTGAGCAATGACATAATCAGAACAAGAATATAAATACTCAAATATAACCAAAAAGCTAAGCTGAATGCAATGACCAAGTACTAATCATGAAGATAACATGCTGAATAGTATACTAATATAAATGTTGAAAACCTGATCAAATGCACTAAGAGTCTGACTGTGGGAGCTTCTATTAACCAGCATAAACTACGTGAGCTCCATAGAGAGGACCCAATATACATTG
Organism: Solanum bulbocastanum; assembly: GCA_037074985.1. Lineage (NCBI taxonomy): Eukaryota > Viridiplantae > Streptophyta > Magnoliopsida > Solanales > Solanaceae > Solanum > Solanum bulbocastanum. The sequence goes on along the minus strand of CM073607.1, from coordinate 16,510,818 downwards.
CCCAAGGTATAACGCCATGATTGTGGCATGATCACTAATACTGATGCCCAACAGAGGGGACTTATAATCCTACACAGGCACGTAATTCTGGGACTATGAGGGTATGCTGAACCATAGTCTAACTCTATACTAAGTCTACTCTGACATGAATACATGTGAAGCTAAAATGCACTAAATACTCAATAGCTCAAAATACTAACATGCTAACTGAGAATGCAACATTTATATACTAAGAATGCGACATTCAAAATCTAGAGCATGATTTTCTGTTTAACTGACATAGCAAGTATAATTCATGAACTAAGAGAATTTACACAAACTAGGGTTCTGAGTTTTATACAATGAATTATGCAATATTTTCAAGAAAACATGTTATTAGAGTATGGATTCTATAGCAACTAAAATCATAATAAATTCCCAAGATTTTACAAATTCTAGCGCTAAACAAGCACTGTAGAATCAAGTAATTGAGTAAAAACGTTGTTTAGGCATAAAACGACGTAGTTTAAGTGCCCCAACGCATAGAGAAAAGACCAAAATGACCCTGACTTAAAAGCTGACGAAGGCCATCCATAGTGGGACTGACGGACTTTCGTTTGGACTACCGATCGTCGTCAGGGGTCATCGTTCATGCTTTGCCCGACAGGGCTTCACTAAAAGTAGCATAACTTTTATTCCAAGCTTGGATTTTAACAAACTTAGTGGTGTTGAAAAAAGGATTCAATTATATTTAATTTAATAGTTCATGGGCCACCTAATTCATTTTGTGCTAAAAGATATGACCGTTTGAAGTTCACGCAATGGCCATTTTCCTCTAAATAGTTGCTAACCCTCACCTAAGGTCATACCAATGGTCTGTAGGTCCAACCACGAACCATACTGGTTGACCGTGGGTGTGATCAGAGACCATAAAACTTTGGACCCCAATGATGGAATCAACCTACAGTGTGTAGGTCAATAAATGGACTTTGGTTCCCGGCCGTATGTGTAACCTTTTGATCCTGAATTTTCCTTAAATTTGGGACTGAACCATGGGACCCCATCTACAGACCGTGATCTGACACACGATCTATCGAGGGCTTTCGTTGGTTGTGACACCAAATCCTTGAAAGGTGTATTTTTCCATCTTCTTGAATCGGAGTGTTATAATATCTCCCCTATGGGAAAATTCGTCCTCGAATGAAGTCTAGACAATAGGAAGGGCCATAGTCCTTATTACTGGCTCAATTCCATGAACATGCAAATGTGCTAAAATGCAAAGATAACTGAGGGTGCAAGATACTGAGACAAAATTATACAAGAGTAAACTGAGAGACTGGAGAGGAACTATTACCTCAAGATGAAATGGAATTAGAAGGAAAAAGGTGAGGATACTTGTCTATCACGGTTGCTTCTGCTTCCCAAGTAGCTCCATCTATGGATTGACTCATCCACAAAACCTTCACTGAAGAGACTTCCTTATTACTCAACCTACAAACCTAACGATCAAGAATCTCAACTTGCACCTCTTCATAAGTGAGTATATCCTTCAGAGCCATACTTTCTAATGGTACTATCGATGTCGTATCACCCACACACATCTTCAACAAGCAAATGTGAAAGACTAGATGAATGGCTGCTAGTTCTGCTTGCAACTCTAACTCATAAGCCACATTACCAATCGTTTTCAGTATTTCGTAAGGACATACTAATTTGGGACTTAGCTTCCATTTCTTGCCAAATCTCATAACTCCCTTCATAGGTGACACCTTCGGGAAAACTCAATCATCGATTTCGAACTCTAATTCCATTCTTCTAACATCTCCATAGGACTTCTAACGACTCTAAGCTGTCTTTAGTCTATCTCTGATGAGTTGAACTTTCTCCATAGCCTCATGAACTGAATCTTGCCCAATCAAGGCTGCTTCAACTACTTCAAACTAACCAATTATGACCTACATATATTCCCATATAGTGCCTCATATGGGGCCATTTGAATTATGGAATGAAAGCTGTAGGTGTCTCTGTTTGATCCTGAATATTCCCCAAGTTTGGGACTAAATCACTAGACCCCACCTATGGTCTGTGGTCTTATTCTCGGTCCGTCGATGCCTTTTGTTGGTTTTGACACCAGATCTTGGAAAGCTGTATTTTCCATCTTCTCGAATCAGAGGTGTTACATGCGTGCTCAGTAGATTCCAAGTACTGACGCATACTCTGTGCTACATCCTTTTCATGATATAAGTTCAGATACTCAGCATCCAGATCACGCTTAGATAGATTCTCGGTTCGCATTCAGTAGCTTCAATAGTGAGTCCTCATATTCCAAAGACAATAGACATGCTTTCATTTTAGTCTTTGTTTTCAATTTTCAGTTTTGTTAGAGTTAGCTGGGGGCATGTCCCAGAAACTCAACTCAGTTAGAGGCTTTTCATACAAGGAGTAGATTTAGCTTGAGTTTTTAAGTGATTGTTTCAGTTACCACTAAACTCTTAGTATGTTTACATATTCAAACTAGTTTGGGTTTTACTCATTTTCAGATATCCACTATTTTTAGCTTCTGCATAACTTTTGCTTTACTTAGTTATTTTATTTATGTTTATGATATGCCAGATTCAGGGTTAGCTTGGGGTCCCTCGTGATCCTAGGTCCCGTGTTACATCAAGGGGTTAGCCTCGGGATATGAAAAACTTGGTATCAAAGCATTAGATTCAAGAGTCCTAGGATGTCTGAAAGCCGCACTAAGTAGTGTCTCTTTCATGGATGTGAAGCACGCCACATATATGAGGGGGAGGTTACAAAGTGTTTTAAGAAAAAAATCACTTTATTTGATATTTTTATTGTGCGTGAGGTATGATCCTACTTCTCTTTTCTAATCCATCATTATGCATTTCTAATCATGCCTCCTAGTAGAGCTAACGTACGTAATGCTAACGCAGTTCCTCCAGTACTGAACTATGAGGTTACGTTTGTATAATTTCGAAATATGATCCATCTCTTGGCTTAGAGTGTGGCCAATCAGAACAATCAGCAGGCTCCAACTCCAGTAAACACTAATAGTGGATCAGCTGCAACTAGGGTTCGAGACTTTGTTCGAATGAATCCACCTGAGTTTCTAGGGTCGAAGGTTGATGAGGACCTACATAACTTCATTTATGAGGTTAAGAAGATTCTTAGAGTAATGCAAGTGGCTGGTTCTGAGAGTGTTGACTTAGCATCCTATCAACTCAAGGATGTAGCTCACATTTGGTTCACATAGTGGAAGGAAAACATGGGTGAGAATGCAGCTCTTGTGACATGGGATTGAATTTATCGAAGCTTTTATGGAAAGGTTCTTCCGAAGGGAGTTGAGAAAAGCTAAGGCACAAGAGTTAATGAACTTGAAGTAGGGTTCAATGTCGGTCCAAGAGTACAGGTTGAAGTTCACCTAGCTCTTAGGTATGCTCCACACATTGTTGCCGATTTAAGGGCACAAATGAGTAATGTCTTGTTTGGGGTATCCAATCTGGTGAAGACCGAGTGCAGGAATGCTATACTTCTATGAGATATGGATATCTCCAGACTAATGAATCATGCTCAACAGTGTGAGGGGACAAACTTAGGGAAATGGCTAGGGATGACAGAAAGACCAGAACAGGAAATTATGAATACTCACAACAAAAGTCGGGTAGTGGGAATCATTCACAGTTTTAGCCAAGGACTACAGCCCCAGCACCTTCATCAGCTAGTGCTATATCCCCCAGGTTTCAATAGGATCAGAAAGGTAGAGCATGAGGCTCTAAGTCTCAGGCGAGTACTTCAGGTAACATAAATTTCCCAACTTGTTCAAAGTGTTGTAAGAACCATCCGGGCTAGTGTCTTGTAGGTAGGGAAGTGTGCTTTGGGTGTGGTCAGTCTGACCATAGGTTGAAGGATTTCCCTTTTGCCAGGTAGAGGCAAGGAAGTAACAATAATAGGGCTAAGTCTATAGCTCCACCAGCATCAGTAGGTCGCCCAACTGAGCAGCATGCTTCATCTGGTACAGGTGGCGGTTCATGCCATAATAGGTTGTATGCTCTATAGGCTCGCCAAGACCAGGAATATTCTCCTGATGTGGTTACTAGTATATTACGAGTCTTTCATTTAAATGTTTATACGTTGTTAGATCTAAGGAATAGACTTTATTTTGTGACTTCCTATTTAGCAGTAAACTTCGGAGTCCAATCCAGACTCTATCTCAGAACCCTTTTCAATCTCTACCTTAGTTGATGACCCAGTTATAGCTAAACGGCTATACATAATTTGCCCTATCATAGCCTCTCAAAAAGTCACCTTAGAAAATCTTGTAGAGTTCAAAATGGTATATTTTGATATCATCCTAGGCATGGATTGATTACATTCCTGCTATGCCTCAGTCGATTGTAGAACTAGGATCGTTAGGTTTCACTTTCCAAACGAGCCAGTCTTAGAATGGATTGGTAGTTGCTTAGTCCCTATAGGTCGATTTTTCTCTTACCTTAAGGCTAAGAATATGATCTCTAAGGGGTATATCTATCATCTTGTTGGGTTAAGGATTCAAACTTTAAAACCCCAACTCTTAAGTCAGTCCCAGTAGTAAATGAGTTTCCATAAGTGTTCCTAAAAGATCTTCCCGGAGTTCATTCCAAGAGGGAAATTGACTTTGGAATAGATCTTCTTCTAGATACCCAGCCTATTTTGCTTCCTCCTTATAGAATGGCTCGAGCCAAACTTAAAGAATTGAAAGGGCAATTGAAAGACCTTCTAGATAAGGGCTTTATCAAACCTAGTATCTCTCCATGGGGTGCTCCAGTGTTGTTCGTGAAAAACAAAGATGGTTCTCTCAGAATGTGCATTAACTATCAGCAGTTGAACAAAGTCACTATCAAGAACAAATATCCTATCCCTAGGATTGATGACTTGTTCGACCAACTTCAGGGTGCTAGTTGTTTTTTAACGTAGGTCTCTGATCCGGCTATCATCAACTCAGAGTCACAAATAGTGGCATCCCAAAAACATCCTTCAGGACTCGGTATGGTCATTATGAATTTGTAGTTATGTCTTTTTGACTAACAAATGCTCCTGCAGCTTTCATGGACTTAATGAACACGATGCTCAAACTGTATTTGGACTTGTTCGTAATTGTTTTTCTTGATGATATCCTCATTTATTTTCGAAATGAAGATGAGCATGTGACTCATCTGAGATTTGTCGTACAGACTCTCAAAGATTGCCAGTTATTCGCTAAGTTCAGTAAATGTGAATTTTGCTTACATTCGGTCGCTTTTCTTGGTCATGTGGTATCTAGAAGTGGGATCCGAGTGGATTCTCAGAAAATTGAGGCCATGACACACTAGCCCAGACCCACCTCTCCAACAAATATTAGAAGTTTCTTAGGATTTGCCAGTTATTACAGGAGATTTGTTGAAGGATTTTCATCCATAGCTTCCCCATTGATCAAGTTGACTCAAAAGATGGTCAAATTCCAATGGTCAGATGAATGTGAGAAAAGCTTCTCAGAACTGAAGACTAGGTTGACTACAACTCCTGTCATGACTCTACCAGATGGTTCAGACGGTTATGTGATTTATTGTGATGCATCTAAGGTTGGCCTAGGTTGTGTGTTGATGCAGCGAGGTAAGATAATAGCTTATTCTTCTATACATCTTAAGGTATATGAGAAGAACTACCCAATTCATGACCTCGAGTTGGCAGCCGTAGTATTTGCCCTAAAGAATTGGAGACACTACTTGTATGGTGTTCATGTTGATGTGTTCACAGATCATAAGAGCCTCAAGTATGTGTTCACCCATAAAGAGTTAAATCTTCGTTAGAGGAGATGGATTGAATTTCTCAAAGACTATGGCATGAATGTGCTTTACCATCCTGGTAAGGCCAATGTAGTAGTTGATGTTTTGAGTAGACTGTTTATGGGTAGTGTAGCACATGTTGAGGAAGAAAAGAAAGAGTTAGCCAAAGATGTTCACCAACTTGCTCGGTTAGTAGTTTGCCTGACAGACACATCAGATGGTGATGTGATAGTTCAAAATGGATTAAAATCTTCATAGGTAGCAGAGGTTAAGGAAAAATAGGATAGGGATCCTATATTATTTTAGTTGAAAGGTGCAGTTCATCAACAAAAGGTTGAGGTTTTCTTCCAAGAGGGAGATTGTGTGCTTCATTACAAAGGTCACTTATATGTTCCTAATGTTGGTGAGTTGAGGTAGTAGATCCTTACAGAAACTCATAACTCTGGGTATTCCATTTATCCAGGTGCCAATAAAATGTACCGTGATCTACAGGAAGTCTTTTTGTAGAACGACATGAAGAGGGACATAACAGACTTTGTGGCTAGTGTCCTAATTGTCAACAGGTTAAGGTAGAACATCAGAAACCACGAGGTATGACTCAAAATATTAACATTCCTACATGAAAGTGGGAAGTGATAAACATGGACTTCATTACGGGCTTACCTCGTACTCACAGACAACATGACACCATTTGGGTGATAGTGGATAGAGTTACTAAGTCCGCTCACTTCTTGGCTATTAAGACTACAAATTCAGTGGACAATTATGCTAAACTCAACATCGATGAGATAGCCAGGATACACAGGGTTCCCTTGTCTATCATCTCACATACAGGTCCTCAGTTTACCTATTATTTCAGAAAGGTCTTGGTACTCAGGTAAATCTCAGCTCATTAGAGATAGACTAAAGACAGCTCAAAGTCATCAGAAGTCCTATGCAGATGTAAGGAGAAGGGACTTAGAGTTCGAAATCAATTATTGGGTTTTCCTAAAGGTGTCACCTATGAAAGGTCGTGATGCTGTTTGGAAACAAAGGCAAGCTGAGTCCTAGATATATAGATCCTTATAGAATCTTGAAAAGGGTTGGTAATGTGGCTTATGACTTAGAATTGCCATCAAAACTAGCAACGGTTCATCAAGTCATTTACATTTCCTTGTGGATGAAGTGTGTAGGTGATCCAGTATCGATACTTCCATTAGAGAGTGTGGTTTTCAAGGATAGTTTCTCTTATGAAGAGGTTCTAATTGAGATTCTTAACCGTCAGGTTAGTAGGATGAGAAATAAGGAAGTCACTTCAGTAAAGGTTTTTGAAGGAGTCAATCCGTAGAAGGAGCTACTTGGGAAGCAGAAGCAGCCATGATGGCTAAGTATCCTCAGCTCTTTCCTTTCGATTGCATTTCAGCTTGAGTTAATAGTTCCTCTCTAGTCTCTCAGTTTACTCTTGAGTAATTCAGTCTCAATATCTTCTTCCCTCACTTATCTTTGCATTTCAATACATTTGCATGTTCATGGAACTCACTTCAGTTAGATATCATTTTCTAGTACCTAGTAATAGGGATTATAGCACTTCCCTCCATACTCAGCTTATTTAGACTTCATTCGAGGACGTATGTTCTCAAAAAGGAGATATTGTAACACCTTTGATTCAAGAAATGGAAAAATACAACTTTCCAAGATCTTGTGTCAGAACCAACGGAAGCCACCGACAGATCGTGTGTCAGACCATGGACCGTAGGTGGGGTCCCGTGGTTCAGTCCCAGACTTAGGGAAAATTTAGGATCAAAAGGTGAACCTATGACTGTGAACCACAGTCCGTTGATTGACCCATAGAGCATAGGTTGGTTCTGTCGTTAGGGTCAAAAATTTGATGGTCTTTGATCCCACCAACGGTCAACCAGTATGGTCCATGGTTGGACCTACGGACCGTACGTCTTACCGTAGGTGAACGTCAGCAACGGTGAACTTCTAACAGTTATATCTTTTAGCACAAAATGAATCTAGGTGACCCATGACCTATCAAATGAAAGATAATTGAATTTTCTTTCAAACTCTAATGAGTTTGCTAAGATCCAAGCTTGGATAAAAAAGTTATGGTCATTTTAGTGAACCTCTGTCGGGTAGAGCTTGAACGACAACCACCCCAAACGATTGCCCGTCAGTCCTGTCGTAGATGACACTCGTCATTTTTAAGTCAGGGTTGTTTTGTTCATGTCCCCTATGCGTTAGGCTCTTAAACTATGCCATTTGATGCCTAAACTATGTTATTTTACTCAGTCTAAGCCTAATAACCTAGTCAGAGATACCCAAAAACCTCATTCTCCAAAAGTCATCCAAATTAGTACGAAAAGAATAGAAAGAGGCGCCAGTTTCTTTCAAGAAGAAACAACAGTGTTCTTCAAGTTTTAGCCCTGAAATCCTTTGGATTTCTCTGAAAATTTGGTCACCAGGTATGTGGGATTTCACTAGTGGGTTCTTTTCATCCATTAGGTTCCTAAAATTCAATATGTTCCTTGATTCTACATGGCTTGTTTAGACCTAGGGTTTCTAAAATCTTGGGGATTTGTTGTGATTTTGCTGTTGTAGTATCCATAATCTAAATATCATGTTTTCTTCGAAACTTTGCATAATTCCTTGTATAAAACTCAGAGCCGTAGTTTGTGTAAATTCTATTAGTTCATGAATTGTACTTTTTTTTTCCATAAAAATACTTGCATGGTCATACACAACAGATAATTGGATCTCATAGGCCCAAGGCAAACAAATATTAGTCCAAAAACATATTAAGTTTCAAAATAAAATTTATAATTCTCAAATAAATAATGTGTCTATTGTTCTCCAATAATGATAGCTTAATCTCCTCAACGATCTTGGTGCCAAGTCCTTTCAATCCCTCAGGTGGGATCTCAGTTACAATAACCAAAAAGTAGAGCTCTTTCTTTGTATCTTCGTCATCATTCCTCTTAGGAGCAATACGAACTCTGACTCTCCTTGGGACACTTCGGATTCCTTTGCTCCAGATGTGCTTGTTCAACTTCACGTCCACTTTGACATCCTTTGTGCCTATAGTTTTCACTGCAAACTTCCGCATCTCCTTGATGGTTTTAGGGGACCTTTTTCTTTAATGTGCAGCCATGCAAGCACTTGTGGAGGTTAATGGTGTACTCCCTGGTAACCACTTCCTCTTTTATTCCTTAGGTTTTGTCTGACATTTTTAACTCCTTTAAGTCTAAACTCACACTTCCTAGGGTTTCAAATGAGATGGCGAGAGCTTCATGAATTATACTTGCTAGGTTAGTTAAATAGAAAAGCATGCTCCAGATTTCAAATGTCACATTCTCAGTATATAAATGTTGCATTCTTAGTTAGCATGTCAATATTTTGAGCTATTCATTATTTAGTTCATTTTAGCTTAATATGTATTCAGTTTAGAGTAGACTTAGCACCGAGTTAGACTAGGGTTCAGCGTACCCTCATAGTCTAGAACTACATGCCTGCGTAGGATTATAAGTCTCGTTTGTCGGGCATCTGTATTAGTTATGACGCCACAGTCATGCCTTTATACCCCTAGTAAGGTATATTAGGTCCTCTCAGTAGGGTATATACATCAGACTCCATATTTAGCACACGTGGGTTATGTCGGTTAATAGTAGCTCCCACAGTTAGACTCTAAGTGCACTTTACCAGGTTTTCAACATTTATATTAGTATGCAGTTCAACATCATATCTTTATGATTAGTATTTGGTCATCGCATTCAGCTTATCTTTTCAATTATGTTTTAGTATTTATATTTCTTCTCAGATTATGTCATTTTTCAGTTATGCTTTGTTCAGTTCATATATATTTGTTCAGCTTAGTATTTATATCTTGCATGCTTAGTACTTCAAAGTACTGACGCATACTTTGCGCTACATCCTTTCATAATGTAGGTTCAGGTACTAAGCATCTAGATCACGCTTAGATCGATTCTCGGTCAATATTCAGCAACGTCAGTGGTGAGTCCTCATATTTCGAGGACAATAGACATGATGTCAATTTAGTCATTATTTTAAGTTTCAGTTTTGTTAGATTTAGTTATAAGCATGTCCCAACAACTCAACTTGGTTAGAGGCTTTTAAGACATAGTAGTAGATTCAGCTTGAGTTGTTAAGTGTTTGTTTTAGTTATGACTAAACTCTTAGTATGTTTTACATATTCAAACTAGTTGGGTTTTTCCCCATTTTCAATATCCACTATTTTTATCTTATGCATAGTTTTTACTTTACTTAGTTATTTTTAGTATGATTATGATAAGCAAGACTCAGGGTTAACTTAGGTTCACTTGTGATCCTAGGTCCCATATTACATCAAAGGGGTAGTCTCGTGGCATAACAATGTAGAATATAGATACTAAGCTGAAAAAATATATATGAGCTGAAAAAAACATAATAACATAATTAGAACAAGAATTTAAAAATACTGAAACATAACTAAAAAACTAAGCTGAGTGCAATGACCAAGTACTAATCATCAAGATAAAATATTACACTATATACTGATACAAATACTGAATACCTGACCAAATGCATTAAGAGTTTGACTGTAGGAGCTACTATTAATCGACATAAACCACGCGAGCTAAAAATGGAGTTCAATGTATATGCCTCATCCAGAGGACCCAATATGCCTTGCCAGGGGTATAGGCATGATTGTGGCGTGATCACTAATAATGATTCCGAACAGAGGGGACTTATAATCCTATGTGGGCACGTAGTTTTCGGACTATAAGGGTACGCTGAATCCTAGTCCAATTCGGTGCTAAGTCTACTCCCAACTGAATACATGTGAAGCTAAAATGCACTAAATATTGAATAGCTCAAAATACGGACATGCTAACTGAGAATGCAACATTTATATACTAATAATGTGACATTCAAAATCAGGAGCATGATTTTCTATGTAACTAACCTAACATGTATAATTCATGAACTAAGAGAATTTACACAAACAAGGGTTTTGAGTTTTATACAAGGAATTATGCAACATTTTCAAGAAAACATGTTATTTAGACTATGGATTTTACAACAGCCGAAATCATAATAATTCCCAAGATTTTACTAACCCTAGGGTTAAACAAGCTATGTAGAATCAAGAAAATGACTGAATTCTAGGGACCTAGTGGATGAAAGGAATCCACTAGTGAAATCCCACATACCTGGTGACAAAATCTACGGAGAAATCCTTTAGATTTCGGGGCGGAAACTTGAAGAACACTGCTGCTTGTTCTTGAAAGAAACTCGCGTCTCTTTCTTTTCTTTTCATTCTTGTTTGGATGATTTTAGGAGAATGAGGGTTCTGGGTATGTTTGACTAGGTTATTAGGCTTAGATTAGGTAAAACAACATTGTTTGGGCATCAAACGACATAGTTCAGGCATCAAACGACATAGTTTGAGGTCCCCAACACATAGGAAAAAGACAAAAATGACCCTAAATTAAAAGCTGACGAAGGCAATCCAGGTGAGACTAACGGACCGTCATTTGGACTACCTGCTGTCGTCGGCGATTGTTCAGGATCTGCTAGACAAGGCTTCACTAAAATGAGCATAACCTTTTAATCCGATCTTCGATTTTAGGAAACTCAGTGGTGTTGTAAAGAGGATTCAATTATCGTTAATTTGATAGGTCATGAGCCACCTAATTCATTTTGTGCTAAAAGATATAACCGTTTGAAGTTTCCTCTACATTCACCTACAATCCGTAGGTCCAACCATGGACCGTATTGGTTGACCACCGGTGGGATAAGAGACCATCAAACTTTGGACCCTAATGATGGAACAAACCTACGTTAATGGACCTAAGTTCAGAGCTGTAGGTGTCACTTTTAGATCCTGAATTCTCCTAAGTTTGAGACTGAACCATGAGACCCCACCGACTGTCCATGATCTGACACACAGTTTGTTAGTGGCTTCCGTTGGTTCTGACACCACATCATGGAAAGCTGTATTTTTCCATCTTCTTGAATCAGAGGTGTTACATCCTCAATATGTGAATATTAATGCAATTGATTCTTACTATTACAAATGTAAATGCTAAGATACAAGTCAAGATATGTAAATATTATTTTCGATTATAAAATGCAAATATATAAGTGATATATTTTGATTTGTGTCAAGTTCAAGAATTAAATTGAATCAAATCACGTTAATTATATTAGTTTTATTTGGTGTGTGCAACAAATAAAATCAATAATATATATCACTTTCATTGTAAAACCTTGATACTTGGAAAGTATTTTTTTTTTAGAAAATATTGGTGAAGACTAGTTCTACGGAACCTACCTATGGACCGTAAAGGTTCTATGGCCATAGGAAGGGAATCGCAGGAACCAAGATTGAGTTTAAAATTCATGATGTGATGGTCGAGGTCTACAAAAGGGTTCTACAAACTGTGGATAGGTCCACATGCTGTAGAATGGTTTCGTGGAAAGTGTGGAGACTTGGTTTTCAGTAACTTATTCTACGGATGGACATGATGAGCCGTTATTTGTTCTACGAGTCGTAGATGGGTAACATATGAGTGATCCATACTTGAAGAGATTTTGAGTTTGAAATTGAGTTCTACAACGGGGTCCTTTTGACCGTAGAAGATTCCATGATCCATATAAGGACCCGTAGAAAGTTGTCCAATTTTATACCCCTAGTTGTTGGTTCTACGGTTTGTCTGGACGACACATAGGAACTCCTTCAAATCATAGACATCAATTGTAGGACGTGTTTGGTAGTCTTAAGTAAGGGTATTCCGAACTTTTTCCATCACTTCTAGGCCTAAACCCCAACCCTTTTACACCAAATGAAGGGTTTATAAAGTATTTATTAGTTCTTTTACATTCATTAACACTTCAAGTCATTATAGCAAGGTTCCAAGAGGGGAAAAGCTAGGGTTTCAAGTGTTCTTTGAGTTTCATCGATTTTGCCAAGAACTTTATTCTTCTAGGTATGTAAGACTACTTAGAGTCATTGAACGAGTTCGTCCTCATGCCCTACATATATTTCTTATCAGTAGAGAATAATTTAGGGTTACATCCTTAGTTTTGATAATTCTTGAGATGAGTTTCGTTGTTTAGTTCGGAATTCTATATCCCGATTATTGAGTTGTTATATATTGCATTGACATTCTTGAGTTGATTATTCATGTCTATTTTCTAGCATGAATGTATTGTTGAGTTATTATTGAGTTATTACTGAGTTAGTATTGAATATCCTAAGTAAACATTTTTGTCTTAAAATGATTTTCTCATAAAGAAAAGATGAGTTTTGATAAAGAGTCTTAAACTTGATTTGAGTAAATCAATAAGAGATCTGAGGCCTCATTTGTGTTGGAAATCTTATGGAAAATACCTTCATCATTAATTGTACGGAATTCACCAAAGCTTGTATTTCACCAAAACTCTTATAGGAAATTCTCATAAATTGAGGCATGTCAAAAGACACTGTCATTAATGATATATTACCTGGTATAGGTGTATCCCTCAAGATTCAACAAGCTCTTCTAGTGTAAAACTAGGAGCCAGAAACCTACAAAGATTCAATAGAAAGAAAACCCAACATAAGAATATATTAAAAGAATAATTGTTATCTTTTCTTCTCTCCCACACCACAAGTATACGACTTAGATTTATATAGGAAATAAAATAATTCCTTTTGAGCTATTAGAATCATTTTTCCAACAATACTCGACATAGCTAAAACAGAATCTTAAGGAATAAAATGAAATGAGAAGTTTTACTGGGTTGTCACATATGAGTACAATGCATCGAATATGGTGTCCATAGACTATGAACCAGACCTAGATAGAAAAAGAATAAACTTACAGAAAAAACTAGTGAACTTTAGAACTTCTATGAACCAATAATTCTTTTGTAAGTCCAACGTCTCATTCTATCACATTATACTCCTTCAATCTTTGTCATTATTGTGGTTTTCTGCTAAGAGGCCATGCACGTGTCCTGGTATTAATGAGTACTCTATAAATCTGTCACAATTTCATAGAAGCGACACCACTTCACACTCATATAGGTCCAATCATCAAGTGTATCTTGCAGAACAATACACCACCTATAAAGGATATGACTTGGATTAAGAGTTTAACTCAGCCTCACTTTGCCTTGCAGATTGTTGCACTATATTCACACATCATAGGAGGGACATAATTTTATAATGCTTAACTGATCAACTAATGACTTGTTATTACCCATATGAACCTAATTCATGGGATCTCCAACCACATAGGTTGGGTTACCATCATTGTTGATCTTCTCAAATGACTAAAGGTCTTACTCCCCTCTATATTTCATTTAGTCAATGAATTGATAATATTCACCTCCGATTACACACAATTTATGTGAACAATTTAATCTCACTTTAGTACTTTTATGACATTGTGTCACAAACACATGTATCTAAGTTAGCCGTGCAAAACATTGATTTTATTCCAATTTGAATAAACAATAAGAGTTGTCTTAACCACTTGGTCTCATCACCAATCAACTCCACAACAACTGACTTTATTTAGTTGATTTTTCATGTTAAGGCACCACACACCAATCATAGTTCATTCTCACTAGTGAATTTTGAGATTCACATTTCCTCATTGTACCCTTCTGGTATAACAAAATATTCAATTTATTTGGTACTATACTTGTGGTACTTCTCTGTATCACCAATAACTTCTTTCCAAAATTAACACATCAAGAAACAATATCATTTTCAGCAAGAACATGAAGAATATAGTCACTTTTAAAAATTCTCAACAATAAATTATTATTTTTCCCACTGTAATAGTGAATTCAATCACATCACAATTGATTACTACAAATATGTATATGCAATATTTATTAGCATACGATCAAGAAACTTAAATTCTAGTTTTTATTTCGTAGGATTATGTATCACAACCTTAGTAAGACACCCCTACACTTTCATATATTTCATAAAAGAGGGAAACTTTTTCAATGTTTAGAAAGTTTTCAATTTTGTATGCCACAATAACATATTGAAATATATCAAAAGAGTAAATTTTTATTTCTCAACAAAAATCATACACTTTTTCAAGCGAAAAACACATATATAGACATATATAGGCTAGAAATATCTCTTTCATATAGTTAGACTTTAAGTTGCAGTACTAAATTTCAACTAAGAGTAAATAATATGAGCAATTAAGAGTTTACAAAAATGGTCATTTCATTAGTTGGTCATTCAAGAAGAAAAGGTACTATATATATATAAACTAATTAAAATGTACAAATTTAATATATCACAATTCAAATGAATCAATAAAGTAAATATAGGCACTAGCATTTTCATCTTGAACAATATTAACCACAAATAAACCATTTTTAACATACCATCATTGCTAATAATGACATTTGTTAACACATTATCATATTCAAAAAATCCATTCATTAAATCTTTTCACAATTTCACAATAATCAACTTTTACTCATAAAATTCCAAGTACTAATCTTGCACAAATATTAAAATCATATATCACCTTAGATAATGCCAATATATAGATGTGAATATTTAAAAAGAATTTTTCATTCTAAGAACTTCAAGTAGTTCTAGAATCACCAATATATATAATTTTTTCTTCTTCTCTAATTTGGGTGTAGACACAATAATTTTAGTTAGCACAAATATGCTTCAAAAACACCAAAGTCTAACACGGATCTCTCACTTTCACATATTAGGCATAAGATTAGCTCGAAAATGACCACACCAATTTATATCATCCGCTTAGTCAAACTTATTGATAATTAGCGGGGTTCTCATTTTTTCCAAATCTTCTTCTCTATTGAGGGACATGATAACTTAATTTACCACATACACATCCATTAAAATCGTAAAGAAGTGTGGTACATAGCTTAGATTAATAGCACAACCTATCCTCCATAATAAGGACTTATCTATCTAGTTTATATAGTAAATTCGAGAAGAGCAGAATCCAAGTAGGAAACGTCAATTAAGTAGCGCACCTTCAGGCCAACCAAATTTCCACTCTCCCTTTCTTTCTCTTTTTTTTCCTCCTACAAATTAATCACACAATTGGTACCCCTATTTCAATATATTTTCAAATCCAGATTTCTGTCCCCCCCCCCTCCCCCCCCCCCCCCTCCCCTCTTCTTTTTGCAAACAACTTTAACAAATTCAATAAAAAAAATTCGGTATGCTAGCTATTGCAAATAACGTCCAAACAATTGACAAGCATAGTGAGGAAATTTGTACAAGAGAGACTTAAATGATACAATCTTCTTCACGATTATTTTCAGAGAGAGGTATATTATTTTTCGTAAGAACAAAGTTTAAAATATCCTTAAGATTTTTGGAAATCTTACGAAAAATACCTTCATAATGATAACTTGTACAAAATTCACCAAACCGTGTACTTAACCACGAACTCTTATAGGGAATTCTCATAGCTTGAGGCGTGTCGAAAGAAAGTGTCCTTAAGGATATTTCACCCGGTATAGATTTATCCCCCAAGATTCAACAAGCTCTTCTATTGTAAAACTAGGAGCCAGAAACTAACAAAGATTGAATAGAAAGAAAATTCAGCATAAGAATATATTAAAAGAAGAATTATCATCTTCTCTTCTCTACCACACCACAAGTATACGACTTAGATTTATATAGGAAAATCAGTAACCTCTCTAATGTATCAATGGTTGAAATAGTAAAAAAACTATAAAGGCATTAAATACAATCAATGAAGTTAAGGCAATACATTTTCATCAAAGAGTCGTTGGCAACAACCATATTATGACAGAAAATAATGGCTAATTAAAGGATAATAATAATGGCAATAGAATATTATTTATGGAGAGAAAATATTTAGGAAATAAATAATATTCTCTTTCAAGTATAATAGGAAATAAAATAATTCCTTTGGAGATACTAGAATCGTTTTTCCAATAATTTGTTGGCACTTAATGGAGGTCTGAATCTTAATCATTTATATTCAGCCTATTAAGTATGTTTAGTTTTTAGGTCTGAATCTTAATCATTCAGATTCAGCCTATTAAGTCCATTTGTTTCTATTTTTAAAGAACCTCTTAATGGGTCTGAATGAATCATATCTGTAAGTGAGTCTTAGGCCTCATTTGTTTTCATTAAGATTAAGATGTCTGAATCTAAATGTATATCTGAATGATTAAGATGTTCTCACTAGATCAGAACATAGAATGATTAAAATTGTTTGATTTTGGCCTCTAAATGCACGTCCAAATTAATACTTAATATTTTTGTGCAGGTCTGTAAATATTTAAGGTCTCTTGTTATAATTTGGTGATAGACTAGTAATTTACTGAGATATTCTTGGCAAAGATCCAAAAACATATAAGAATAAAAAAGGCAATCCAGCCAAATGTCTAACTTCTTATTAGCTACAACTAGTTCTTACTTTGATAAATTATAATATTACTATGTGAAGTTAAATGCTTTGTCTCTTTTGAGAATATAAACAAAAAAACAAGTAGTATGTAAGAATAAAAAGGCAACCCTAAATTAATAATATTATTATATATGTATATAAATATTTAGGCCTTTTGTGAATATTTGGTGTCAGGCAACTAATTTTATTCAGACGTTCTTGACATAGATCCAAAAACATATAAGAATGTAAAAAAAAGGCAACACAAACAAATGTCTAACCTTTTTAACTAAAACAAATTCTTAGTTTTATAAATAGTAATATTACTATGTGAGGTTAAATGCTTAGGGCCTCTTTAGAATATAAATAAAAAATAATTAGTATGTAAGAATAGAAAAGGCAACCCAAAATTAATATTATTTTTGTGCATATGTGTAAATATGTAAGGCCTCGTGTTACAATTTGGTGTTAGGCTTCTAATTTTATTTAGATGCTCTTAGTACCACAATTCTTTTGGAAAAAAAAGAAGAAAAAGATAATACCTAAACATTTTTAGCGCATACTTTGTATTATTGAATAAGAACACACAAGACCTCTAATTTTATAAACAAAATATAAATTTGCAACCAAAATTTCAGAGTTCATAAGAAGTAAACAATAATACCAAGAATATTTTTAAGATACAAATTAATGAACAAAGTACTTGTAAAATTTTTTTTTTTTTAAGACATATTTGTTCAATAGGAAAAAAATTCAACTCCATGGAGAGAGGCAATGTATATAAGAGAAAAAAATAATAATTTATGCTGATAATGAAGAGAATGGGAAAGAGAGAGGCAACATATTGAGAGAGAAAAAATAATTATGTGTGAGCTTTATGGGGAAATAAATTAGCGTTAAAAAGAGTCTGAATAGAAATAAGACTCCCTCATATAACTGAGCAAATTAGATTCTTTCAGACCCATTAAGTGATTTTTTTTTTCAAAAAAAATAAACAAACGTAGTTATTGGCCAAATGTTTGAATCATTCAGATTCAGAGCTTTATTAAGTGAAAACAAATGAGACTTTAATACCATTCAGACTCTATTAAAATAATAAGTGTTCTTTCATAAACAAATTCTCTTCTTCCTTGCTTCTCTTCTGGGATAGTTTCAAGTTTCTTCTTCTCTTTTTCCAACCAAGTACCATTTTCTTTTAATAAATAACTTTTTATAATCTTTACAAGTATTTATCTAATGTTTTTAGTATATACAATATTCTTGGGTGAATTGATATTTATGAAGAACTCTTCTTTTCACAATTCGTTTGTTGCTAAAGAAGGTATCATTGTTTATTGAGAAACATTTCTTTGAGAAAACAAATGAATAATTTTTTTTCTAGGGTGGGTTATAAACTTATTTTTGAAACAATTTTTTAGAAGAAGTTAACTTTTGTTTGGATTATAACTTTTATCCATACAATAATTAATTCTTAATTTTAAAATGAAATAAATTATGCGCATTCATATATTAAAAATAAACAATCTTAATGATTTAGTATTCATACCTACAAACTACATCTTAATATAGAGATTATGATATCTTACATAGGTAAGGGATTGTACTTTTTAGAGACTCTTTATTGCTTTCGAGCAGAGGTTTAGTGGATCCACTTAGTTGAAGTGTTCAATACCCCGACAAGGCATATGACAGTACTGGAACCGTGAGCAAGACAGTGTATTATCACGTAGCTCATAGTGATGGTTGTTGGTTAGAGAATCTCCCAAATAAGAGTAAATATTATTTTTATAAACATCAATGAGTTAAAATCTTTTATTTATGATGCTTTAAATATTTTCATCTCTTATCATTGCTTTGTATTGAATTTAGTTGAGGAAATCATTCTTTTAGCCTTATCATTCCAGTTATTTATCCATTCACCTTTATTACATATTCGTACATTCAATGTACTAATGTCTTTCGACCTGCATCTTTTTATGATGTAGATACACATGTTTAGGTTTTAAATAGGCTCTTCGTTGAGATCACTTGGCACTTTAGATAGATTGGGTGTGCCTCCTTTCATTCTGGAGGACTTCACATTAATGCTCTAGTCAGTTTTTTTGAGATGTTGTGGGTCTTATCTCGACATTCATCTTCAATAATAGAAGTTTCATAGATAGCTAGAGTTGAGGAATCTCTCAGTATTTACTTATCCTTGAGATGTTTTTTTGCAAACTATTACTGTAACACCTTGAAAATTTCTAAGTTAATCCCAAACCATTCTTGATTTGTGCATATGTTCGTACTGAGTGAGTTTTAATTTTTCTTAGGTGTGAAGGTAAATTCTTTAGTGTGGGAATGAATTTGTATATCAATTAAGGTCACTAGAAACTCCTAGCACAAAGTAGAGTTCAAAGTTTCATTAACGATTAAGTTTTAACATAATATTTTACATAGGTCAAATTAAAAAGACCATATCTCATAGAATATAAAAATTGACATGGCCCATAACCTATCAAATTAAAGGTATTTGAAACTTCTATCCAATGCCATCAATTTCGGGTCAATCCAATTTTTGACTAACGTTATGTCGACCATTTTAGTAACTGGTGTAGTGCAATTCCGTTATAGCCATATGAAAATTCTAAATAAGGTAATTTTCTTCTCCTTATACCACTAGGAAAACCTTAAAAACAAATTTCTTAACTCCTATAGAGCCCTAACAATCCTATTTCCATCCTTTAATCCATCATTCTCTTCTATCTCAAACCCTAAGACAAAACTCTAAGGAAAAATCAAAGTAGAAGACTTCATTCAAGATTCTTTTTCATGGTAAGTTTATCTCCAAGAATTCCATTCTTTCAAACTCAAATTCCTCCATACAATTATGAATCACTAATGAAAACCATAATTCTTTGACATAGAGTTTCAAGAAACTAATTCAAGAAATCTCAAGTAAGATTTTCTTGATTTTTCTCCTTCAAAATAGGGTTTCAAAGCTTCTAAACCAAGTTCTTTTTCAAGATTCTTCAAGAACCTTGTTCTTCCAGGTATGCAAGACTATCATAGTATTGGACTAGTTTGCCCTAATGCCCTACATCTACTTTTACACCAGTAAAAGAGAAATCTAGTATTCTATCTCTAGATTTGAATATTCTTGAGATAAGTTGATTTTGAGTTCTTGATTCTTTTTGAAATTCTATCAAATTAAAGGTATTTGATTCCTCTATCCAATGCCACCAATTTCAGATCAATCCAATTTTTGAGTAAAACGTTATGACCATTTTAGTAACTTGTGTAGTGCAGTTCTGTTATAGCCGTATGAAAATTCTAAATAAGGTAATTTTCTTCTCTTTATACCACTAGGAGAACCTTAAAAACGGATTTCTTAACTCCTATAAAGCCCTAAACAATCCTATTTCCATCTTTTAATCCACCATTCTCTTCTATCTCAAACCCTAAGACAAAACTCTTAGGAAAAATCAAAGTAGAAGACTCCATTCAAGATTCTTTCCATCATTTTCAAGATTCTTTTTAAAGGTAAGTTTTTCTCCAAGAATTCCATTCTTTCCAACTCAAATTCCTCCATACAATTATCAATTACTAATGAAAATCATAATTATTGGACATAGAGTTTCAAGAAACTAAATCAAGAAATCTCAAGAAAGATTTTCTTGATTTTTCTACTTCAAAATAGGGTTTCAAGGCTTCTAAACCAAGTTCTTTTTCAAGATTCTTCGAGAACCTTCTTCTTCCAGGTATGTAAGACTATCATAATGTTGTACTAGTTCGTCCTCATGCCCTACATCTACTTTTATATTAGTAAAAGAGAAATCTAGGATTCTATCCCTAGATTTGAATATTCTTGAGATAAGTTGATTTTGAGTTCTTGATTGTTTTGGAAATTTTATCAAATTAAAGGTATTTGAATCCTCTATCCAACGCCACCAATTTTAGGTCAATCAAATGTTTGAGTAAAATGTTACGACCATTTTAGTAACTGGTGTAGTGCTGTTCCGTTATAGCCGTATGAAAATTCTAACTAAGGTAATTTTATTCTCCTTATACCACTAGGAAAGCCTTAAAAACGGATTTCTTAACTCCTATAAAGCCCTAAACAATCCTATTTCCATCTTTTAATCCACCATTCTCTTCTATCTCAAACCCTAAGACAAAACTCTTAGGAAAAAATCAAAGTAGAAGACTCCATTCAAGATTCTTTCCATCATTTTCAAGATTCTTTTTAAAGGTAAGTTTTTCTCCAAGAATTCCATTCTTTCCAACTCAAATTCCTCCATACAATTATGAATCACTAATGAAAATCATAATTATTGGACATAGAGTTTCAAGAAACTAATTCAAGAAATCTCAAGAAAGATTTTCTTGATTTTTCTCCTTCAAAATAGGGTTTCAAGGCTTCTAAACCAAGTTCCTTTTCAAGATTCTTCGAGAACATTCTTCTTCTAGGTATGTAAGACTATCATAATGTTGTACTAGTTTGTCCTCATGCCCTAAATCTACTTTTATATCAATAAAAGAGAAATCTATGATTCTCTACCTAAATTTGAATATTCTTCAGATAAGTTGATTTTGAGTTCTTGATTCTTTTTGAAATTCTATCAAATTAAAGTTATTTGAATCCTCTTTCCAACGCCACCAATTTCGGGTCAATCCAATTTTTGAGTAAAACGTTATGACCATTTTAGTAACTGGTGTAGTGCAGTTCCGTTATAGCCGCATGAAAATTCTAAATAAGGTAATTTTCTTCTCCTTATACCACTAGGAAATCCTTAAAAACGGATTTCTTAACTCTTATAAAGCCCTAAACAATCCTATTTCCATCTTTTAATCCATCATTCTCTTCTATCTCAAACCCTAAGACAAATCTATAAGGAAAAATCAAAGTAGAAGACTGCATTCAAGATTCTTTCCATCATTTTCATGATTCTATTTCAACGTAAGTTTTTCTTCAAGAATTCCATTCTTTCCAACTCAAATTCCTCCATACAATTATGAATCACTAATGAAAATCATAATTCTTGGACATAGAGTTTCAAGAATATAATTCAGGAAATCTCAAGAAAGATTTTCTTGGTTTTTCTACTTCAAAATAGGGTTTCAAGGCTTCTCAACCAAGTTCTTTTTCAAGATTCTTCAAGAACCTTGTTCTTCCAGGTATGTAAGACTACCATAGTGTTGTACTCGTTTGTCCTCACGCCCTAAATCTACTTTTATATCAGTAAAAGAAAAATCTTGGATTCTATCCATAGATTTGAATATTCTTGAGATAAGTTGATTTTGAGTTCTTGATTCTTTTTGAAATTCTATCAAGTTAAAGGTATTTAAATCCTCTATCCAACGCCACCAATTTCGGGTTAATCCAATTTTTGAGTAAAACGCTATGACCATTTTAGTTACTGGTGTAGTGCGGTTCCGTTATAGCTGTATGAAAATTCTAAATAAGGTAATTTTCTTCTCCTTATACCACTAGGAAAACCTTAAAAACGGATTTCTTAACTCCTATAAAGCCCTAAACAATCCTATTTCCGTCTCTTAATCCATCATTCTCTTCTATCTTAAACTCTTAGACAAAACTCTATTGAAAAATCAAAGTAGAAGATTCCATTCAAGATTCTTTCCATCATTTTCAAGATTCTTTTTGAAGGTAAGTTTTTCTCAAAGAATTCCATTCTTTCCAACACAAATTCCTCCATACAATTATGAATCACTAATGAAAATCATAATTCTTTGACATAGAGTTTCAAGACAGTAATTCAAGAAATCTCAAGAAAGATTTTCTTCATTTTTCTTCTTCAAAATAGTGTTTCAAGGCTTCTAAACCAAGTTATTTTTCAAGATTCTTCAAGAACCTTGTTCTTCCAGGTATGTAAGACTATCATAGTGTTGTACTAGTTCGTCCTCATGCCCTACATCTGCTTTTATATCAGTATAAGAGAAATCTAGGATTCTATCCCTAGATTTGAATATTCTTGAGATAAGTTGATTTTGAGTTCTTGATTCTTTTTGAAATTCTATCAAATTGAAGGTTTATGTATCCTCTATCCAACGCCACCAATTTCGGGTCAATCCAATTTTTGAGTAAAACCTTCTGACTATTTTAGTAACTGGTGTAGTGCAGTTCCGTTATAGCCGTATGAAAATTATAAATAAGGTAATTTTCTCCTTATACCACTAGGAAAACCTTAAAAACGAATTTCTTAACTCCTATAAAGCCCTAAACAATCTTTCTTCATCTTTTAATCCATCATTCTCTTCTATCTCAAACCCTAAGACAAAACTCAAAGGAAAAATAAAAGTAGAAGACTCCATTCAAGATTCTTTCCATCATTTCAAGATTCTTTTTCATGGTAAGTTTATCTCCAAGAATTCCATTCTTTCAAACTCAAATTCCTCCATACAATCATGAATCACTAATGAAAACCATAATTCTTTGACATAGAGTTTCAAGAAACTAATTCAAGAAATCTAAAGTAAGATTTTCTTGATTTTTCTCCTTCAAAATAGGGTTTCAAAGCTTCTAAACCAAGTTCTTTTTCAAGATTCTTCAAGATCCTTGTTCTTCCAGGTATGCAAGACTATCATAGTATTGAACTAGTTTGCCCTAATGCCCTACATCTACTTTTATACCAGTAAAAGAGAAATCTAGTATTCTATCTCTAGATTTGAATATTCTTGAGATAAGTTGATTTTGAGTTCTTGATTCTTTTTGAAATTCTATCAAATTAAAGGTATTTGATTCCTCTATCCAATGCCACCAATTTCAGATCAGTCCAATTTTTGAGTAAAACGTTATGACCATTTTAGTAACTTGTGTAGTGCAGTTCTGTTATAGCCGTATGAAAATTCTAAATAAGGTAATTTTCTTCTCTTTATACCAGTAGGAAAACCTTAAAAACAGATTTCTTAACTCCTATAAAGCCCTAAACAATCCTATTTCCATCTTTTAATCCACCATTCTCTTCTATCTCAAACCCTAAGACAAAACTCTTAGGAAAAATCAAAGTAGAAGACTCCATTCAAGATTCTTTCCATCATTTTCAAGATTCTTTTTAAAGGTAAGTTTTTCTCCAAGAATTCCATTCTTTCCAACTCAAATTCCTCCATACAATTATGAATCACTAATGAAAATCATAATTATTGGACATAGAGTTTCAAGAAACTAATTCAAGAAATCTCAAGAAAGATTTTCTTGATTTTTCTCCTTCAAAATGGGTTTCAAGGCTTCTAAACCAAGTTCTTTTTCAAGATTCTTCGAGAACCTTCTTCTTCCAGGTATGTAAGACTATCATAATGTTTTACTAGTTCGTCCTCACGCCCTACATCTACTTTTATATTAGTAAAAGAGAAATCTAGGATTCTATCCCTAGATTTGAATATTCTTGAGATAAGTTGATTTTGAGTTCTTGAGTTCTTGATTGTTTTGGAAATTTTATCAAATTAAAGGTATTTGAATCCTCTATCCAACGCCACCAATGTTAGGTCAATCAAATGTTTGAGTAAAATGTTACGACCATTTTAGTAACTGGTGTAGTGGAGTTCCGCTATAGCCGCATGAAAATTCTAACTAAGGTAATTTTCTTCTCCTTATACCACTAGGAAAGCCTTAAAAACGGATTTCTTAACTCCTATAAAGCCCTAAACAATCCTATTTCCATCTTTTAATCCACCATTCTCTTCTATCTCAAACCCTAAGACAAAACTTTTAGGAAAAATCAAAGTAGAAGACTCCATTCAAGATTCTTTCCATCATTTTCAAGATTCTTTTTAAAGGTAAGTTTTTCTCCAAGAATTCCATTCTTTCCAACTCAAATTCCTCCATACAATTATGAATCACTAATGAAAATCATAGTTATTGGACATAGAGTTTCAAGAAACTAATTCAAGAAATCTCAAGAAAGATTTTCTTGATTTTTCTCCTTCAAAATGGGTTTCAAGGCTTCTAAACCAAGTTCTTTTTCTAGATTCTTCGAGAACCTTCTTCTTCCAGGTATGTAAGACTATCATAATGTTGCACTAGTTTGTCCTCACGCCCTACATCTACTTTTATATTAGTAAAAGAGAAATCTAGGATTCTATCCCTAGATTTGAATATTCTTGAGATAAGTTGATTTTGAGTTCTTGATTGTTGTGGAAATTTTATCAAATTAAAGGTATTTAAATCCTCTATCCAACGCCACCAATTTTAGGTCAATCAAATGTTTGAGTAAAATGTTACGACCATTTTAGTAACTGGTGTAGTGCTGTTCCGTTATAGCCTTATGAAAATTCTAACTAAGGTAATTTTATTCTCCTTATACCACTAGGAAAGCCTTAAAAACGGATTTCTTAACTCCTATAAAGCCCTAAACAATCTTATTTCCATCTTTTAATCCACCATTCTCTTCTATCTCAAACCCTAAGACAAAACTCTTAGGAAAAAATCAAAGTAGAAGACTCCATTCAAGATTCTTTCCATCATTTTCAAGATTCTTTTTAAAGGTAAGTTTTTCTCCAAGAATTCCATTCTTTCCAACACAAATTCCTCCATACAATTATGAATCACTAATGAAAATCATAATTATTGGACATAGAGTTTCAAGAAACTAATTCAAGAAATCTCAAGAAAGATTTTCTTGATTTTTCTACTTCAAAATAGGGTTTCAAGGCTTCTAAACCAAGTTCCTTTTCAAGATTCTTCGAGAACATTCTTCTTCCAGGTATGTAAGACTATCATAATGTTGTACTAGTTTGTCCTCATGCCCTAAATCTAATTTTATATCAGTAAAAGAGAAATCTATGATTCTCTACCTAAATTTGAATATTCTTCAGATAAGTTGATTTTGAGTTCTTGATTCCTTTTGAAATTCTATCAAATTAAAGTTATTTGAATCCTCTTTCCAACGCCACCAATTTTGGGTCAATCCAATTTTTGAGTAAAACGTTATGACCATTTTAGTAACTGGTGTAGTGCAGTTCCGTTATAGCCGCATGAAAATTCTAAATAAGGTAATTTTCTTCTCCTTATACCACTAGGAAATCCTTAAAAACGGATTTCTTAACTCTTATAAAGCCCTAAACAATCCTATTTCCATCTTTTAATCCATCATTCTCTTCTATCTCAAACCCTAAGACAAATCTCTAAGGAAAAATCAAAGTAGAAGACTGCATTCAAGATTCTTTCCATCATTTTCATGATTGTGTTTCAACGTAAGTTTTTCTTCAAGAATTCCATTCTTTCCAACTCAAATTCCTCCATACAATTATGAATCACTAATGAAAATCATAATTCTTTGACATAGAGTTTCAAGAATCTAATTCAGGAAATCTCAAGAAAGATTTTCTTGGTTTTTCTCCTTCAAAATAGGGTTTCAAGGCTTCTCAACCAAGTTCTTTTTCAAGATTCTTCAAGAACCTTGTTCTTCCAGGTATGTAAGACTATCATAGTGTTGTACTCGTTTGTCCTCACGCCCTAAATCTACTTTATATCAGTAAAAGAGAAATCTTGGATTCTATCCATAGATTTGAATATTCTTGAGATAAGTTGATTTTGAGTTCTTGATTCTTTTTGAAATTCTATCAAATTAAAGGTATTTAAATCCTCTATCCAACGCCACCAATTTCGGGTTAATCCAATTTTTGAGTAAAACACTATGACCATTTTAGTAACTGGTGTAGTGCGGTTCCGTTATAGCTCTATGAAAATTCTAAATATGGTAATTTTCTTCTCGTTGTACCACTAAGAAAACCTTAAAAATGAATTTCTTAACTCCTATAAAGCCCTAAACAATCCTATTTCCGTCTCTTAATCCATCATTCTCTTCTATCTTAAACTCTTAGACAAAACTCTATTGAAAAATCAAAGTAGAAGATTCCATTCAAGATTCTTTCCATCATTTTCAAGATTCTTTTTGAAGGTAAGTTTTTCTCAAAGAATTCCATTCTTTCCAACACAAATTCCTCCATACAATTATGAATCACTAATGAAAATCATAATTCTTTGAACTAGAGTTTCAAGACAGTAATTCAAGAAATCTCAAGAAAGATTTTCTTCATTTTTCTTCTTCAAAATAGTGTTTCAAGGCTTCTAAACCAAGTTCTTTTTCAAATTCTTCAAGAACCTTGTTCTTCCAGGTATGTAAGACTATCATAGTGTTGTACTAGTTCGTCCTCATGCCCTACATCTACTTTTATATCAGTATAAGAGAAATCTAGGGTTCTATCCCTAGATTTGAATATTCTTGAGATAAGTTGATTTTGAGTTCTTGATTCTTTTTGAAATTCTATCAAATTGAAGGTTTATGTATCCTCTATCCAACGCCTCCAATTTCGGGTCAATCCAATTTTTGAGTAAAACCTTATGACAATTTTAGTAACTGGTGTAGTACAGTTCCGTTATAGCCGTATGAAAATTATAAATAAGGTAATTTTCTCCTTATACCACTAGGAAAACCTTAAAAACGGATTTCTTAACTCCTATAAAGCCCTAAACAATCTTTCTTCATCTTTTAATCCATCATTCTCTTCTATCTCAAACCCTAAGACAAAACTCTACGGAAAAATAAAAGTAGAAGCTCCATTCAAGATTCTTTCCATCATTTCAAGATTCTTTTTCATGGTAAGTTTATCTCTAAGAATTCCATTCTTTCAAACTCAAATTCCTCCATACAATTATGAATCACTAATGAAAACCATAATTCTTTGACAAAGAGTTTCAAGAAACTAATTCAAGAAATCTCAAGTAAGATTTTCTTGATTTTTCTCCTTCAAAATAGGGTTTCAAAGCTTCTAAACCAAGTTCTTTTTCAAGATTCTTCAAGAACCTTGTTCTTCCAGGTATGCAAGACTATCATAGTATTGGACTAGTTTGCCCTAATGCCCTACATCTACTTTTATACCAGTAAAAGAGAAATCTAGTATTCTATCTCTAGATTTAAATATTCTTGAGATAAGTTGATTTTGAGTTCTTGATTCTTTTTGAAATTCTATCAAATTAAAGGTATTTGATTCCTCTATCCAATGCCACCAATTTCAGATCAGTCCAATTTATGAGTAAAACGTTATGACCATTTTAGTAACTTGTGTAGTGCAGTTCTGTTATAGCCGTACGAAAATTCTAAATAAGGTAATTTTCTTCTCTTTATACCACTAGGAAAACCTTAAAAACGGATTTCTTAACTCCTATAAAGCCCTAAACAATCCTATTTCCATCATTTAATCCACCATTCTCTTCTATCTCAAACCCTAAGACAAAACTCTTAGGAAAAATCAAAGTAGAAGACTCCATTCAAGATTCTTTCCATCATTTTCAAGATTCTCTTTAAAGGTAAGTTTTTCTCCAAGAATTCCATTCTTTCCAACTCAAATTCCTCCATACAATTATGAATCACTAATGAAAATCATAATTATTGGACATAGAGTTTCAAGAAACTAATTCAAGAAATCTCAAGAAAGATTTTCTAGATTTTTCTTCTTCAAAATGGGTTTCAAGGCTTCTAAACCAAGTTCTTTTTCAAGATTCTTCGAGAACCTTCTTCTTCCAGGTATGTAAGACTACCATAATGTTGTACTAGTTCGTCCTCACGCCCTACATCTACTTTTATATTAGTAAAAGAGAAATCTAGGATTCTATCCGTAGATTTGAATATTCTTGAGATAAGTTGATTTTGAGTTCTTGATTGTTTTGGAAATTTTATCAAATTAAAGGTATTTGAATCCTCTATCCAACGCCACCAATTTCAGGTCAATCAAATGTTTGAGTAAAATGTTACGACCATTTTAGTAACTGGTGTAGTGCAGTTCCGTTATAGCCGCATGAAAATTCTAACTAAGGTAATTTTCTTCTCCTTATACTACTAGGAAAACCTTAAAAACGGATTTCTTAACTCCTATAAAGACCTAAACAATCCTATTTCCATCTTTTAATCCACCATTCTCTTCTATCTCAAACCCTAAGACAAAACTCTTAGGAAAAAATCAAAGTAGAAGACTCCATTCAAGATTCTTTCCATCATTTTGAAGATTCTTTTTAAAGGTAAGTTTTTCTCCAAGAATTCCATTCTTTCCAACTCAAATTCCTCCATACAATTATCAATTACTAATGAAAATCATAATTATTGGACATAGAGTTTCAAGAAACTAATTCAAGAAATCTCAAGAAAGATTTTCTTGATTTTTCTACTTCAAAATGGGTTTCAAGGCTTCTAAACCAAGTTCTTTTTCAAGATTCTTCGAGAACCTTCTTCTTCTAGGTATGTAAGACTATCATAATGTTGTACTAGTTCGTCCTCACTCCCTACATCTACTTTTATATTAGTAACAGAGTAATCTAGGATTCTACCCCTAGATTTGAATATTCTTGAGATAAGTTGATTTTGAGTTCTTGATTGTTTTGGAAATTTTATCAAATTAAAGGTATTTGAATCCTCTATCCAACGCCACCAATTTCAGGTCAATCAAATGTTTGAGTAAAATGTTACGACCATTTTAGTAACTGGTGTAGTGCTGTTCCGTTATAGCCGCATGAAAATTCTAACTAAGGTAATTTTATTCTCCTTATACCACTAGGAAAGCCTTAAAAACGGATTTCTTAACTCCTATAAAGCCCTAAACAATCCTATTTCCATCTTTTAATCCACCATTCTCTTCTATCTCAAACCCTAAGACAAAACTTTTAGGAAAATATCAAAGTAGAAGACTCCATTCAAGATTCTTTCCATCATTTTCAAGATTCTTTTTAAAGGTAAGTTTTTCTCCAAGAATTCCATTCTTTCCAACTCAAATTCCTCCATACAATTATGAATCACTAATGAAAATCATAATTATTGGACATAGAGTTTCAAGAAACTAATTCAAGAAATCTCAAGAAAGATTTTCTTGATTTTTCTCCTTCAAAATAGGGTTTCAAGGCTTCTAAACCAAGTTCCTTTTCAAGATTCTTCGAGAACATTCTTCTTCCAGGTATGTAAGACTATCATAATGTTGTACTAGTTTGTCCTCATGCCCTAAATCTACTTTTATATCAGTAAAAGAGAAATCTATGATTCTCTACCTAAATTTGAATATTCTTTAGATAAGTTGATTTTGAGTTCTTGATTCTTTTTGAAATTCTATCAAATTAAAGTTATTTGAATCCTCTTTCCAACGCCACCAATTTCGGGTCAATCCAATTTTTGAGTAAAACTTTATGACCATTTTAGTAACTGGTGTAGTGCAGTTCCGTTATAGCCGCATGAAAATTCTAAATAAGGTAATTTTCTTCTCCTTATACCACTAGGAAATCCTTAAAAACGGATTTCTTAACTCCTATAAAGCCCTAAACAATCCTATTTCCATCTTTTAATCCATCATTCTCTTCTATCTCAAACCCTAAGACAAATCTCTAAGGAAAAATCAAAGTAGAAGACTGCATTCAAGATTCTTTCCATCATTTTCATGATTCTGTTTCAACGTAAGTTTTTCTTCAAGAATTCCATTCTTTCCAACTCAAATTCCTCCATACAATTATGAATCACTAATGAAAATCATAATTCTTGGACATAGAGTTTCAAGAATCTAATTCAGGAAATCTCAAGAAAGATTTTCTTGGTTTTTCTCCTTCAAAATAGGGTTTCAAGGCTTCTCAACCAAGTTCTTTTTCAAGATTCTTCAAGAACCTTGTTCTTCCAGGTATGTAAGACTATCATAGTGTTGTACTCGTTTGTCCTCACGCCCTAAATCTACTTTTATATCAGTAAAAGAGAAATCTTGGATTCTATCCCTAGATTTGAATATTCTTGAGATAAGTTGATTTTGAGTTCTTGAGTTCTTGATTCTTTTTGAAATTCTATCAAATTAATGGTATTTAAATCCTCTATCCAATGCCACCAATTTCGGGTTAATCCAACTTTTGAGTAAAACGCTATGACCATTTTAGTAGTTGGTGTAGTGCAGTTCCGTTATAGCTGTATGAAAATTCTAAATAAGGTAATTTTCTTCTCCTTATACCACTAGGAAAACCTTAAAACCGGATTTCTTAACTCCTATAAAGCCCTAAACAATTCTATTTCCGTCTCTTAATCCATCATTCTCTTCTATCTTAAACTCTTAGACAAAACTCTATTGAAAAATCAAAGTAGAAGATTCTATTCAAGATTCTTTCCATCATTTTCAAGATTCTTTTTGAAGGTAAGTTTTTCTCAAAGAATTCCATTCTTTCCAACACAAATTCCTCCATACAATTATGAATCACTAATGAAAATCATAATTCTTTGACATAGAGTTTCAAGACAGTAATTCAAGAAATCTCAAGAAAGATTTTCTTCATTTTTCTTCTTCAAAATAGTGTTTCAAGGCTTCTAAACCAAGTTCTTTTTCAAGATTATTCAAGAACCTTGTTCTTCCAGGTATGTAAGACTATCATAGTGTTGTACTAGTTCGTCCTCATGCCCTACATCTGCTTTTATATCAGTATAAGAGAAATCTAGGATTCTATCCCTAGATTTGAATATTCTTGAGATAAGTTGATTTTGAGTTCTTGATTCTTTTTGAAATTCTATCAAATTGATGGTTTATGTATCCTCTATCCAACGCCACCAATTTCGGGTCAATCCAATTTTTGAGTAAAACCTTATGACTATTTTAGTAACTGGTGTAGTGTAGTTCCGTTATAGCCGTATGAAAATTATAAATAAGGTAATTTTCTCCTTATACCACTAGGAAAACCTTAAAAACGGATTTCTTAACTCCTATAAAGCCCTAAACAATCTTTCTTCATCTTTTAATCCATCATTCTCTTCTATCTCAAACCCTAAGACAAAACTCTAAGGAAAAATAAAAGTAGAAGACTCCATTCAAGATTCTTTCCATCATTTTCAATATTCATTTTCAAGGTAAATTTTTCTCCAAGAATTCCATTCTTTCCAACTCAAATTCCTCCATACAATTATGAATCACTAATGAAATCATAATTCTTGGACATAGAGTTTCAAGAAACTAATTCAAGAAATCTCAAGAAAGATTTTCTTGATTTTTCTCCTTCAACATAGGGTTTCAAGGCTTCTATACCAAGTTCTTTTTCAAGATTCTTTAAGAACCTTGTTCTTCCAGGTATGTAAGACTATCATAGTGTTGTACTAGTTCGTCCTCACACCCAACATCTACTTTTATATCAGTAAAAGAGAAATCTAGGATTTTATCCCTAGATTTGAATATTCTTGAGATAAGTTGGTTTTGATTTCTTGTGTTCTTGATTCTTTTTGAAATTCTATTCTTAATTATTGAATTGATATATATTTTGCATTAAGATTCTTGAGTTGATTCATTCATGTCTATATTTTAACATGAACCCTATGAATTGAGTATTATTAAGGTGAGTAGAGTCCTTGATTTTTTGCGTTCTTGATTTCTGAGTACTGAGTTTCCATATTGCTATTAAGATCCCTGATTTGAGTAGTTCATATCCATAATTCCGCATGAACCCTATTGATTGAGTTATAAATTATGAGAATCTTTTTTAAAGCCAACACTGGAGTTTTAAACTGAGTTTTGAGAAAGTAAAGATGAGTTTTGAGAAAGAGTTTCTAAAACATGATTAGTATGAAAATCGAGTATGTCATAAATGTTTAGGCAGTATTGTATCTAGATATACCATCAATGTTTATGCAGTATGACTTCTCGAGTAATATGATTTTGAAATGTTTTTGAGAAAGAGTTTTCACGTATGAGTATAAGACGACTATGTATTCCTAGAGGCATCAATTTTTACATTGATAAAAGAGAAACTGAGATTTATAAATGAGTTATGTGTTCAAAAGTTATTTCAAGAGTAGTTACCTCTTTTAAGAGGGTAGTTTGAGCAATTATGTCAAACCAAAGGACGAGTTATGTTTTTTTAAACATATGAGCATGGGTATCTATTATTAGGAGTAGCATTGGGCACCGATATGGGGGAGAGTTCAAACAACTCACAACCTCCATAATATGCCAACATGGGTGAAGGGTCATAATTTTTAGATGATTCCTTATTGTTTTTATGCATAGATTTGTGGATCCACTTAGTTGAGGATGTTCTATACCTTGACAAGGTATATGACAGTTCTAGCAGTGTGGGCGAGACGTTGTATCATCACATAGCTTATATTGATGGTTGTCGATTAGAGAATCTCCTAAATAGAGTTAAAAGTCTATTTATATTATATCACTTATTATGTTGAGTTCAGAGATGAGAAAGTATTTTTTAAAGCTTTAAATGATTTAAATCCTTTATTTTTTTACATTTAGCTTGAGTACATTGTTATCTATAGCAGTCCTTTCTTTCAGTTATTTGTTATTCAGCTATATTACAAACTCGTACATTTCATGTACTGATGTCATTCGACCTGCATCCTTTTATGATGTAGATATAGGTGTTCGTGGTTATCAACAGGTGCTTCGTTGAGATCATTCTACACTCTAGTTACCTTTGGTGAACCTCCTTATATTCCAGAAGACTTCACAATTACTTTTTAGTTAGTAGTTTTGAGGTGTCGTGGGTCTTGTCCCGACATCCTTCCTTAATAGCAGAGGCTTTATAGATAGATAGTTTTGGAAATTCTTTCAGTTTTAGATATTTTATTTAAAACTTATGTTTCATACTCATTATATTTAGCAAAGTTTTGATATTCAGTAAACTGTGTTTAAATGTTTATTTCAATTTGATGCTTATGTATGGTCAAGTTAGTATTCCGCTTGTAGTTAGCCAAAATGAGGGTTCGCTTAGGGACCAACAATAGTTCTTGAGTGCCGACAACGTCTAGGGTGTAGGCTTGGTTCGTGAAAAACTTGGTATCAAAGCCAGGTTCAAGTGTCCTAGGGTGTCTATGAAGCCATATAAAGTAGAATCTTATTTATAGTAGTGAGGACCCCACTTTAAAACTCATGCATTTCTTAGATGCATTTGACTATCCTTCATACTCAAGGTAGTTGAAAACCAAAGTTAGTTTATTATCGATAAGTTACCCTCTGCCAAAGTCTTGATAAAGTCATGAGACTACAGAGGGGCTTAAGATAAGCCCATGAGTGATCTTAAGTGTTGCGATACAAAAGAATCCACTCTTATTTATATGAATTGTGCCTTCGAACTAAAAGCGAAATGTATTCTCAAACATTTTTCTCTAAACCTTGTTTCAGTTGAGACTCTTATGCGAAAGTGTGTTTTGGAGCTTGGGTAGTATTTTCACCTGAAAAGATAGTATGAGTTGTGAGAGTTTAAGCAATCGTAGTAAGAGCACCCAAAGTTAGAAGAATTCATGCAGAGGTTCAGTAATCTAAGAAAGTGAGATAGTGACTAGGCAAGCTATGTTATTATAATCATGCACCCAGTAAGTTATTAATGAGGAGGTTTCCCTTATGGGTAGACTATGAAGTAATAATTTTGTGTAGATTGCATATAGAAGGTATAGTAAGAGTTACTAGTATGGATGAGTTAAAGTATACTTTAACCAGAAAAGAGTTTTTGTCAATAGGTCATTATGTTGGTAACGACCAAGTGTAGGTGCTGGATAGAAAAGAAGAAGTATTCATGAGGTGATAGATCTAAGCTAGGTGTTTGATTTTTAGGGAGAGCCCATAATATTCAAAGTATTATAGAATTAAATAGGCAATGATATATAGTGAATGAGTAAATTGTACTTATGTTGGGAAGTGGAATGTGGCAGTAATATGTAAGGATGTAGACTGAGAGATAAAAATTGACTACTTGTCATGAGGTATAAGTGAGCTATTGTTTCTTAATTTTTATCTAGTAGTTGTAAGTTAGTATAGTAAGTGTGCAATCATATTGATATTTGGGTTTTTTAATAAACAATAAGCTTGAATTTGAGATGAGCATTGTGATCAAAAGAATGGCAACATGAAGGTGATGATGTTAGCCTTGAGATCTGATCTGGTAGACTTGACATAGAGTAGGTGAGGAATTGGGATGTTAGCTTCAATGAATATGAGTTGTACAAGTGAGAGATCCTAACTTTTAGATGAGGGTAGTGAAATGTGGCTAAGTTATAAGAATAACAGGAGCATTAAGAGTTGTACCCTAGATTGTATATAACCAGACAATGTTCCAATTAAGTTAATGATTTTTCTTGTGTACCTAGATATTATATTTGAGCTTTAAATGTGGAATAGGCTGAGGTAGGCATTAATTCTTTTCTCCTTAAGAGTTAAATGAAATGGCCTTATAAGCCAATGAGAAGAGGTTAGTAGAAGCATCTTAGAAAGAGGTCTTAGTAAGAGTCTTAGTACCTGCTTATTGAGAGTTCCATTACCATGAGATAAATCTTTTCGAGTATGAAAAGGAATGTATACCAGCTTAAAGATGAGGGAACATGTTCATTATTTTCTTTTAGACCTAAGGGGGAGATGATAAGATGAGAAATCAAGTCAAGTATAGAGAATGAGATAGTTATGTCTTCCAAAAGAGTTGTAGAGGTACATCAGTCCATTCATACTCTAGCGTATTTCTCAAAGTTCAGTCATTTCAACACTATGATGATGCTTCTTATATAGGAATTGTGTACATGACCTATGCTTATACACTTCAGAGAGATTCACATCTATGCTCAGTTTTCAGAATGAGGGGAAATTAAAATGCATTAGCCCATTGATCTCAATCTTACTCCATAAAGGTATGGATATTAGTCTCATGCTATGAACCTATTCATATAACAAATCATGTCTCACAGTATGTTCAGTCTCACAAATCTATGAATTACTCTTAATGGCTAGCAACATAATGTTATGTCATGCATATTCTTATATTAGAATTCTCAAATGAATCGTGCTTATGATCTTTCGCCCCAAAGTCATTGCAGTAATCCTTTTTAGTTTTGAGAGTGGTGTTGATGATTGTAGTTGTGTGATGATAGAGAAGAGGATTGTTATTTCTTGTTGTGATAGTGATGGTGTGTTTATTCCACCTAAGGTTATAAATATGGAGGAAGAGGAGATAAGGCTTTATGTTGTATAATTAGTCAATTCCTGGTAGTGAAGCATGAAAGTTCTGTTGGTAGAAATGACGAGAGAATGAGGAATTTTTATAAGATTGGTTAGTAGGAGTCAATGGAGTGGTTATAGTACTAGGCTTGAATGTGGCGTTGGTAGTATGTGGATGAATGCATGATGCATTAAGTGGTTCTTGATTAAGACTCAAGGTTGGTTGAATGTAGTTATAGGGAGAAGTATTCTTGGGATGCGATTTCTTATAAAAGTATAAAACCTGAATCTTTTGATTTAAATTATAATAATCACCTTATGTTAAGTAATTTTTGAGTTTGAGTTAAGCTAGAATATAGTAAGAGTAACTATTTTCCCTTCCATGCTCAGTTTAACCATTATTCGAGGACAAGTGATCCCAAGGGAGAGATATTGTAACACCCATAAAATTTCTAAGTTAATCCCAAATTATTCTTGAATTGCGTATAAGGTCATACTAAGTGAATCTTAATTTTTCTTAGGTGTTAAGGTAAATTATTTAGTGTGGGAATGACTTTTGATATCAATTAAGGTCACTAGAAAATCCTAGCACAAAGTAGGAGGGAGTTCAGAATGCGAGATTGGGTGTTACTATACAACTCTCGACTTCAACTCTTTCTAGGAAAGCTTAAGTCCAAATGGTTAGGACCATTTAGAGTAACACGAGTGTTCACAAATAATGCCATCAAAGTTGAAGGTCAAGAAGGACCTATATTTAAGGTGAATGGGCAACGTTTGAAGTTATACTTTGGTGAGTACCAAGAGATCTCTCTAATTAAGGTGGTATACTTGAGAGATGCTTGAGAGCATTTCCATATCATGCCATAATGTTAAATAAGGCGCTTCTTATGATGTAACCCAAGTATTAGTGTTTTAAATAATGTGTGTTGATTTTATAGGTGAAGGATACTATGCGAGAAGAAGATGCTATCGGCGATTCGTGAAGCCATTCGGTGAGTACGACCTAGCCCCACTTATGGATTGCAAGGAAGGGCTGAGATTCTGCAATATATGGTGAGAGATGTGTATCACTCGGTGAATCACCGATGTGGTTAGGCGACCTGACTTTTCTCACCCTTTCTACTTCAGTGCTAGCAGCGTAACTAAGTGATTGTTCGGCGATGTTCCAAGTCCAATATGCGATTTGCTGATCTATTCGGTGACCTTCTGCATCTCCACCGACTTGACTATTCTGAGAGTTTCATAAACTGGAAATAAGGGCGAGATGCTTCCCCTATGGTGCAACGCCAAATCATTTCGCGACTGGTTTCTTATCTCGATGACTGGGCGCTTAGTGAAGATTCCTTGTTACCTCGCTCTGCATGTTTACATACTAGAATTTTATCTTTATTTGCTAGTTTTCTATATTATTATTATTTTTTTGTTTTATTTTCAATAGTGTCCATTCTTTAATCACATTGGGGACAATGTTGAATGCTTTTGGTAGGGGTGGTAGTTGGTAAGTGAATTCCTCTATGTTCTTGGACCCTTTGGATTGTGTTTAATTGTAGTTGTTCTCTTGTAAGTTTGAGTATCGATCTTGATCAATACCGATGACTTGAATAGTGCTCATAATCGAAAAAAAATTAATGTGCAGCTACAATGAGGCCAAATGATGTATTATAGGCAATATGTGAACTTTTTGCATCTCGTTGTGATTAGACAATTATCAAATTGAGTCTCTTGTGATGAACTTCGCGCACTGGCGAAATTGTGGAGTCTTGTTTGATATTGGTGTCAATGCCTTGTGTGATGAGCTTATTGTAAACCATGTGTGATGACACCTAGAATTTGCCCCATTAGTCTGATTGACTAGGTGCTGCAAGATCTTGAGATGATCTTAGGTAACTTTGAAGAGTGTGAAACAATTCAACATTATACCTCTTTCGTGGCCAACCTTGTGAGTGTGTGACCTTTGCTTGAACACCCTTCGATCCTTAACCGTTTCTTGGAAGAAACTTGATGACCTTTCTTTATCTATCACCCATAATCCCCATGATTTGTGGTTTGTTTTAATAGCCAACTTAGGTCAAGTGCCTAAGTTGGGGGTGTGGTGAAAAAATAAGGTAAATTAAGAAGTGCAAAGAAGTCCCCCTTTGATCCATAACTGTGAAAAAGATGAAACTCCTCCATAAAAAAAAAAAAAAAAAAAAAAAAAAAAAAAAAAAAAAAAGAGAAAAAAAAAAGAAAAGAATGAAAAAGAAAATGAATGAAAAAGTTGTGAAAATGCAAAAAGAAATGGGGTGTCCAATAGTCCATGGAAAGTGAATAATGGGGTGACTTTTGAGCATGAATGAAAATGATGAAGAAAGGGGAAGAAAATATCATTCATACCACATTTCATGAGGATTACAATCATTGAGCCTAAATGACCATACCTTTGCACTCAGCCGCGTTACAAACCTTGAAAAGGCCTTTTTGATCTTGAGTGAGCTGAAACAAGTGTTGGTTGGAAAGTAAGGGAAAACCTATGGGTGAAATCATGCATTGTGTTCATCTTTGTGAGTGTGAGTGTTGATTGTGATTTCGGAGCTATTAATATTGAACCATTGTGTGTGAATATGGAATCATTTGTTGTGTAAGGGCATTTGAGTACCTTTGTTGAGCTTGAAATTGCATTTGAAGCAAGTATGGTGAACTTGAGAATCTTTGATAATGGTGAGTTAGAACTTGAATTTTTGAATGCACAATTGATCCATGCATGAGTAAGTCGAGTCTTTTTGTGTGCATTCATGATTGAGTCTTGTGTAGCACTGTTTAAAACATATTTTTTGAACTGCCAAACTTGAGTTTTGCTTAAGGACAAGCAAA
Organism: Solanum bulbocastanum; assembly: GCA_037074985.1. Lineage (NCBI taxonomy): Eukaryota > Viridiplantae > Streptophyta > Magnoliopsida > Solanales > Solanaceae > Solanum > Solanum bulbocastanum. The sequence continues at coordinate 16,471,847 of CM073607.1, read as the reverse complement.
AGTTTAAGTTGAGGGTACTGATGAGTCCACTATTTGAACTCATTTAGGGCTAATTTGGATAGATTTAGTGTCCTCAAATGCATATTTTGTGCCAATAACTAATGTAAAATCCTTGATTTCCAGGTATTTTGATCTATGAACAAAGCATGGACACTAATGTTCAAAAAAGAACGAAGCGAGCTAAAAGAATGAAGAAATGAAGGACTGGTGATCACTAATGTTACTCGATGAATTGCAAAGTTGCCACTCTACCGCTTAAAGTTATAGAATATTGGAGCTGAACTGGGCTAACTTCGGCGAGCAGCAGTTCCATTCGGTGAGGGATGACCAGGTTGCCAAAAGTGTTGAGGTAGATTCAAACAAGTGCTGATGGGCGAGATAAAAGGAGAAAGGGTGACTCACAGAATCATCCGGCGATCCCGATCTAGATCGCCTAAAATTATAGTAGTTGGACCAAGAAGAAGTGAGAAATGAAGGCGAGAGGAAGGATAATCGGTGAGTTGCCGAACTGTCGGTGAAGCGCGACTTACCTCGTCTTTTGGTCTTAAACAGTCACACATCAGACTTATTTAAATTGATTTTTTCTAGAGAGAGAGCATTCACAAACGTAAGGAACAAAAGATTGAGAGAAAGACCACTGCTAGAGGGGATTTCCTAGCGATTTTAGCAAGATTTTCTTGGATATTTTGTAGTAGAAGAGATTCTTAGTTGATTTTAATTTTCAATTTTCATTTATACCTAGCTAAGAAAGATACGATGGATGTTGATTTTCTTTTTTTTACTATGATTGGCTAAAAACCTCTTCTTGGGGTTTTGACTATGTGACCAATTGTTGAGTCTTACTAAGTGGGTGTCATTAATTTGCAAATAATGGTGTTAATTTGAAGTGGGTCTGATTTGCTGCTGTGTTTAGAGGTCGTTTTGCATGATTAGTGTATCAAGTTCAGTGTTTTGTGCTTGTTCGAGAGAGAAGTGCGAAACCAAAGTCATAAATTCAGCATCCTTAGTAGTGGGTTTCCAAGATTTCACCTTGAGAGAGTGAAACATGATATCTATCCTTTGTATCTAGCTCGAGAGAGTGGATTTGATGAGGATGAGGGTTGGGCATCTTCCATCTAGTGTTGAAGTGTGAGAGAATTTGACAAAGATAAGGTAATTTTTTGAGAGAAAATTGCTTTACGTATAGTCCTACCTACCCTCGACAACTTATCCCATTGTGGGCATCAATGTTCATCCACTAACTTGTACTCAATAATTGTTTGGTCTATTCCCCAAGTGTTACCTCATTATTTGATCATTTTGTATTAAGTGTTGATTTGGATTGACAATTATAACCTGAAATTTGAAGCTTAAACCAAAAAGGTGTTATAAGTGTTCAATTGAAGAGATTGTTGTCATACTTCTAAAATTGAATTAGAAGGAAAAGCTATTCTTTATGTGATCGACCCCAACTCATTTAGTTGGGTTATAAAATGACTAGCGATCGTTGACACTTAGAACTGGATGAAGTATCTTTGAAACGTTAATCAGGGCCCAACTCCGCCTTCTCTAACGGAGTCACTCCCACAAAGTCCAACCCCTTAGAGGTCTCATCTATAAACTCTTGAGGACCTCTTCCATCTTCAAACCATAAAATTCTGAAGTTTCTGTCCCGACATGAGTCAACAGTTGAAAACCAAACCTAAACTTCTCATTAGTCACATTCATAGCCAAAGGGTCAATTGGAGATTTAGGAGGAACTTCTTGATCCATATTGTCTTTCTCATTCCTTCTAACGTTAGCCCTTGTAGTAGTCATATCTTGAAAACCACCGGGCACAAAGTAGGAGTAAGACCTAATAGAGTTAAACTTTATGGCATGACTTAGAGAATGAAGAAGTGAAGTTTCCTAAACAACTAATAGCCTCTCATTCATAAATGTGGTGCTCTTCATACTTATGACAAGACTCTACTAGACGTGGTTTGAGAAGACCTAGAACCATTCTAAAACCTTGTGCTATAGTACCAAGATTGTCATGACCCAGGAGTACCCCCTGAATTTGACACGGCGTATAAGACTCCAAAAAGTTTTCAATACAATCAAGGTTTCATAAAAAGAAGTAGAAGTTCACTACACTTGTCTCAAACCATCTAATACATGAAAGTCTTAGAGACACAACCCATACAAAAGTTCTAACATAAAAAGAAAAACATAAAAGTAAAAGGTGATCAAGTCCTTGATGCTATGAGGACTCACCAAAACTGTAACGAACTGTTCCCATCATTATAGAAAAGCCAACGGGCAAAATTTAGGGCCGAAAAACTTTTTTGTAGTGTTTGGATTTTCCCAACCTTATCTAGATTGGACGAAATCGAAGCCTTTGAGGTGTAGGGAAATTTGGTAACAATTGGTTGAATCATTTATGATTTTGATTACATCAGTAGTTACATAACATGTTAAGGAATCCGTACGACTTTACGAAATGAATTCGGGCGAGTAGAACTCTTGAAATTAATCTTAGCGTAAAGGGTATTTATTGAGCATTGTGGGTTAGAGGTGTGTTGTGAAATGAGAATTTTTGAATTCTTGAAATAGCTCTCTGTCTCAAAAATGCCGCTTTGGCGGGGTGGTTTCCATTATGGCGGGCCCATACGTGAATTAAATTCATTAATAAACCCCTAAACGACCTCATTATGCACTTTTCCACTTTTAGAGCTAAGGAACGACCCCCAGGTAACTCCTACTCATTTTTCACTATTCTTTAGGCTAAAGGTAAGCTTTTCACTCCCCGAATCCATTTTTCGATCCATAGAACATAATAGAATAGGTGAATATTGATGGGGGAAGGTTTTGTTATAGATTTTATGGTGAAAACAACCCTAATTTGGATAATTGGGATCATGGGTTTGATCTAGGGTTCATGGAATTGTTTGTAATCCAAATAATAAATGAGTGTTTATTGATTTTTGTATTATATTGATTGTTTATAGACCAGGAACAAGCGGAACGAATCCGTAAAGAAAAGAATCAAGTTTCTTATGGTTTGAAGCTTGTTTCGAGGTAGGTGATGATTGCTATTCTATGATTGTGTGATGTATGCTTGTTCTTTTTTCATTATGATACTTGTATATGTAAATGTTGCAATGTTGATCACACTTGTTGTAAATGAGATGGATAATTGATGAGTTCCATGAAATCATGACTTAAATGCATGATCTTGATGATATACTTGTGATTGTGGTTGTGGTGTGTGAATGGGATCGGTTGCCACGTTCTAGCATAACTAACTTGGATCGGTTGCCATGTTTCAGCATAAAAATGGGATTTGTTGTCACGTTTCAGCATAAATATGGGATCGATTGCCAGGTTCTGGCATGCTAACTGTTTGGGTTTGGGTTCCATGAGAGGACCAATGATTTGACATAAAATGTGAAGTTGTTCATTATTCGTAGATGATATTATATATGTTGATATATATATGCATGTGATTGTAATGTTGTTTGACCTGTTTATGTTGCACTAATGGGATAGCCGCGTGATCCTACCAGTACACTGTGGTTGTGTACTGATTCTGCACTTGCTCTTATTTTTGTTGAGTACAAGGCATCTTCAAGCAACTATTGACAGACCTCATTTAGAAGAGATAGAATTCTCCTTCGTCTATGTCTACCATTTACGGACTTAGACATTTGTTTTCGCTAGTTGATTAGTTCATTAGTTGGGGTTGTATCCCTTTCTTGTTTAGACTTGGTTCATTGTTAGAATTTTTTGGTCCATTGACTTTCAGGTTCTAGGTTATTCTTCTGTATTGTTAATAATTATTTTTAGACTTTTGTTAGAGTTTATGGGAACTTTATTTTTATTTCCTTAGTGTTTGACTTAAATGCCTTAGTTTTTAGATTATGTGCTTGGTTTGGGTTGTAGTAGTGGTTCTTCCGCCAGAGTGTTAGTGTGGGTGCCAATCATGTTGGTCTGGGTCGTGACAAAAACTTCTCTTCTTGATCTACTATGAACCTAGCCATAAGGATGGAAGTCAATAGCATCGAACCCTACATTTGATAAGAATATAGGCAAAAGTATGCATTAGTACAATAACATACTAAATATGATGGCTAGAATAAATCATCAACATGAGCATATAGGAGGCATTCGTCAACATAAAACATATACCATAATCAAAAGAGACAATAACATATGTCATCAGTATAAGAGACATTATCATAAGACATATATACTATAACATGGTAGACCATAATCATAACTTGTAAGCATAAAAGATAACATCATAATTATAGGCAAAGTCAATGCATTTAGAACAACGTATCATAAGAGAAACACAACATAAGTCACTAAAGGCAAGCTTGTGCAATGCATGGATAAGATCCCATAGTCCCACTCATGCTAAGCATGTCACTTTAGGCTCTCATTCATACTTTTTGATCTTTTGATCTCATCCTTAGCTTATTTATCATAGACAAGGGAACATTCACCTTTCTTTACACATGTATTGGAAGGCAACTAAGAAACAATCCAAACTAAGCATACATCATAAGCATATTCATTACATAGGTCATTATAACATAAGGGAACATACCATGAATACCCTCAAAGCATACTTGTGCAATGCATGAATAAGATCCTATAAATCTTACCTATGCTAAGTAAATCTCCTTGAGGAACCATAGTTCATACTAGACTTGACCTTGTGGGAATTAGCCTTAACTGACATAGACCATGGGAGCTTAACATGGAATCCAGTGTTACCCACACCGTAAAGGGTTGTCCTACATGCCTAAGGTAACACCATCATTTGTTAGCTTTAGGTGGATCCATTAGCTAAATAACCTGCAGGGGCATGTAGTTTATGGGATAAGGAGATTGTTACAAGAAGCTCGACCTTTCTTAGTGGGGGAGCTTCCATCTCATAAGATTTCTTCCAGAAACCCAACATTTCTTAACAGGAGAGCTTCCATCTCATAGTCAATATCTACTCGGTGCTAAGCATAATTCCTATGGAGTTCATATTAATTCATAACTTATTTCATTAGGATAGCTCATTAGATCATGCGTGAGAATAACCTTTCACCATCCATATCTACATATAACATTAGATTCAAATAGGTGAGAATTGTCTTTAAACCTAGAATATTCAGTATGTGAGAAAACCTTTCACACCATGTTCAATATGTGTTCATGAGAATAGACTTTCAGTCATCACAACAACATTACCATAATCATACATAGGTGTGTAAATGAGAATATCCTTTCAACAACACACAACAAGAGCATGATCATAATTACTTTACTCTCAAAGTGTTCTTAAAGCATATACATAGCCTTCATCAAACATGCATAACATCATATCTTGTTCTTTTCAAGGTCAATGCTCATATCAAATCAACATATCTAGAATTGACTACATTAGACATGGATATAATCACAATTTCAAGTAATCAAATCATTACATGCATAATATCATATATTCATAATATAGGTTATGTAGACAAAGTCCTTCCACAATAATACCATATACAATTCAACATGCAAAATAGCTTCACTCTCAAAGTCTTCATATTCCTAATTCATTCATATTAACTTTTATCCTCAAGGCCCAAGAAGTCACATTCATACCACAAGACTTACTCCCAAATCAATACTCCATATAGTCATCATACATGCCTAATTCTCAAGACAATCAAACCACATGTTTCATTTTTAAGTGATTCTTATCATAATTCATCATATAGCCTCAATCTTAATCAATACCAAACATAGATTCCCATGTATACTTTAAATGCATTCAGTTCATATCTATAAGACTAATCTCAAGCAATCTACAACAGATATCATCATTCTTAGAAGATTATCTCTAAATCCTTAATTTCCCCCTTCAAGGGATAAAACCCACTTACTTCAATTCCATCAATTAGACTACGGTTAGACATGGAAAATATGTAATTTCATCATAATTACATGATACACTACTAATTCTATCATAAACAATCAATATCCACTCAATTAGATCAACATACAACAATACCCATAATACAGGAAGAAATTGTAACTAGAATTAGGGTTCATCTTCACAATTTGGGGAAACTTTGGGGCTTCATGGATGAAAGGGATCCATGAATGTGTCATCATACCTTGATTACAAAGCGTAGAAAACTTGAAGCAATGGAGACTTGACCTAGCTGTACCCTCTTTTTCTTCTTCTTCTTTGAGGTTTCTAGAGAGAGAATTTTTGGAGAGGATGAAGTATGGGATTCTTTTGGGGGTTTTGGAAATAATGACTTAATTAAGGTGTTAAAAGGGTTAAAATAGCTTATATAGGTGTGCTGAGACTATACAAAATGACCTCACTTAATACCAACTTAAGTAGGAATTTCCCAAAATAACCCTCCTTAGGCAGCCTAGTGTTAGGCACTACGGCCACCTTCACGATCCATCAAGGGAACCACGACTCTTGTAGGTGCCCATGGTCCCTTGACCAGTAGCTAGGATACCATAGAATTTCCCCCACAAGGTGAAGGTAACCCCACAAGCCTTCCTACGAGTTGTGGTCTTCACCACGAGCCGTGAAGTGGCCTGTGAAGGGGAGCCTTTTAGGGACACCTTTAGGTAGGCTACTGCCACACCACCATGGGTGGCACAACGGGGTGTGGTGGCCACCATGGGTTGTGAAGATCCTCGTGGTCATGGTGGGCAGTGCATTGGCCAATTTTGGGCAGCCTTGGCCTCTTGCCTAGTTTCCTTGGCTCTTGCCCTTCTCCCTTGACATTAACCCTCATGTTTAGCTTTAGTGTAAGCCACTAGTTTTCGGGGTGTTACAAACCTCTTGCACATGGATCATCAGCCTTGCTATGTCTATGTCCCCTATCAACATCAAAGCCTTGCCCTCTTTTTTCGACAGACGAGACAACCTAGACATAAATAATCTCATTCTACTCCTCATATTAGCAACCATCTCCGGAGCATAATAGAACAGTTGAGTGAACTTGAGGTTGTAGATATGAACACTCATATATTCCTGCTTAAGAATAAGGAATTCCCTTACCTTTGCCTCTCTCAGTTCGCGGGGAAAGAAAATCCCCAAGAAGGCCTCTTCGAACATAGCCTAGCTCACAATTGGTGCACATTCAACTCTACTTTTCTTTCATTGGTCGTACCACACTCTAGCAGTAACCTTAAGTTGGTATGCAGCTAGTTCTACATGTTCAACATCTATAATATGCATCACCTTAAATACTTTCTGTAACTCTTTCAAAGTTTTTCGAATCCTCATTGACACTTAAACAGGTGAAGTCTGGATGATTCATCCTTAAGAACTAAAGGATTCTGGATGTATCAACCACATCCTTTAGATTCCCTCTTTGTTGACTAGCCTGGTTGGCCACAACTTGGCTCATCATCCGGATAGCATCCCAAAACTCAACATTAGTGACCTCTTTATAGGGTTGCACTTCTGGTGCATTGGGGAACCTTGATCCTGATGATCAACATTCCTCCAGTAGGATAACCTCGGACAGCTATTCATGGAGGCATGATCTGAATGATATGTGCAAGCACAAATTAGAAAGAAAATTTATAGATTTAAACTCTGTCGCACGAAAAGAGTATGAAAAAAGTGAGATAGTTCCTAAATGTTGCAGCCTTTTAATTACAGATGTGACGCGCTTCACACCTATAACTAGGACTCTACAGACACAGCTTCATAGACACCCTAGTACTCTTGAACTCTGTGGTATGATACCAAGTTTGTCACACTCCGTGCCTATACCCTGGACGCGACTAGTACTCAAGAACAATTGCTTGCCTCAACTGAACCCTTGGTCTGGCTTAACTCTCAGCGAAAGACTTACTCATCAATAAAACAACTCAAAGGAAAGCTTTAACTTAAAAGTTTCAAATACATAAACTTAGAATATTTAGAAATCAACATTCTACTGGCCCACAAGGCAACTCAAGTCTTTAAACAAATTTTAAAAGAATGTAAAACACTTCTCAAAATGATTCTAAAGAACTCTCAAGACTCAACTCTTAACTCTACCTTGAATTTTAATTATGAATTCACTATTATTATTCATATTATGAATTATCTATCATTGTTTAGATGTAGTTTAGAATAGTTATAATCATAAAGGAGTGAAGATATCCTTCAATATAACCCAGATGGGCCAAACGACGTAAAAAAAGGTGGGGAAGGTGACCCTGGCACACTGAGTGGCGCTGGGTGCCAGCCCCTAAACTACAGAAGCTTTTTTGTGGTGCACTACTGGCTCGGCGCGCCAGGCCCTACCCAAATTTTTCCCGACAAATAATCTTTCTCATTTTCTAACCTTAATTCACATAGAATCGAATGGTTTCTTTCCAACTCATTTAGATTCGAATACCCAACGGAATTACACAAAAAGTCTACTCAAAATGACCTTCAAATTACTAACATTTATATCAAGAATTCATCAAAGCCTCAACAATCAAGATTAACGAATTAGACTTCAAGGAAACTCATCAAGAACTCAAATCCTTCATCCTTGAGAAGGAAATTGCATTAAAATCATAGGATTGGCGTGTGGGTGAACAAACCCAATACTATGAGAACTCACATACCTATTAGGGATCAAACTTTTGGCAAAAAAATCCTTGATTCGCAGGAAAACTTGATGAACACCTTGAACTTTTCCTTGTTTCACCTCTTTTCTATTCTTGAACTCTCCTCTAAAACCCTAAGCATAAGTTAGGATTGTGAAAGCTGACCCAAATTAGTTGAGACCCCTAAAATAACACTAAAAAGTTTTAGCTGATGGGGTAAGGAAAAGACCAAAATACCCCTTACTAATTCGGGTAACTTTCCCTAGATGGACAGGGTGACTTCAAACAGTTATATCTCCCTTATCCAAACTCTAAACACAGCAAACTCACTGGCGTTGGAAATAGGATTCCAAGATCTTTCATTATATATCTTATGAGTCACTTAACTCATCTTGTACTGAAAGTAATGGTCATTTGAAGTTGACCCAAAACTCACAATTTAAGCATAACTTGCAAAATTCTCAATTTAGCTATTTCCAATTTAGCACTTTCTAAATTTAGCTCTTTCTAAGACAGGATGTTACAAAAGCCTTAGAAGGAATATTAGTGCCTACACGTGGAGAGTTTAGTAGCAATGAGAGTAGCATTTCCTCAATATTCGAGTAAATCGAATGTAGACTAGTTTAGAGAAGACAGAATAAATCCATAGTTTTAAAGCGTCAGCTTTTGACCTAAGGGGGATATGATAAGATGAGAAACCAAGTCAAGTATGGAGAATCAGCTAGTGATGTGTTTAGAAAGAGTTATAGAGATATATCAATCCATTCATAATCATGTGTTTTACTCTAAGTTTTGTCTTTCGAATATCTTATTAATGTTTTTTATTGTGGTAGTGATGGTATTGTTATCCCATCTAAGGTTAAAATGTGTAGTTGGAATAAAGTGGAGTTTTACTATGAGTAATAGTTAAATAAGAGCAATTAGTCAGTTTCGGGTAGTAATGCATGAAATTTTAGCTGGTATGGTAGGGATGAGGAGAGGATGAGGAATTCCTAGGAAGTTGGTTTGCAGGAGTCCAAGGAGTGGTTAATGTACTAAGCTTGAATGTGGCGTTGTTAATATGTGGACAAATGTGTGATACATTCGCTGGTTCTTGATATGAGCCAAGGTTGGTTCAATGCGGTGGTAATGAGTAATATTCTTGGGATGAGATTTCCTATAGAGGTGTAGGACCTGAACCTTGTGATATTGGGTTTGGCTTTCATAGTAAGAACATACCGTTAGGCTCAGACTTTAGTAAAAGTAGTCATGTACCTTTGTGGGCGCTATGAGTTGCAATCAATGAGGTTTGGTAATAAGGAAAGAATGGCATAGTTGAGAAGTATTGCTAAGCTTAATAGCTACCAATCATATTACCCAAGGTATAGTATTCCTACCCTTACTTCATGCCCAAACCTCCTTTGTTAGACAAGATAACTTTAGGTAGAGAGTGACTTGGTTCAAAACAATATCGTTCTTGACTTATGTTCTTTTGAGAGTCCCAAATCTTGATATGAATCAGTTCAAACTATGTAAGTAGGCAAGTTCATAATTCAGAAGAGGTAGTAAGAGTAGACCCATTTCCATTCCAGTACAACCATCATTCGAGGAAGAATGACCCTAAGGGAGAGATATTGTAACACCCCAAAATATTTTAAGTTAAACTCGAACCATGCTTTGTATGTGAATATGCTTTTACCGAGGATTTAAGTTTTGTTAGGTGTTAAGGTCACTAGATGCAGCACCTTGAGTTTCAAAAAAGAACTAAAGAGAAATTCATTCAAGTAACCCATTAGTTCTCTTAAATGTTGCATTAACTTCAAACGACCATATATTTTAGCACATAAAGAATTAGGTGGCCCATGAGCTATCAAATTGAAGGTCTTTGAGTCTTCCTTCCAAAGCCACCAAGTTTGCTCAATTCCAAGCTTGGATGAAGGAGTTATGATCATTTGAGTGCAGCCTCTCTAGTTAAGACATTTCTGTCATTTTAGGAAAGGGTATTTTGGTCTTTTCCTTACCCCAATAAATCTACCCAAGTTTTTCCTCCCCCAGTTAAGGGTCTAATCAGACTCTAAGATTATTTTTCACATTCCAAAACACTTGGTGCTTTAGAGCGAGGTTTCAAGAGGAGAAAAAGAGCAAAGTTCAAGCGTTTTTCAAGGCTTGCGGATTTCTCCAACAACGATTGTTCTTTCCAGGTATGTGAGGTTTCCCATAGTGTTGGATTTTTTAATTCTCACACCAAACATGTGATTCTTTCATTAATTCATTTATGAAATCATTTATGTAAAAATTCTTGAAGAGTTCTTGAGTGTTAACCCCATTCTTTAACAGTGAAGGTTTTAGAGTTCCTGAGGTGAGGATTTTGCGAATCAGTGGTGTTTCATGATAGAATATGAGTGTGATTTCATTGATTTTGTGTTGGGTTTATTATTCAAAGAGAGTGTGGAATAAATCATTCTATTTTTGATGAGTTAGGACTTGAAATTGAGCAAGAAAATTAGTCAGGTTTTCTGGGTTTAGGGGTGGGGCGGTACGCCACCATAGTTCTAGAGGGTTTAGTGCCCTATGCCTGCAGTGCGCCCTAAAGTAGCCCTAGTAAGTATGGGGTTGGCGCTAGGAGTTTTAGCCTTTTTTCTTCTCTGTTCTTCGTCCCATACCTATTCCTTTGAATCGTGTCTATCTTCATTACTCCTTGAGAGTTCTTTAATATCAAAATAAAATGTCTTAAATTACACTACAAGTTGAAGTAAAGTTAGGAGGAAAGTTCAAGAGGTCTTTGAAGTCAAATTGAGAATATGTTTGTAATCAACCATAATTTTAACTATGTTTTGAGAGAGTAAAGATGAGAATGAGAAGAGTGTATTCATAAGTCTCTATATTGTTATTTTAATCCTTGAATGGAGATGTTCATGTCCAAAATTCTGTATGAACCCTATGATTCGAACATTTTTTAGATGAGTCGTATCTTTGAGTTCTAAGTCCTTGAGTTCCCAATTTCTTTTGAAACTATACTCTTAATTTTGAAATTACTACATGTTATTCATAGAGGTCCTAGAGTTGAGTCATTCATGTCCATAATTTTGCATGAACCCTATGAGTCGAGCATTCATGAGGTGAGTAGCATGTTTGAGTTCTTGAGTTTTGACTATTGAGTTCTATGTCGTTCATGTCTATATTTCAGCCTTTGAAGAGTTATAAGAAGAAGATTTGTCAAGAAGAAGAAACATAAGATTCCAACAAGATTTATAGAAAATATATATATATATATATATATATATAGCGAAGAAATCTGAGCTTCGTAATTTGATCGAATCTCTGAAATGACATTTCAATATCTTCATTATCAATCAAGGTGAGCATTTTTTCATTGAAAAAAATTAAAATATCTTTCGAGTTTCCTTAATTACATTCTTCTTTTTTGTTTTTGGTAATTTCATTTGAAGTTGTTTGTTTGATTGCTATGAAAATATGAGCAAAAGTAGAGGAAGAAAAATTTGGATTGATTTTTTTTAATTATTTTTTTCTGGCATTCCTATTTTTGAATGATTAATTGGAACTTATTTGTCTTAGGTAGGAGAAATTGATCAAAACTAGCGAGACTATTGTATGAGATTTGTGGAAGAATTTTTTTTTTTTTTTTTTTTTTGGTTGTTGATGCTTCTGATTCCCTAATAATTTTCTTTTAAAGTAATGGGAGAAAGGATAATGAAAGATTAAAAATATACAAATTGTACCTGGTTACACTTTAGAAGTTTACATAACGTAAGTGTCCGTTAATGTGACTTAGAAGAAAAAAATATATGGAAAGCAGGTTTTGATTTTCACTCAGTAGAGATTTGATGATCAATTTGGGAATTAAGGTTGGCTAATTGTGGTATAGTCTGTTTGTAGAGGAAGATTTTTGCTTGAAGTGACTGCAGAGATATTGCGGCCATTGTCTCTAGCCTTTTGATTGTCCAAATTGACGTAAAGATGGAGTTTTTCAGAATGCCCATGAAAAATAGATAAAGTTGCAAAAGCTAAATTAATTTGTTGTTGTTGTAACATATTCAGTTGTTTGTGTGCACATTCTCACAGCTAAAATGAGGGGAAATAGCTTAATTTTGTGCCCCAGGTGGAAGATATCAATAATGGAATTTGCTGCCCAGATTTTTGTGTTTAACCTAATCTTTTATGTTGTTTGAGTCATGTTGTAGGAAGAGAAAATTTTAATCATTGCCAATAGCAATCCAATGATGTGAACAAACTAAGGTGTGTCAGAAATGAAGTCCAATCAAAAGTTGTTCAGTTTCTTCTGATAAACTAAAATTAGCGCTTCTTTGTTTCCACCAAAGTAAACTTAGGAAAAGTATAGCTATGTGTTAAAGCATAAGGAAACAATTCCGTTCCTCTTGATGCTCTATTTTAATTCTTTTTCCAGTTTTTAATATTGCTGTGGTTCCCAATTTTTCATACTAGTTGTTGGGTGTGTCTATGGGGGAGGTCCAAGGTCTGTCTCATTTCATACATAAAATCACTTTGCGGATTGAATAGACTAAATTTAAATGCATTAAATTGCTTTTAGTTAAAGAGTTGCAGGAACCATAATGATTCTGAACAGTTTTTGGATTCTCTCACACTCCATGAGCCGCCCATCACATTCTCAACAATAACAACATACCCAGTGTAATCCCACAAGTAGGGTTTGGGAGGGTAGTGGTGTCTACACAGACCTACCCCTACCTTTGGAGGTAGAGAGCCTGTGTCAGATAGACCCTCAACTCAAGTAAAAGCATTTCAAAGAAATTAGAAAACCACAAATTACATCATCCTCCTTAAAAAACATAAAAAAAAAAAAAAAAAAAAGTCTAGCAAGAAAGAGCTTCCTCCCTGGACGGTTACAAAATAAAAATAAAAAAGAGCTTCCTCCCTTGAGCATGCCTATATATTTTTAGAGCCCATCACTATACTTTTGAATGCTAACACAATCCCCAATGACAAAGAAGCCTTTCTTCCCCTTCGTCCCATTCTTGGTGATAACTGTGCTCCTTCTCCCCTTGACTTCCTGGTACTCCCCTTTCAATTATTCTTAGCTCTAAATACCTCAGTTGTGCTTCATGGTTCCCACCCTTGTAAGGACCAACTAAACTCTACCTTGAAATATGATAGAAATCAATACAATGTTTCAAAACTCTTGCAGTGCTTGAAATCATGGATGATTTAAATTGATAAATCTGACCAGATGAACAAGGCTGGTACCTGCAAGAGTAACAGGGGAAATTCCCTGTATACCCAAAATATTTACCTGGTATTTTACGAAGGCGGGATTTTCTAGCAAGATCATAGTTTCTTTGAGTTTAATTGTTGGGGACTGTTATTATTGCTAATAAGTCATACAGTTAATATGTGTAGAATGTCTGCATTACCTTTTATTGCATCATCTCCTTTTAGTTTTATGTTTGAATTCAGACTCGTATTGATTGTAGAGAAAGTGTTGGGATTTGGTCATGATACTTAGCTTGCTAAATAATGAGATTATGTTTATTAAGGGCTATTATATTTTTGAAGGTTCACTTATCCCACTAGTACATATCTTTATTTTCCTTATAGGGATCTTGTGTGCTTTTCTATGTGTTAGAATTATGACCTCCTAAATTCTATAAAGGAACACTAACTTACTACTTGTTCTTTACTTTTTGAGAGTTAAAGTAAACAATTCCGTAAAATAATAATTAGTTCACAACTTTGTATTATTTATCTCAACTTCAAACAACAAAATGATTACACACCTATGTAATCTAAGGAATCATAAACTCTAATTCCTTTCCACGTAAGACAAAAACCCGCAGGTTTAAGTCTTTTAAAGTCTTTCAAGTTTCACAAACTTGTTAGACTTATCCTACACTCAATACTCAGTTGCAGTCCATAAGTATTAACTACAATCTTACAATAATTTCTCACAAACTCGACGCACTCCCCAAGTAACGTACAGAACTATCTCAAAAACTTGATCGTATTTTGTTTTTCTCTCTATGTAAGTGCGCAAACTTCCTTGAAGAAGTTATTGCCCTATTTATAGATTTGGACTTGAATCCAAAACATATTTCAACTCGGACTCCTACTCGCACTCGACTTCCTCTTCTGCTTAGAACTTGGAAGCTCACGTGGTATGTTCTACTTTCCTTACTTTGTGTAGTCTTCCTATTTGATTGTGAAATCGTACTCACTTGCGAAATCATTCTCCTAGTCATATTAGATGAAATGATGAGCCTGTATCATGTTGACACAACCTGCTCTATGCAACTTTGTCATTCTTCAAAACACTTAGCTTATTTCCACCTAACAAATTCCTCCTTTTTGACGATGGCAAATATTTCAAGCTATATATTGAACCTACATTTATATTTATATTGCATTGAATTTTTAAACACTAGCACGTATCGCAATCAAATTATTCATCTTCCCCCTTTAGAAATCAGACAAAAACTAAAAGACGAATCTATACACGCCATATCAAGTAATAATAACATAATAAACCATAACAAAGAAAACCACCAAAGTTAGTCATTAGTTACAAAAAGGATTGAAACAACAAAATCCATTATCTACAAAAGTCAGTAAAGCACACTACAATTGTAATGGAAGATGCAAACCACACTATAAAGCACATGTAGGATGGAGTTTTAAACAGAAGGTGGCACAAAAGAGGATGAGAATGGAGATCCCTTAGCTAACAGATCAACAATGTGCTTCAGATGAGCAGAATTAGAGGATCTTTCAGTATCCAATGATGCTTTAGTGAGCAGAATTAGAGGATCTTTCAGTATCCAATGTTTCTTGAGTCTTAGCAAGTTCTTCTTTAAGTCTATAGTTTTCTTCGACCAAGCCAGCATGCTCAAGCGCGTAACTAATGTGCAACTGATCCATAGCAGCTGAGTGAGAGACTTTAAGAGCAACAATTTCCTCACCCTTTGCAGTCAATGAGGCCCTTAGGCGTTGCATAGGTGCATTTCCCCCTCTAAAGGTAGGAGGTATAGCAGCATGCCCAAAACATCTTTGGTAGTCTGTACTTGTTACCACTCTTTGACCGAAACTTGAAAATACTCAAAGATTTCTCCTAGCCAGAATCCATAACCAAGCCCATGGTCCTTGTTATCATGCACACATATCCTATGAATATGACTAAGAATTAACTGTGGCATATTAATTTCAACCTGAGATAGTAATAATTCCATAAGCGTGAGTTCCAAATAGTTCACCCCCATACGTTTCTACTTCCTAGGGAGAATGATTTTGTGCACTACATCAAAAAGTAACTTATGTAAAGGAAGCATAGCTCCTTTATCAACCCTAGTGTAATCCTTTAGCGTAGGATCATTCGCAAATCGACATGATATCTCAAGGGCTGATGAAAGACCCTCCAAAGAAGGTTAGTTTCGTTTGACATAGTGACACCATCCTATGTTAGGTACAGCTAGTATTTTTGATAGTTTCTTAGCTGTTAATGTGAAAGACATAGCACCAACCTTACTAGAAACAGAAGAGGCAAACCCAACCGCATTAATATAAAATTCCCTTGTTTCTTTCCTACCCATATTACACCGTCACCATAAAGAAAAAGCCATTCCAACCCTATGCTTGTAACAGTATAAGCAATTCACCCACTCCAAAACCTGTAATAACCAGAGCTCTAATCACACTTAACTTCAATATCACCATCAGAATTTTCGTTGTAACCAGATTTCTTCACTGATTTGGCTGAAGTGACCTGTTCCTTTGAACTACCCATAGACATATTTCTTTTTCTTTTTCTATCCTTCTTAGGTACAATAGTATCATCAATAATATCAATAAGGTTTAAAAGAGTAAGAAACTTACTTTTCTCTCCACATGACTTTTTGGTGGATTTAGTAAGAAGTACTGCATCTAGATCACGTTGCACCGACCTAGTAGCTCGAACTGCAATCGCCACCTATGGTCAAAAAATGGATCTTCTTGAGGCCTATAAATAGAAGTAGCGATGGGTTTATCAGATGCTTGACGAAGTCATGAACGTAGTCCCTTATGGATCAATTATACTAATGGAGTGTCTTTATCATCACAATAAGTGGTATAAACCTGTCCCTTTGACAATTTTAGTTCCCCCTTACAATAGGCAGTCGTATTTTCACTAGAGTCAGACACCAAGATCTGGTTTTTTTCATCCCCCTAAATTGAAGCTTCCTCCATGAGAGAATAAGCATGATGTGTTATATCAAAGGAGTCAATGAGCATTACATCAGGCAAGATAAACAAACTTTCTTGATTCTTGAAACGTATAATAGCAAGGTTGAGATTTTTGGATGGTGAAGTCATGATTTGGGAATGGTTTGTAAAGATTTGGAAGAGAGAGAGATAATGGAGAATGGGGTTTTGTGGAGGATGAAGAAGAATGAGATATAATTTGACAGTGGTTATTGAGAAGTGTAAAGGCTTTTGAAGAAGAGAGAAAGATTGATTTAATGGTATGGTGATCTTGATTAGATTTTTAGCAGTTTAAATCATATTTTCTGATAGAGTAACTTAATGAGGGAATGGGTAAAGGATACAAGTTACCGTATTTTAGTCCTCTTTACTAAGTATAGTGTACATGCCTTTAATTGTAAGATAATGGCCTCCGAAGTCCTAATCCCTTGAGTCTCTAATTACCTAAATGAGGATGGTAGTTCCTTTAGTTACAGTTCATTATAAATATTAAGACTTAAAATATAATGTAATAAAGGGCCATAGTCTACTGAGTAAGCAGAGATACTTAGGTGATTTTTATCATCCGTAATTCTAACATGTTCCTTTCAGAGTGTACCCTTGCTAAAGATATAGTAAGGATGTTAGCAATTTGTTGTTCAGTGGCACATAAATTTATGGAGATTAACCCCTTTTCTATGTTGTCCGTAAGAAAGTGATGACGTATATCTATATGGTTTGTTCTGTTTTGTTGGAAAGGAATTTTTGCAATAGTAATTACACTTGTATTATCACAAAAGATTGGGACACACTCAATGTTAAGACCAAAGTCACTGAGCTATTCTTTAATCCATAAAATATGAGGCATACTATATATTTTGCCTCTGCAGTGGATAATGCAACCGAATTTTGTTTCTTTGATCCCAATGAGATTAGGCATGAACCTGGAAGTGATCCATACCTGTGGTGCTTTTTCTATCTACTAAATAACCAGCATAGTCAGCATCAGCATACCCTATTAATCCAAAGTTAGTTCCTTTTGGGTACCATAGACCTAAATCAGTAGTCCTTTTCAAGTATAGAAGAATTCTTTTGACTGTTTGGAGGTGAAATTCTTTGGGGTTGGCTTGAAAACGAGCACATTATCCTACACTGAACACAATATCAGACCTACTGTTTGTAAGATACAAAAGTGATCCAATCATACCTCTATACAGTTTGTGTTCCACAATAGAACTTGTTCCTTCCAGGTCTAATATTGTGGTTGTAGCTATTGGGGTATCGATTTGTTTAACATCTTCTATTTTGAATATTTTGAGTAGTTCTTTGACATACTATTGCTGATGAATAAATGTACCTGTAGGTGTTTTCTTTATTTGGAGCCCCAAAAAGTAGTTTAATTCTCTGATCATGCTCATCTCAAACTCATTGCTAATAAGGTTGGCAAATTCGTTAGTGGGTGCCTTGTTCGTGGCTCCAAAGATGATGTCGTTAACATATACCTATACAATTAGTAGATCCTTTCCTTTGTTTGTAAGAACAATGTATTGTCAATTTTACCTCTTCAATTGCCACAACTTAGGAGAAACTTTGACAATCTATCATAACATGCCCTTGGGGCTTGTTTTAACCCATAAAATGCCTTATCAAGCTTTTAGACATAGTCACGATAGTTATTATTCTCAAAACCTAGAGGTTGTTTAATGAATACTTCTTCCTTTAGTAACCCATTAAGGTAATGCACTTTTTAAGTCCATTTGATACAGAGTGAACTCCATGTGAGCTGCAAATGTTATGAGTAGTCTGACTGCCTCTGGCCTTGCCACAGGTGTGAATGTATCGCCATAGTCTATCCCTTCTTTTTGGTTGTACCCTTGAACTACCAACCTAGATTTCTTTCTTGTTATTGTACCATGTTCATCTAATTTTTTTCTAAACACCATTTTGTACCAATTATAGTTATGTTTGATGGTTTAGGCACAAGATACCAAACTTTACTTCTTTCAAATTAGTTCAGTTCCTCTTCCATGGCTATGATCCAGTCTGCATCTTGAAGAGCTTCACTTATCTTCTTTGGTTCCACCATGGATAGGAATGCGTTGAAGGCACAATGGTTTTTCAGTCCTGATCTGGTAGTTATTCCGAAAGTAAGATCAATAAGTATGTTGTCGAAAGGGTGAGAGCTTTGATACTTATATCCCTTTATTTCTGGCTCATTGTGTTCCTCGTTACCATTTTTTCCAAATTTTCCTTGACACATTTTGATTGTGTCTCCTAAATATTCATTTTAGTCAATAGTGGTATTTTCTGTAGTAAATGTACCTGTTTCTTTCACATGTTCCTGTGCAGTTTCACTGGATGTTCTTGATAGTTCCTCATCATCCTATAAATCATGGTTAGTCATAGTACTTTCTTCATCAAAAACTATGCGTACGCTTTCTTCGACACACATTGCTCTGTTATTCGAGACCCTATAAGCTTTGTTGTGTGAAGAATATCCTAGGAAGGTTCCTTTATCACTTGTAGCATCAAATTTTCCTAGCAAGTTTTTTCCATTGTTGTGAATAAAGCATTTACACCTAAAAGATCTTAAGTGTGATATATTAGGTTTCTTTCTTTAAGTAATTGATAAGGAGCTTTATTGATTATTGATCTAGGCATACATCTATTAATAATGTCGCAAGCAATGTTCATTGCCTCAGCCATAATTGATTGGTTATGCTGTTAGTGAGTATCATGGTTCTTGCCATTTCTTGTAGAGTTTTATTCTTTCTTTCTACTACCCCATTTTGTTGGGGAGTTCTAGGAGCAGAAAAGTTTTGTTCAATACCTTGAGAGGAACAGAATTAGATGAATCGAGAGTTTTCAAATTCTGTTCCATGATCAGATCTGATTACAACCAACTTATTTTCAAGTTTATTTTCAAGGAACTAAAGACCTCAAAAGTATCATCCTTGGAAGTGAGAAATACTATCCAAGTGTACCTAGTATAATCATCAATTAGCACGAATGCGTACCTTTTTGCCCCTTTGCTTTAAACTCTCCTAGTCCCCCAAAGATCCATGTGAATTAGTTCTAGTGATTTGGTTACTGATTACTTGTTTAGTTTTAAATTTCCTCGGGTACATGCTTCACAAATCATATCACTTTTGAACTTAGTCTTAGGAAGTCCTATTACTAAATTGTCAGAGATAAGTTTTTTAATTGTACTTTACTTACATGACCCAGGTGTTTATGCCATAGCACTGGATCCTTTTCCATTACACTTAAACACATGAGTTTTTTTGTAGAGAGTTTAGAGGTATCTACTGTGTAAACATGCTTGTTCCTTTGTCCAGTTAGGACAATGTCTCCTATTGTTAGATTGATTACTTCTACATTAGTGGAATGAAATATTACCTTGTTTCCTTTGTCGCAGATTTGAGAGATGTTGAGGAGGTTGTGTTTTAAACCTTCAACATGGTAAGCCTTTTCGATTGAGTATTCATCAGTCATTTCAATTTTTTCGATGCCCTTAATCTGTCCCTTTTTTCCACCACCAAAAGCTACCAGGCACCATCCTTTTCTTCATGTGAAAGGAATTTAGTTATTATCTCTCATCATGTGTCTTGAGCAAGCATTGCCCATGTACCAATTTTTGCTTGCTTCCCTTCACTTGTGCCTGAAAAGAAATTCTAGGGTTAGTTTTAGGTACCCAGATTAACTTGGGTCCTTTCTTATTATTAAAAGGGTGAATTAAGTCCATGTTTATCCAGTTTGGAAGAAGATTTTTCTTGAAGCATACATGTTCCTTATCTTTTGGTTATGGCCTCTTCCATTGTTTTTGTTAGAGTTAACTCTGGTTTTATGGCACGTAATCTTGGAATGACATGTACTTCTACATATTGAGCAGAATGTAGGAAATTCTTTTATGGATTTATTTTCATACCCTATACTAGTTTTGTTATTTCGGGAGTGGTTGCCGAGATGTGTTACAATCATAGATCATTTAGTCTATTTGTTTGCTTGATTAAGCTCATTTTTAGTTTTTACTAGTTCAAGACTTATTCTCTTGGAATTTTCCTTTTCTGCAAGTAATTCTCTTTTGATTTTCTTGACTTCCTGTTCACCTACAAGTTGATCACTAAATTTTTCTTTATTCATTACCTTTTGGTTCAAAAATTCCGTTTTCAATGATACATTACAAGTCTCAACTTGTTTTACCTTTTCCAGCAAAAGTTTATTTTTCTCTTTTAAATCAATGTTGATCTTTTCAAGATCAATATACTCGAATTTCAGACTAGTCACGACATTTAACAATTGACCTTTTTCACTATTTAATCTTGTATAGTGCCTATGAGTGTAACCATGAATGAGGAAAGTTTTTTCTTAGAGAATGAGCTGAGTCTATCCTTTAGATTAGAGAGATTTACCTGATTTTCTTCATTTTCGAAATCGGACTCATATTCTGTGTCTTCTATAGCCATTAGAGCAATGCCCTATTCTTCATCAGCGTCATTTGAACCTGTTCCCTAGCCAGCGTACATAGCCTAATTTTTCTCTCCTTCCTTCCCTTTCTTTTTATTTGCTAGTTCTCTTTTTTCTTTTTCAGCCCTTTCCATTCTCCCTTTTACTTCCCACATAGGGTAGTCTTTGATTTGATGATCAGTTTTACTACAATTGTAGCATCCACCATTTTGACTTTTTTCTATGTTTTTCTCCTTGGTAGTGCAAATTCTTTTCCAAAATTCATACCTTTCTTTAAAAATTTCTTAAAATTCTTGCGTATCAAGGCTATGTCTTCTTCATCTAGATTTGATTCATTGTTTTCATCAGTGAGCTTGAGAGCAAAACTCTTTTCCTTATTGCCTTCACTTCTTTTAGTGCTTTCATCATTCATCTCGTAAGTTTTCAAGTTTCCTACCAATTTATCTAAGGTCATATTTGTTAGATCTTTAGCTTCTCTTATTGCAATTACTTTGATTTCCCATGACCTCGGTAGAGTTTGAAAAACCTTGTCTACCTATTCCTCTGTAGTGTATATTTTTCCTAATGACATACGTTTGTTTATTACAGTGGTGAACCTGGTGATCATATCCTGAAGAGATTCTCCATTCTTCATTTTAAAGGACTCATATTCCGTGCATAGTTTAGCAATCCTGAACTTTCGAACTTAAGTATACCTTCATGTGAGTTTTGGAGCATGTCCCATATTTGTTTTGTAGAAGTGCATCCAGAGACTCGGTCGAATTCATCAGGTTCTAGCCCACATGCTAGAATACATTTAGCTTTGGCATTATTTGCTAGAATCTTATAGTCAACTTCTCCATATTGAGATTTGGGCTTGGAAATATCCTTGCCTTCACTGTCCTTGATAGTTGGCATCAAAAGTCCATCAGTAACTCTCACCCATAACTCATAATCTTTAGCTTGAATGAAGTCTTCCATCTTATTCTTCCACCATGATTAGTATTGCCCGTTGAATAAGGGTGGTCTGTTGACGTGTTGTTCTTGACCATATCTGAGAGGAGGTGAAGAATTCATAGTAATCTTTATCTTGAGTTATTTGACTCTTGATTAAGATAACCTGCTCTGATACCACTTGTTAGAATTGTAACCTCTTTAATTCTATAAAGGAACACGTACTTACTACATGTTATTTACTGTTTGAGAGTTATAGTAAACAATTCCGTAAAATAATAATTAGTTCACAACTTTGTATTATATATCTCAACTTCAAACAACAAAATTATTACACATCTATGTAATCTAAGAATTATAAACTCTAATTCCTTACTACCCAGGACAAAAAAAACCCCAGGTTTAAGTCTTTGAGTAACGTTCAATTTGATTAACAAAATAACAGTCTCTAGCGAAAATGGGGACAATTACTGGTCATCCTAAATACATCAATTCTTGGTAAGAAGATAGAATGCTCTTGCTGTAGCCAAGTATTGTGGCGTAGTAGTGAATGAAAACCAAGGTGAAAATTCAAGTAGAGACAAAGTGCTAGGTGATTTCTTCGGTACTTAAACTGGTGGGAGATAGCAAGTACCTGATGAAGTAAGGAAGGTGTGCGTGGCAGGTGGCCCAAACGCTGCGGCTTTTTAAAATGAAATGATCTTGCTAATAATATTAAAGTTCTTTGAACTAATAAATATGAAATGTTTTATATCACTTCAAAAGGAATAAATGTACTCTTCACTATTAAGGTTGTCTTAGTCTCTTAGCACTGAAATAAAATTGTATTTGTTAGTTTAAATGATGTTGCTTGCTGCGACTTGATCCCTTATGATCTTCTTTTTAAGATGGACAATCTAATACTTGATCCCTTATGATCTCCTGGACAATCTAACTAAGGTCAAAGTTTCTTGGGGGAGGGGGGTGAGTAGTAGTACTCTTTTCCATTGCATCTGGATGACCTTAGTGTGAACAGGTCCATATTTTCTACTTCAAGCCTTCAACTTTGCTTACCTTTCAAAATTAACTCAAGGGATGGAAGATATTCTTATTTACCTCTGGAGCAATGGTAACAATGGTAGCATACATACAAATTAATATGAATGATTGGATGACTTTTGTGGAGCATGATATTGTTTAGTTGATTTTTATAGCATATCTGTTTTGTACTTTTTTGGTAAAACAGAAAGTTACTTAGGCAAATAAAGAAAGAGAAACAATGTGGTTGAATTTACAACTACAAAATTGCTAAATAATTGATCTATTTCCTAAGTCCCATTTTCTTTCCTTTGATTCAAAAACCTAGAGTAAACTGCCTTAGTTGAATTTAACTATTTTGAACATGGGAACTATTCTGTTTTGTCGGATAGGTGGTGTTTCGGAGAATTTGAACATATATACAACCAGTATTTCATTTGTTTCATTGAACACTAGAAGAAAAACTGCATTTAAGGAAGGGAAATCTGGTCCATGAAGATCTAAATTCAGTCCCAAATGCAAATTTGAGACCAGAAAATATTGGTCGCCACCCATTGCAACCGCCTTCGTCGCTATATATCTTCCACGACAGGAACAAAATACTGGTGCTTAAATGGTAGTTGAGATGGGGAAAAAATAGTCATTAAATCTTTTTAGTGACCATGAGCACCTGGTCTTAGTAATCGTTAGAAATGAGAACAACCTGGTCCATGATTAGCTTTTGCGACGATATTGTCATAGTCGTTGAATAGTTTTAGAGATGAGGATGGTCTAGTCCTTGAGTATCATGTTTAGAGACATGAATAATCTTATCCTTGATTCGTTATAGAGACGAGAATTATTTCTAGTTTTAGATTACTGTTTAGAGACAAGAAACACTTCTAGTCCTAGATTATTCTTTAGAGAAGAGATACTTCTGGTCCTAGATTGGCCATCAATGGTCCTAGATCAATTGATGTCACAATAAAAAAAATCTTCAACAAATACAAACTTTCTAGTAAAACTTTCGATCCAAAAAGAAGATATAGGGAGATAGAAACAAGTAGATAGATATTAAGAGTTCGATTAATCAAAAATTGGTCAACATCCCATGATGTTTGTTTCAATATGTTCTTCAAAAGATTTAGCCAACATCCGAGTTAGACTATGTACTATCAAGTTTTGCATAACATTCGTAGCAAACTAATAACTAGCTTGTCCATTTCTTCTAAGCTTGTATCTTGACTTGAAACTTCAACCTTCAAAATCTGGAAGTTCAAAATTTTAAAAAACGATAAATCACTATTGGTATACATATCAAATTTATACAAGAATTAGATAGATCACTCACCCCAAAAGTTGTTAAAACTTCACCACGTGCTATCTAGAAATATCCACAAAAGTTGTGGATCATAAGAAAAATCAATTAGAACATCATTGAGATGCATTTACCAAGAATTTAAATACTATTTGTGTGCAGAAAATTTAACATATAAAGTAGCTGTCCAGAAAATTTAAATACTATTTGTGTGCAGTTGTGCAGAAAATTTTAGTTAATGAAGAAAGCATTATGAGCTTCTTTGTTATATGGTTCTCTCGAATAATGTTGGCTTGAAAGAAAGTCTTCTATCATCAGTTGTGCATCTTTTTTTTTTTTACAAGCTAGAAAAACCAATGATATATGTATTGTTCATTAGGTGTGCAAGATGTATTGAACTTCTTAGTCACTTGTTCTCAGAGAGAAATCAAAGTGACACCCATGACTAGATGAAGCTCTTTCTAGTTTCAAGTACAATGCTACATCTAATCTTATATAATAAGCAAGGAAAAGATGCAAATTTCATCAGAACTAAAGCTTCCAATATATGCCTAATCGATGAAGTAGGCTAGCAACAATAGCCCAAAACAATATATCAGCAAAGATGACATAAAGGAGAGTTCCCACATAAACACGCATGGCATTCTTACCAATCCATTCTAGTGGTAGAAATAGGTACTTCCAGTTCAAAATGTCAACCAGAATGAAGAAAGTAGAGTACACTAACGCGGCTGCTCCTAAGGTTACACAGACATAACTCAAAGTGTATAATTGCTTATTTGAAGGAATAGCATCTGTGAAGTGGAATAATTCCTAAAACTAAAAGAACTACGCCCATGACAATCCAATGCAAAAGTCTGGACGAGTGATCTTTCATATGAATAAGGACATGTAAAAAATGAGCTCCAAGCACCGTAGAGAGAATAACTGAAATTGAGCTCAAATCTAAGTGTGATTTTGACAACTTTTTTTTTCAGCTGCGTAAACACATGAACAACTGTATTTCACAAATATAGACGAAGAACGAAAGTAGCAGTTTTGGCGAATCTAAAACATCATACCAATTTCGCAGTTTCAAAAAATAATATCATACAATTAGGATCTATGGCCAAAAGCACTTGTGAAGAATCCCAAACAACAGTAAACAAACAAGTCAGCTATCCAACATCGAATCTTCCGCCATAACATCAAGCTACTTAACTATAAATACATTCTGAAAAACATATACAACCAGCCAACATGAGATCAGTTTCTACTTTCTAAGGGCAGTATCTATACTTTTGTTTATTGAGTATTAGCTAGTTCTATTTAAGATCATAGACAATGAGAACAAGAAAACTAGTAGAGATGAAAGTGGATTCAAACAATTCTAGGTACTGTCTTCTAGTTGGAAAAGATTAGTTACCATCATTTTTTTCTTGAATTAGTCTTAGTAGAAAATGACTACAGGAAAATCAACAAGAAAAACTAAAAAGTTTGGTATCTTGGTGATTACTTGGTCATTAGAAAAAAGTAGAGGTCATTCAGTTGAAACAGGAAACGTTGTAGGTTGGACATGTGATTGTTGAGCAGCAAATAATTCCTTCATTTTCGTTATTTTGTTCATTGCATCTTCCAAGGTAGACAAGTGATGGTTCAAGGATTTATTTTCCTCATTGAAGGACTTATTTTCTTCATTCAAGCATTTGTTATCCTCTCGAGTTGAATGTAGCACAGACAATAATTCAGCCTTCAAAAAAGTTCCACCTTTCAAGTCTTTCGCCTTTACTCCACCCCCAAATCCAAATACATGGCTACGAGTTTGAGGTGCACAACATTTTTCAACAATCTCTATGCTAGTTAAAGATGAACCAGCTTGAACCATTTCTTTGAGTTGAGCCTAAAAATTATATATATAAAAAAAAATTCTATCAAAATACGTAACAATTTCAAGTATTAAGCATATTCAATTTATCAAACGCACAAGTTTTTCAATTGTTTAAGGTTCAACAAGCTTTTTATCTTTCTTACGCGTCTCAAAGAAAATTGTCGCCAAATCTAGTGGGTTGCCATCTTTCACGCCCTTTACATCAAAGTCAAACATGTCAAATAACACAAACCTCATAAATATTTCATTCATAAAATAGTTTTACGCTAGTACCTTTTGATAAATAATCTCTCGAATAGGCTTACTACCAATATGATGAAGCATCTTCAAGCTCGATTTGCTGCATTCCTGCTGCTTCTTGCCTAAATAACAATTTGTCTTAGTTCGTAGCTTTTATTTTGTTTGAAAAGAAAGAAACTAGAAGATTTTCCAAAAGAAATTAATGCAACATATACTCAAGTAGGCCATATACAAGAGTATTGAGTTCTCTTTCAAGTCCACCTGGAAATCCATCATAATGGAAATTCAGTTATCCTTTAATGTTACTGCTGCAGCAATGTTGTCATTACTACTTTTATCCTCTCTTCAATAAGTGATCACAGGAACTGACGGCAAAATTCTCCAAGATATATACAACACTTATTGATACAAACAGAGAAATACATTGAGAATAGCAAAGAATGTTTTCTTTCTAAAGAAGCAACTTCTTAAAATGTCTTCACAACAATGCTAATCTTAAGAATAGCATTGACATCATCATGGAATACATATGTTGTGCACATCAGTTAGTAATGGAAGGATATAAATGGATGTTCAATAATCAGAAGTTACAGTCTGGTCTACTCCGAACTACTGTTACAGGTCAGTTAAGTCACAGGGTTGTAATTTATTCTTCCTTTACTGTCATCTTCCTCTTTTCTTTTGTCAGAGGTATTTTTGTTTCACTTATTTTGGAATAAAATAATTTGTATTCATCTGAATACATTGCACATGTGGAAATGTTGCAGCAATTCTTGAGCTAGACAAGCACCTTACTAAGTCGTTCTGTGTGTTTGAAGCTGCTCCTCAGGTATGTACATATATTCCTACTTCTTTCTAGTTTGTCATGTTTGGTGAATGAGTGTTATTTTCAGTATTTTCACTCGCAATGGTTAAACAAAAATTCCACATCCCATCATCCTATATATTTCTTTCATTAGCAAGACATTTTTTTACATTACAAAATGTAGTGCACTGAGAAGTGGCAAAGTATAGGGCATAGAAATATTGGAACTGTCCAAATAGAATCTGCCTATTATAAAAATGGAACTATTGAAAGAGAACACAATGTACCAAGAATGATAAGTAAGTGGTCAGCTCCAGAGATTGAGGGACCCATGGAGCAGTCTATACCAAGCAGGTGATGCGACAATTCAAAGCACGACAACTATTTCAGTAACATGGATCAAACAACTGGGTATATTTGCTGCTAAAGAGGGAAATCAAGCAGTAAAAGACTGGAGAATATACTATTTAATCAGTAGGCATACCTGGAAACTTTCAGAAGAAAAATGTTCCTTTACTAACCATTCCCATTCTTTTTTGTCTACTCCCGATGGAATAGTCCTAATAGATTGATGGATAGGCTTATCCTTCACATACTTTGCATGCAAGTGTCCTCTCCATTTGTTCCTTAACTCATTCATCCATCCCAAGATATGATCACGATGATCATTCATGTCCACAGCCTCAAATTTATGCTATAACTATTGAAGCATGAGTTGAGTTAATACCAAGGAAAACCTATCAGGAAAGCATCATAAAATGAAAAAGATCTCTTCTTCTAGTAGAATAACCAGATATTTCAATAGAAAAGAAATTTCAGTAGCATGTCTGGTTTTCAGTAGCACATCAAAATTCCAGTAGAAGATATCTCCTACATCTACTTTTTCTTTTTGATCTCTTAGAAAAATATTCAGTAGCAAATGTGATTCACATATACTTGAATCCAGTACCATATGTGAAATATGAAAATCATTCAACAAACAACTGTGTTTGAATCACATAACATTTGTTACCTCAACGACTGATTTATGGACAAGAATACACAGATGTATAAGATAACAATACAGAATTTGAATCAGGTGAAATTTGTTACCTCAACGACTGCCAACATGTGATTCAAATTTTCTTGTTTAATATCATTCCATGATGATACTCCTAAAGGAAAAATAGTACGATCATGACCAATTTTTCCCAAATGCCTCGAAAACAGTTTTCTATTTGTTCCAACAGTTCGATTATTGTATAAACTCACTATGAGCTTCTGTCCAATTTGAAGTGCAACTACTTCTTTGCACATGTTGGTCCCTCGAACTCTTTTTACCTTTTTAGGATTAGATGAGCCTATAGTTTCATAGTTTTGTAAAGACTATAGTAATCAAATTCAGTTCTACAATTTAATAACATATGGATTCAAAATTCAATACCTTTTTTAGTTGTTTCAGTTGTTTCAATGTGTTTCATAACTTGATCAACTGATGGAGGCAATGCAATATTGATTTGCATATCCTCCTCACAAATCAAGGGATTTTTGTCCATTGTTCGCATTTATTGACTAGAAGACATGGTAGAATTCGATCTTGTACTTTGAGAAGGAATTGCAGTTTCAGATCTTTTCTCTAATCCCTTTTCTATAACACTTGGACCTCAGAAATGTAATATAACAGTTCATCAAAATAACATTGTTTTTATAAAGGAAAACATAACAAATCTGAAAACAAACTTACTTGTTTTAACTTCTTGGGTGTATTGCTTAACTTGATTAGTACATGCAGGAGATGGAATGTTAATTTTCATGTTCTCTTTCTCAAGAGTCAGGGAATTCTTATGCATCGTCTCCATTCCTAGACTAGTAGACATGGTAGAAATTTTTGGTCTTTGTCCTCGAATATTCCCTATAAAACATACAGAAAATATGTCATGTTATTAATCCTTAACAAAGTGTTTTGAAACATGAGAAGCTGCAGAATAATGACAAGATGTCACGGTTCTGGAAAAAAAAAACAGAGAGTAATAGAGAAGAGAATGGACAATAGGTTAATTCACATGCTAGGGAAGTCCAAGTAGCGAGTTTGTATATAACGATTACTGGTTGAATACAAATTTTCATTTAACCAAGAAAATAAATATATCTTACTTGTTTCAATTTCTTGGATGTAATGGTTAGCAAGATCATTAGATTTAGAAAATAACTTCTTAGTTGGCATACTCCCTTTCTTACCTAAGGATTTAAGTCCTCGTCCTCGTCCTCGTCCCTTTCCAGTAGCACCGGGCGCAACAAAAGTATATCTCATAGTACTCTTCATAGTTGAACTATCCTCACTTTCAGTCTTGATTGGTTTCATCTTGAACCTGCAAAAACATCCAACAGTAAAAAATATATCATCATCTATTTGTTCAAAAATCTCAAAGGAATCATAATAAATATACTATATATATATATACTAATTTCAATAATGTGTAACAATAAATATACTAATTCATAATAACTATACTTCACCTCATTAGTTTTTTTTTTTCTTTTTTTAAGGACTTCCTAACTGTACAATATCATCATCCATTTGTTCATCAATCTCAAACGATTCACGAAGTTGAGTCTTCATCGCGACTTGCCAACCTTTGTTGGAATTATCACTAGCATAGAACACTTGGGATGCTTGGTTTACTAAAACAAAGGGCTCATTTGTTGTCAGTAATCTGGCCGGATAAACACTCACAAAATCATACTCGTCTTTTTTGACTCCTTTTATTTCATCAAACCATTTACATCGAAATAAAACCACTCTTATATCCATAACAAATTGCAAATCAATCACATATATTAAAACTACATAGTAATCAAGGCTCTCACTATCTTTATCATTCTCACCTAATACAACAACACCACAATTCTGAGTCCTTAACTTTTTATCATAATCTTCTACTTGAAATGTAGATACATTAATAACATAACCATTAGAATGCATGGAATATTTGGTAGGACCGCGTGAAAGTTAGAGGAGATCTTCCATCATATGACTATGATCTCCTTTGTGCAATTGTGCGACCTATAAACAAGATTACGTTGACTAATTTAGAATGAGTAATACAATATTATAATATCAAATTTGATGTTTATGTATTACTCACCCTATTGTTAAACCATTCAATAAATTGTTTGTACCATTCTGCATCAGACAAATGTTGAGCATTCTCATGAGTTTGTGCAAACTCTCTACAAAATTAAAGTAAACCATGAATTTCATATAGAAATGAAATTACCCTGAAGGAAATAATAATAGTAATGAGACGATTTGAAAGAACACTACATACTCGAGATATGGTAAGACTTCATCACAATTTTTTAGTATGTAAATATGTGTTTGTTCTAATTCATCTGCTTGAAGCTCATATGGAGTTTTAGCTCCTAGAGTTTTTCCAGATTGACAAAATATAGATAAGCCTCCATTACATTTTTTTAAACCCCCATCATAATTTCGTTCAGGGTTATTGAACTTTGTGTCAATTCTATGCAGATACCTCAAAAATAAGGTCATACATTCAATGGCAATATAGCCCTCTGCAATATAACCTTCAAGACATGCCCTATTACCAATGAGAGATTTCAAAAAATATAACCATCATTCCAAAGGATACATCCATGGATAATGAAACAGTCCAGCAATCTTAGCTTCACTAGCTAAATGAACAGGTAAGTGCTCTATGACATCAAAAAATGAAAGAGGGAAGAGTTTTTCTAACTTGCAAAGTGTTATTGGAATTTGTGCTTCAATATGTTCCAAGTTATCAATTTTCAACTCCTTTGATTCAAGCACACTAAAAAATATTGATAATTCAATCAACGGTTCACACTCATCTTTAGACAACATTCCACAAAGTGCAAGAGGTAGCAAATGTTGAAGAAGAACATGACAATCATGACTTTTTAATCCAGATATCTTGTGATCTTTTAGGTTCACACATTGAGAAATATTAGATGAAAAACCATCAGGAACCTTTAGATTCTTTAAGAAAAGGCATAATTTGTGCTTATCTTCAGGAGACAATGTGTAACATGTAGTTGGAACTTCAAGTTTCTCCCCATTTTGAATTGGGTGCAATTCCAACCTAATTCTCATTTCTTGCAAGTCTAGCCAAGTTTTAATTTTGACCTTGGTATTTCCATTGACATTCATTACTGTCCCCATGATATTATCACATATATATTTTTTAATATGCATAACATCCAAATTGTGACGCAACAAAAGACACTTTCCAATATGGAAATTGAAAAAAGATACTTTTCTTGTTCCAATTATCATTTCGATTTTCATGTGAAATCTTCTTCCTTTTCTTTGGAACTTTTGATAATTGTAGTCCTTCAAGATCTTGCACTTGATCGAGTATCTCAATACCAGAACGTATTTTTGGTGGATGCCTTTTCTTTTATGTACCATCAAATGACTTTGTCTCATTTCTCCATTTAAGACTAAGAGGAAGGTAACGACGATGACCCATAAAACATTGCTTCTTACAATTGGACAATCGAATTGAAGTTGTGTCCTTATTGCAACATGGACATGCTAGTTTTCCCTTTGTACTCTATCCATATAAGTTTCCATAAGCTAGAAAGTCATTGATGGTCCATAACAAAGAAGCATGCAACTTAAAATTCTTTCTAGTTGATACATCATAGGTATCAATACCAACATCCCACAACTCCTTCAATTCCTCTATTAAAGGCCAAAGATATGTATCAATTGCATCTCCAGGACCATTTGGACCAAGAATAAGCATTGACAAAATGAAATTTTCTTGTTTCATATACAACCAAGGTGGTAAATTACAAGGAATTAGAACAACAGGCCAAATGCTATGTGAGGTTTTTGAATTTTGAAAAGGCTGAAATCCATCACTAGCAAGTCCAAGGTGAACATTACGAGGGTCAACTGCAAATGAAGGATGAAGTTCATCAAATGACTTCCATGCCATTGAATCAGCGGGGTGCCTCATTATTCCATCATCAACTCTTTCATCCTTGTTCCATGTCACTAGAGTAGATATCTTTGTAGACATAAACAACCTCTAAAGCCTAGGCTTTAAGGGAAAATAGTGTAAGCTCTTTGAAGCTTTCCTTTTACCTTTCTTATTCTTTGTTTCCCCACTATGTGTATTAATTCTCCATCTTGATGCACCACAAATTTTACAAGAATCGAGTAAGCTATCCTCCTTCCAATATAACATGCAATCGTTAGTACAAGCATCAATCTTATTATAAGAAAGCACAAGTTCTTGAATTATCTTTTTTGCCTCATAATATGAGTTTGGCAAATCAACGTCATCAGGCAACAACTCATCTTTTAATAGTTTCAATAACATTGTAAATGACGCATTACTCCAACGACCAATACTTTTGATATGAAGCAATTTGATCAAAGAGGAAAGCTTTGAGGCTTTTGAATTGTTGTACAGTGGCTTCTTGAAATACTTTAATAGGCTGTAAATTTTTTTTGCTTCAACATTTGGTTCCTCAAGTAAATCATCACAATCTATGCGTACTTCCTCCATCAAGATTAGGATATAGATCTCTCAACAATTCTTCAACTTCATCCTCACTCTCACATTCCTCTACTGCATCACCATCTTTATCTTCAAATTCATATTCAGTCAATGGCTCACCCAAACGTTCTCCATGGTGATACCAGAAAGTATAGTTTCGAATTATACCATACACTAGCAAATGTATCTCAACTGTTTTACGAGTTCCTAGAATTATATTGAAACATTTGATACATGGACATTGTATTTCATGTTCTTCTCCTGTTCTTTGAAAGGCATAATCTAAAAACTTTTGCACACTGGCAAAATAGACTTCATCAAGTCGATTGTCAACAAGTTTCATCCATTGCTTACTAGGTGCCATAACCTTTGAGAAAACATAAAAATTAGATTTAAAAAAAAATGAAATAAAAATAACAATATGCACACAACTTGTTGCAATTAGATGAACACAATTAAGGTGAACTCTAAGATCACAATTTCTAGTAGACCTTGGCTACTTTTTCAGTTAAGGAATTGCAATATACTTTCAAATGATAATAACTGATGTAAATATAATTTTTGATACCAAGATGGAAAAAATTTAATGTTTCAAATTTTAATATCCTACTTAACTTAACATTGTACATGACAAGTCAGTACAAGATATTGTTAGCTGAAAAAAAAAGTATACATAAATTTGATGATCAATAGAAGAGTGCTTGCAACATGAAGCAACAAATAAAAAGGGACTGAGGCAACTCAAGAAAGTAGAAAATAGTACTTTCGAATTCAAATGGTTTTCAATACTTTCCCTGTGTTACACTCTACTGGTGTTGAAGCCTTTTTTGTTGGAGAGGCTGAAGGAAGAAGCAATATATCAGTTGTTGGAAAGGTAAAATTGCTATGTTTTTTGTTTTATACCTTTCTCTTTTGAGGCAATAAGCTGCTCGTTTAAATGACCACATATGTTTCTTTTCTAGATTGTTCAGAAGTTGTCATACACTTATTTAGTTGAGCAGATTTGATCTTTAGTTCACATATGCTATCACTTATTTGAATTTCACTCCATCTAATGTGTTCATCATTTATTAAAGAAAGTCAATAACTACATTACAGTAGTTTATCCTACAGTTCATCATCTTCTCACGATCATTAGTGTAGAAGTCAAATAGGTAATGTATGACGCAAGTGTTAAAGTTTGTTTCCTACCAATATGTTTACACAACAACAATGAATAATGAAAATGAGCAAACTAAACAAAATTAGACAAGAACACCATTTACAAAGCAACATATTTAGATTTCTTTCTCAGAATTTTTAAGGTTTTCTTTGAGATATCATTAGCTTTTCACTCATGCTTTCTTTCTCATTAATCTTTTATAATTATTTTCTTCAACAATCTGATTATTTGACGTGATTTTTTTAAAGCCAATAGTTGCTTGCTGAATAGACATGACATAAATGGCCATTCAAATTGACTTATTTGTTGATCACTATCTTTAGTTAATTGTTCAAAGACTCCAAAATCAAGTAAATAGTGATGTTAATAGTTGTGTAGATTAACGGCCTATAGCACATAATAAAAGATGACAATTACTTAACTTGATCAAGACTCCAATATAAAGAATCTTTATGTTGTACAGTCAATAACTAATCCATCAACACTCATATACGTATTTATACATGGGTATATTTTTTCCATTAAATAAGGGAAACCATGAAGGAGAGAAGGAGAGAAGGAGAGAAGAAGAGAAAAGAAGAACATGGGAGGACATTGCAAAGGAGACATCCTATGTTGCTTGTGTGAGAACACCTCCTAGGATAAGAGATAAAGTACAGTTTCTTTTTCTAAAATTTTTTTATGCTCTATCTGATCAGATGATTCATTAGATCAAACTTGTTAAGACTTAAGAATGATTAGTTGGTTGAGACAATCAGGTTAATGACCAAAATAACTATTTACTTGTTAATCGTTGAAATAAAGTTTAGTGCTCGCTATATTTAATTCACTAGTTAAAGACATCAAATACAAGTGAATCAGTGATGTTAAAATATTTGCCGATTCACGACCCGTAACACATTAATGAAAGAAAGTGATTACTTAACTTGTAGTATATAGAAAATAATCACGTTTATTATTACAAGTTGATCAATACTCCATTGTAAAGAATCTTTGTGTTGTATAATCAACAACTAATCGAACAAGAATCATATATTCATTTAATACAAGGGACTTTGGTGTCCATTAAAGAGGGGAATCATGAAACAGAGAAGAAAAGAGGAAGGGTTTCCTCGTAGTTATTTTTCTAAAATAGACTTTTTATTATAGGTAATGTGATCTTTTGAACACACAATATTCTACAAACATGAATACACTTCAAAAAAAAATTAAACTTTCAATTAGAATCCGGACTCAATAAAACAAGATAATAGGGCAAATTTGAGCGACAGATTAGTAAACAGGACGCAGAGAAAGAGACATCATACTCAAAATTCGTAGTTGAGAGAAGGAAACAAAGAAGTTGCTGCTGCGAATACTTATAGAGGATTTGAGGTAGAGCCTAATAACCGTAGGTCGCTGTTGATCAAGATGAATAAAAGACGCTTCTGTTGATTTGAGCAAAAGATCAATAAATAAGAAGAAGAAGAACTGACAGCATACCTTAAATTCGCAGTTGTGAAAAGAAAATAATTATGTTGCTGCTGAGAAAACGTACAGAGGATTTGAGGCAAAGCTAAATAACTCTAGGTTGTTGTTAACCAAGATGAAAAAGAGACACTTTTGTTGAGTTGAGCAAACGATCCTCAGTAAACAGAAAGAAGAAGAGACACCATACCTTAGATTAGTAGTTGAGAGAACGTTGTTGCTGAGACTACGTTTAGAGGATTTGAGGCAGAGGTGAGTAGCCCTAGGTCGTAGTTGATCGAGATGAAAAAGAGACACTTCTGGGCTTGAGAATACATATAAGGAAAAGTTGTGACCAATGGATTTTGAGAGAAAAATGATTTTTTTTGGATTTTTAGAAAATAGTGTTTCTTTTTGCCGCCTACTTTTCAGAATTATTATTTTTTGGGTTTTAGTAAATTTTTTAGCAATGTTTTGGCGCTCCCGCTAAGTCTCTCAATTACAATTGGGACGAGTCATTAATTTTCTTTGGGGCAAGGCTTTTTACCTTCTCAATAACATATAACTTTTAGGACCGAAATATAATCTCGTCTCAAAATGTATACTTTTTGTGATGGGATTATTAACTCGTCCCTATATGCTGGTCTTAACTGAACCTTTTTCTTGTAGTGGAAATCTCCAACTAATAAATTTATATGCAGTGGACCATGAAGTTCTAGAAAAAGAAAGAGGAAGATTACGGGCACTGTAGTAGCAACAACATCAATAGCCACAACAACAGAAGCCATCTTACAGTCATCGTCATAGCACTAGTAGGGATCTCCATCAACAATCTACAAACCTCAATCTGAAACAAAAAGAGGATGAGCATGATGTTGTTTCAGGACAACTCCACATTTGATCGTAACTGTAGCTATGCCTTTAATCATGTCTTACTGATGCTCCCTCAGTTGACTTTGCCATAGAGTGACAAAAGTTCACGATTTCCATTGTGCGATATCAAGAAGAGGTCTTCCTTCCCATGTGCTCACCTCCAACGGGTTTGTTCTCCTTCTATCTAAATTGATTCTAGTTCTTGTTACAACATGTGTCTTTTACATCAAGATTTGTTAAGCTTTTATGTGCACCTGGTGGTCAATGCCAAAGAAAAGTATTTGTCGCAGTTGACTCACCTGAGGTGGTTAAATCCAGCATGATATCTCATGTCTTTGTATGTTCGGAATGATTAAATTCATCAGTTTCCCTTTGTAACATTTTCTAGCTTCTGATTCCCCTCTAATTTCATCTTCATGAACCATGTAATGTAAGCATTGATGGAGGAGCTCCTTTCTGCTCATTCCTTGTTTCTTTGTAGGGCAATAAAAACATTCTTGTTAATTTTTAACTGTCTATGAAGTTATTGTCTTATGCTACATGGCACCCAGGCCTAGCAAACCCTAACCCTACCCTACCTAATATTTGATAGTAATTTTTCATGTAGATATTGCATTTTAATTTAAATCATATGGGTTTTCCATTCTACTAGAGGGATTAATCCACCATTCAATTCAATACATACATAAAAATAAAATGGGTAAAATGTGGGTTGTATTCATATTGGACCAACTGCTGATAAAACAAACACCACAAAGGAAAAAAGGATCTACAGATCAAATATAAATCTATTGTAAATCCTCGAACAAATAAGAAAAAAAACACATATTCCCATTCTTTAAAACATTCAGAAAATATATTGAAAAGAAAAAAAACATTCAAACTCAATTCTCTTTCTTTTCCCCTTATCAACAACATCAACATTCTTATTCTCTAAGAAACTAATTCTCCTGTTGATAGCAGCAAGCTTTGATTCAACTAGCGTCAGGAGATCTTTCTCTCCTTGTCCTTCTTCTGGTTCTGGTACTGGTGTTGATGATTCCTTGTGCTTCTTTTCGGGTTTTAGATTTTGAGAGTAGAGATCAAGAACTTCTTTACAGGCATCCAAATTGTTAGGCCAAGTTTGGAGTTCCCCATTAGGACCAGTAATAACAGTACAAACCTTGATATTGCAGAGAGTTGCAAGCTCCATTGATTTCCTCTTTATGCATTATTTCCTCCCTTGATAAGACTTGGGATTGTTTGTTTTGTTCTTGCTTTGACCTTCTTCTAACATAGCTTGATTCGATGTAGAGTCCTGAGAAGAATGAGTACGTATATATAGGTGTTTTGGGGGAATTTTATACTAGTAATACAAATTGCCTATTTAAATTATAATTAGTATTCCTAATTTGAATAGGAAAGAGAATCGAATGCTCTTGGGAGGTTTGGTCAAAAATCTGCTAAAAGTTTTGGTATGTATGTGTCCGAATTGGGAAAGAAATATAATATAGAAAAATAGTAATGGTAACTTCCCAAGTTTACTGACAGCTGGATTAGATCGTCTATGTCACGCTTACTGGGATGCATTCTTTTTTTTTGAACCTATGAGGTAAAACCAGCCAAATACAACTTAATAAATCGGGTTTATTTGGAATATGGTATACAATTTTATTATGTAAAATATTAAATGAGAGTCCTTTTTAGATTTTGTAAGACAATCTTGTGAAAATATTAGTGGTCTTTTTGTTTAATTATGTATGGATTTACTTTTTTATATTTTCTCCCACATTCCTTCGGTAGTAAAGTAAAGAGAAGTTGATTTGGCTAAAGCTTGATGATTAATCAAATTATTTTTCAAAAAATAAATTAGAAAATAATTTTGAGTGGAAAGTTTTTAGTTTGACTACCTCCGTCAACTATTAATTGTCATACTTTCCATTTTTAGAGTCAAACATTAAAAACTTTGACCAACATTTTACGATATATTTCTTTCATCATATGTTATACAAAAAAATTAAGAAAAACAAAAGAAATATGTATATGTTGGTTTTTAGGGGAAATTTTGTACTTTTGGTAATAGAAGGTGTCTAGTTAAGTTACAATTACTATTTCCTAATTTGTACTACTAGGAATAGAATTAAAATCTCTTAGAGGTCGGTGAAAAATCTGCAAAAGTTTTCGTATGCGAAGCCTCCCGAATTGGAAATGAAATACTCCATATATTGCAACTTACCAAATTGACTAATACATATATTAGGTTACATAGTCTACGCTCTTTTCTATAAACCTAGTTGGATTTGAATTTTTTTTTCTATTGACTCATGTTCCATTTCAGCGTCAACCAAATTAAAATAATTTGATCACTCACTAAAATTTAACCAAATCATTTTCTCTTCACTTTATATACAAGAATAATGTGTGAGAAAGCATAGGAAAGTAAATGCATACGACATATCTAATCAAAGAAAAATACTATTCATATTTTCATAAAGTTGTCTCACTGTATCTAAAAAAGATTCTTTTTCAATATTTTACTTAACAAAGTTATCTACTGTATCTCAAATTGATCCAATTAATTAAGTAATAAGGTTAATTTGGGATATGGAAAACAACTCTATTAAGTAAAATATTGAAAAAGAGTCCCTTTTGGATATGGTAAGACAACTTGTGAAAATAGCGGTCTTTTTCTTTGATTAGGTATGTATTTACTTTCCTATATTTTCTCGTACATTCCTCTGGCATATAAAGTAAACGGAAGTTCAATATGTTAAAATTTGATGATTAATCAAATTATTTGAGAAAATAATTTTGAGTTAATTGAATAATTTTTTTTTCAAGTCATCACATCAAAACTAATGAATTATGACAAGTAAGTCATGACAGAATCGTATAACATCATATTATATTCAACGTACTTATTTTGTTGTATTACTCACAAATCATTCCAGATCCTCAAATCTGTTGTTTTCCAAAGCTTTCTTTTGAAATACAACATATAATCGTATCATACATACATCTATGCTTCAAGACCTGTTATGAGAGACTATCACTTTATAAATTAAGATTAATTAATGGTAACACTTACTTAAAATATTGTTAGTATCAAACAAAAGGAGAAACCAATGATGGTAAGTCTATATTTCAGCCTTTGAAATGAAAATTTCAGCCTTAAAATGAACCATATTTTGAGTTATAAGTCTTGAGAGCCTTTGAAAGTCAATTATTGTGTTTTAAACTGAGTTTTGAGGAAGAGTTTTAAAGAGGCGGTTTTCAGTAAAAGTTAAAGGGAACTAAGTATTCCCAAATGTATCATTTTATACACTGAGAATAGAGAAACTTTGATTTCTAAAAAGAGATTATGAGTTCAAAAGATATTTTAGAGCAGTTACCTCGTTTAAGAGGATAGCTTGAGTAATTATCTCAAATTGAGGAAGAGTTATGTTTCTAAACATATGAGCATGAGTTATATATAATATTTGGAGTAGTATTCAGTACCGATTTGGGGATAAGTTGAGACAACTCAAAATCCTCATAACCATGTATGCCAACATAGGTAAAGGATCATACTTTTTTAGATAATTCATTATTGCTTTTAAGCATAGTTTAGTGGATCCAATTAGTTGAGGTGTCTCATACCCCAACAAGGTATAGGACATTACTAGAAGCATGGGTGAGACATTGTATCATCACGTTGCTCATAGTGATGGTTGTCAGTTAGAGAATTTCACAATTAAGAGTAAAGAGTATTTTTATTGTATTTCTATACATCATTGAGTATATCTCCTGCTTTATAATGTTCCTAATAATGCATCTCTTATTGTTGTTTTCATATTCAGTTGACTTGAGATGAGGTGAGTATGACTTCCCAGAGTATCAATTTAGTTGCTTATGTTTCAACTTTCCCCTTACATACTCGTACATTCAATGTATTGAAGTCATTCAACCTGCATCATTTTATAATGCACATACATGTGTTCAGAGTCATCAATAGGCACTCTGTTGATATCACTTGCGTTCCAGCTAGCTTTAGTGAGCCTTCTTGCTTTCGGAGGGCTCCACATATATTTTATTCCAATTTTGTGAAGATATTGTGGGTCTTGTCCCGATATCTATCATAGTTATTAGAGGCTTTATTGACAGTAGTAGTTGATGAGTCTATTCCCATTTCTTGTTATTGTTTGAGACTAGAGTTTCCTTCTTATGACTATTTGAATATTTTCTCAGACTTATACTGGGTTGAGTTATAGTTGAGAATTTATGAGTTAATCTTTACATTTAAAGTTCCTATTTTGATTGAGTAAGTCTTTTGCTGAGTAATGAGTCAGGCCAAGGATTCGCTTGGGGACCAACGATAGTTGTCGAGTGTCAGTCACGTCTAAGGTGTAGGCTATGGGTGTAACAACTTATTTACACAATCTAAACTTGCATCTGATGAACTTTATGGGTACTTGTAAGTCTTTCGAGATACCCAAGGTTAGAACTGACATCCTTCTAAGGTTGTTTCCATTATCACATTCTGGAAAACCAACAATGTGGTTGAATGTGTTACC
This sequence comes from Solanum bulbocastanum, assembly GCA_037074985.1. Lineage (NCBI taxonomy): Eukaryota > Viridiplantae > Streptophyta > Magnoliopsida > Solanales > Solanaceae > Solanum > Solanum bulbocastanum. The sequence continues at coordinate 16,430,916 of CM073607.1, read as the reverse complement.
ACTTGATTCTTTAACCAACTAGGGATAGTTAAACACATTTTTGGAGAGCTTCTTCCCAGGCTAAAGTATGTTGCAGCTGAGGGATGATATCAACTATTTAAGGCAACGGCCTAGTAAGGTATTGTGTGAGGCATGATTGAGATTTAATAAGAAGGTGAAGTAGTGCCCATAGCATAAGCTATCTGATGATCATTTGATGGATATTTTCTACTTGTCTTAGAATTGTATGACCAAGCCCATAGTTGGCACAATGTTGGAGGGTTTCTTATGATGTAGACATATACTGATGCAACAACTACACTATGTAGGGTTAGAAAAAAGTAGAAGTGCTTGGCATACTCCAAAATCTGAAGTCTTTGAGAAAAATTATACAGTTTGTTTATATGTTGATCAGCATAAACAAAAAGAACAATGAGTTCAAGATATGAACCATATCTTAACACAAATGGACTTGATGACTAAGCATCTTTTGACTGGTGGAATGAAGAAAGTGAATGCAGTGGGAGCATATGGAGCCACCGAATGACATGGTCAGATGGAATATAAAACTGAAGAAGAGGCTATGTATTTGAATAACTAGGGGTTTTATAGACCAATGATTAGGGAAATAAAAGTTGGAACTATCAGAAGGATAGTTATTATGAAAAGTGATTCACTTAAGTATGTCTCATTTCATGGCTTAGACGGCCGTATACAAAATAATATCCAACTTTAAAGGTCGGGGTCGAACCATAAGCACTGACTATTGGGATAACTCTCTAGTTAATTTCTCAACCCAAAACAAAATAGAAAATTATACACTCAACACATGATATATATATATATATATATATATATATATATATACACACACACACATACACACACTAGAAATTATCAATTTCAATTCTCAAAAGCAAGGGTCAACACAATGACGATCTACCAATTGTTTAGAAATGACTAGGGGTGTGTGCATTACAATGGAAATTTGACACAATAGATAAATATTAATCACAATAAAATCAATTAATACATGTATAACTTTTGGTCTAGGCTACTTTCGATACCCTCCTTAACTATCAAACATATATCTCTTGGATTCTCTCGAATTCCATGACCCTTACCAATAAGACATGAAACATTTCTACTAGTTAGACTATTCCTAGCTCATATCATTAAATGAGAAATTAATTGAATTATTCTATCTCAAGCTCAAATTCATAGACTAATTCCACCAAGTCATCACTATTGAGTCTTACCCAACTTCATTCTTTCTTTCTCAAGAAAAAATGATGTTAAAGAGCTCATGTATGTTCCAAACCACTCATTTTAGATTATAACTTCAAAATAACATTATATTCATGCATTATTTTCCTCCCCCATACATAGGCTTTTATCATACACTAAGCCTATACCTAGGGGAGTGTGACATCAGCAGGACATAATAAGGATTGGTGGGAACCAGTTGATTGCCCAAAATGGAAAAAATAGATGAGCAGGCTACATATGATTATTGATGACCGGTGGTAGAAAGGCGTTGCACAATGAGAGATCGACGGTTCGCAGATTTAATGTTGGTTGATGGTAAATATTGTGAAAAACCTTTTGTGATCGATGTATTACCAAAAATTTAATTGGCAATGTATAACAATGATAGGCCTTACCCCAATCTAATGCCAAATTCTCCATAAAGGAATTTCGTGTCTTGATGAATCTAGTCGGGTTGCCGTATAAATGTCGGCCCCTTAATTTTCCTTCTTGAATATTATTTAGAGAAGGTGGCTGATGGGTGAAACACAATAGCGAATCGGTGGATGCCCTTTTTTCATCGCAAGTGGACACTCTATCAGCCATAGAAACTTTCCTAAAGCATAACCTCACTCTTTTGCTAAAAAACAAACACCCACAAGATGGGAGAAAAGAAATAAACTTAAAGACACTTGGGTTGTCTCCTCAAAGCCCTTAATTTAATGTAGTGACATAATAATAGTTCAATATAGCAAAGGTTCTTCAAGATGTATTATCTCGATTAAGAGAACCTCCTCAGATATACTCATGCATTTCTTGATTCTTTGCCCATTAACCTTCAATATCTGTCCACTATCATTTCTATAACAAAATGCAAGTAAGAAAGCATCCACCGAAAAGATGTTTCATAAGAAATTATTTTGGGAGAATTTAAAATATATATTTATTGTTGTATTATCATAAATCAAGGATTATGATAAACCATTGACAACATGAAGCACTGAAACATCTGCTTCTACGATGCAGCAGTCTCCGACAATAAAGTTTTTCTTTGGATCCTTCAGTTCACTTAGTGGCATAAATTCCGCCCATCCCCAATAAAAATTATGAGTTGCAAACCAATATCCTACAGAAGTTGTACGAGAAAAATGCATCAAATTACTCATAGGAAATTCAAAATAGAAACTAAGAGTATTGATGCGTGCCAGAAAGGATCATAAAACTGCTTCTACAATTTAAGCTGGAAAAAAAAGAGAATTACATTAATTGCAAACATAGGAACCAGAATTTGTTCGAAAAATTAAGGAACAAGAGAACATACTAGTTAACTTGCGGTGGACATCACCAAACTGGTCTTTGATAGATATGTTAAATGTTGTTTGCACCCTTTTTCGGAAATAAAATCCATTAGCACGAACTAATTCAAGAAAGATGGAAATGTTCTTGCCATTTTCATTAGCATCACCTGTAGGATATAGACGAAGTTTCCTGCATACAAACACGACAAGTTTTACATACACAACTCAAGATAATCATTTGCTAAAGAAAGTATAAATGTATATAATGAATTAAAAAGTTATGAATAATATACCATTTGTAACCCCCAATAGTAAACTCTTGAGAATACACTATGTTCTTCAGTTTTGTGAATTCAGAAATATTCCATTCGTGCTTATAAGACTTGATCTCATTCAATAGGGGGGACAAACATTCACCTACTCCATGGTTCTTGATGACATATACATCGACCCCAAAGACACATTTGTCATTAACAAGGTAATTGTTAGAGGGCTGTCTGAATGTTTTATGAGAAATACATTTTGGTGTCATCATATTGTTTTGGTCAAGAATCTCAGTCTTTTTCTTTTTTACAACTTTATAAAATGGTATTTTATATCTTACATATTGCTTTCAAAATTTTCACTTATATGAGATTCGATTATTTTATTGCAAGTACCTTTTTTTTTTTTTTTTTTGTTGTTGAATGGAAAAAATTTAGAAAACTTTGTTATAGAAGAAATGATCAAAGTTGTATATATAGTAGAGCTACAAATTAACTAGGTGAAGCCATCTCATCTTTTTGGCCGAGAATCTCAATCTTTTTTTTATAACTTTATAAAATAGTATTTTATATCTTATATATTACTTTCAGAGTTATTACTTATATGATATTTGATTATTTTATTGCAAATGCTTTTTTTATTGAATGGAAAAAGTTCATCTTTTTCATGACATTTGATAAAGGGATAGAATTTTATTTGCATGTAGGTTGTACTTTCTATTACTTGAATTTTGTTTTAAGAGCTTGACAAGAAATTCAAGTAATGCAAATTTTATATCAAAAGGTCAGTGTAAAATGTCTAAAAAGTCATTTTTTTTAATTTCCTTTAATGTAAAATTTAATGGTCTTTATTTTCATTACTCTCGTGACCTTTTATTATTATAACATCCAAAATAATTAATAGTATTATTTGGTATTATGTATTGTAGTCCTATAAATAGAAATATTATAAAACTTTGTTGAAATGAGCACATGAACATTTTAAGTTGTAATATTTTCAGGCTATTTAATGGTGATTTAGGCTTGTGGAAGTGGATATCGACAATAGCTCGGAAGATTGTACATTGGTTTCATATTTTGTTTAAACGTTTTAATGATTAAATCGTAAGAATGATATTGTATTATTTATTTATTTTAGTTCTCTCATCTCTTTATTTTGTATTTTATATAAAGTTCTGATTCTTGTAAGTTTAAAATTTTGTTTGGTTCAAGATAGTAACTTATGACTTTGCAGGACATAATTATCTCTTTCTCTTTTTTCTTTTTCTTTCTTTTTTTTTTCTTTGACTTTTACTTCTTCAAAAAGGTCTAAAAATTTTTTGGTCCCTATGAATTTTCAATTACATATCCTTCACTACAAGTTTTAAATAACACTAAAATTTTCACTATAATATCACTAGTCTCTTGAGTTTTTCATCTCTACTATAATCTTTGACTAAAAATTCTATTTATTTTCTTATATATATAAAAATTCTATTTATTTTCTTATATATATATATATATATATATATATATATATATATATATCTTTTTACAATCATTCTATTTTTTTTTATCAAAAATAATAAATATATCAATTAATCATTCTTTCATATTCTTTAATGAAAAACCTAATGGTCATTATTTTCATTGCTCCCACAATTTTTATTATCATAACCTCTAAAATAATTAATAGTCATATTCATGAAATTATTTGTTATTCATATTATAGTCATATATAGAACCACTGTAAGTCTTTGGAGAAATGATTACATTAGTCTTTTAAATTGTTATGTTGTCAATACTTATTTTATTCGTTCTTTAGTTTTACTTGAAGAATAAAATGAATCTTATTGAATGATGATCGAATTGTGGGAATGGGTGATCAACTTGTTGGAATGGATGTCGACAAGAGCTCGAAAAATTGTTTATTATTGATTAAGATGTAGGAATAATGTTGCTTTTTTTTTGTAGTTCTCTTTATGATTTCTCTTTGTTTTGTATTTTATATAAATTATTTATTGTTGCAATTTTATATTTTAATTATGATAATAAGTGCGGCCTTACAAATTAAAGATTCTATAAAATATAATGAGGAAGCATCGAAAATATGTTGTCTACAGAATCAACATTATAGTTTGAATTTCTTCAGCAAAAAATGGCTGATAACTTTGTTTTCTGTTTTTATATCCTTTGTATATAACTTATAATTATGATAGGATATCTTTTACTACTCAAATATTACGGAGCTAAAATTGGAGGACAAGTTATAACTTGGAAATAATCATACTCAATGGCGGAGCCACAATAGTAGCTATGAATTCCATAAAATTCAATAGATTTGATTCAAAAATCTATATTTATGTTAAAAAATTTATTTAATATACAAAAATAATATATTTAAAACTCAATAATAAGAAAATTATGATCCAAATCCATTAACATAACATCATAGTTGTGCCTCGACTCACATTATAGGTCCTTAAGATATAATAATGTAAATATTATTTCAATTTTATATTTAGATATTATCGAATTTTATAATTCAAAAGTGTAACGTTTTACATATTGAAATAAATCCACGTTTGCATATTATTATTCTTGAGAAACACCATACCATATCATCAAGACTATTTGTAGTAAAGGTAAAAATATGACTTGATACTAGTACATACAATCCTTAGATTGAATTGACATATTCTAGCTATATAAAAATATTTAGCCACTAAATTATTTTAAAAATTAGTATTAAATAGTAGTACGCTGTATTCTGCACAAAAATAGGAGAGTTAATTTCTATTCATACCTATCTCTCTTTTTAAATTATTTATCATTTATAATAGTAAAAGATATTTATCATCAGCTCTCTCTCTTCTAACATCCAACTATAAGTACATCTCTCCATAAAATTAGTAAAAGATATTTCAGTATGACTTTAGCTTATTTTAAAGGTATTACTACTAATCCACCATCTACAATTTATTTTTTCAACTGTTTGCTACAAGTTATGATGAGAAACACAATCTATATTTACTTAATAAATTTGTGTACACTTATTTGCATTTGTATTCATTGATCTGTATTCATCTTATAGATATCAATACATTTGTGTTTGATACATTCGTCTGTATATATTAATAAATTTGTATTCATTTGTTTCTATTCGTATCTTTCATATTTATGTAGGTATACATTTTTTCCCACAAATATACCACTAGATAGTGTATAGTGGCCTTTTATTAAACATAAAAAATATCAATAGGGATAAGTGAAAGCAAGGGAGGCTAGGCCTTACCTTACTAATCCTAATGAAGTGCCTAACGTCTACTACCTAACAAGCTTGAAGGAAATCTGAGTTAGAGAGAACTAAGCATTTTCTAATCACAATAGAGTTTGTAACAATCCATGATGATATTACAAATGAGGATGCTTAAATAATGTAAAGATATGTCAATCAAGAAGAAAGTTGAGTTATCAGCCTTAAACTTTCTATTACAAACACATGAATTAAAAAAGATTGATTATCTATCAAAAAGTAACTTGAAGTATTTTTCTCTTATCTTCTTCTTCAAACCTATCTAACAACGCTTGATAATTCATACTTTCTTTATGGATTTATTGGATCTTGTTGAACCTATTGATATTGTCAAATGGTTTTGCTTTGCCTGTCTAAATTTCACTCCTAAACATCATGAGACTTTTCCTATCACAAATCACAATCCTTGAATCCATAATTCAATTCAAGGAAAGTTAAGAGTCAAGTCAAGAGAAGTTAAGTGTCAAGTCAAGAGAATTCAAGAGTCAAGTTAAGAGAAGTTCATAAAGTTTTCTAGAAGTCTTTTACAAATGTTTTAACTTTGTTTTAAGACTTAATTTTGATTTTAGTAAAGAGTAATGTTTGAAGTTTATTTCTTCAAAAGTGTATATCGGGACTATGTATTCCCAAAGAGTAAACATTTAAACAAGAAAGGAAACCGAGATTTCCAAAAGAGCCTTTGAGCTAGTTTTCAGTAAAGAGTAAGAGTAAAGTTCATTCTTTAAAGATTATACGGGAACTAAGTATTCCCAAGAGTTAACAATGTTTTCACATTTTAGCAAGAAAGGAAACTGAGATTTCCAAGAGAGCTTTTAAGCTAAGTTTTTGAGTAATTATCTCAAACCAAAGAACGAGTTTTGTTTACAAATATATGAGCTAAGTATATTTTGGGAGTAGTATTGAGCACTGATATGGGGACGAGCTTGAATTCAGATAACTCACGTCTCCATAAACCATGTAGCCATCATGGGTAGTAAAGGATCACACTTTTTATATGACTCCTTAAGATGCTTTTAGAATAGACTAGTGGATCCACTTAGTTAAGCATTCTATATGACGGCAAAGTATAGGACAGTTTTGGCAACGTGGGCAAGACGATGTTTCACCACTTAGGCTCATAGTGGTGGATGTAGATTAGAGAAACTCCCACAAAAACTATATTACTTTATTATATGAGTAAAGTTGAGTTTGTTATTGCATTTTCTTTAACAAACTAAGTTGTTTTCTACTGTGTTAAAGGATTTCTATATATTGCATGTGTTTTATTGTTTTATATTGAGTTAAGTTATTTAGGAATTGAGTAAAGTCAAGGTAAGTGTTTCTTTCAGATTCTTTTCAAGATTAAGTTATGTTTAACATTCCAACTCGCATACTTGTACATTCAATGTACTAATGCCAGTGGGCCTGCATCTTATAATGATGCAGACGCAGGTAATCAAGATCAGCATCCAGCACCTCGTTGATCCAGTTGAGCACTCAGAGTTAGTTGGTGAGCCACCTAGCTTTTTGAAGGATCTTTTTTATATCTTTCAGTATTTTAGTTCATTAGGATATCGTGTGTCTTGTCTCGACGTCCATCTCAGTTGTTTAGAGGCTTCAAAGACAGAGTTAGTGATGTTAGCTCATGAGTTGTTACTTTTCCTTTTCAATTAAGTTGAGACTTGAGTTGCCACTTTGGCAGTGAATATTATTATAATACATTCTAAGTTATATTTTGGGTAGTTTAGTTTACTTGTTTTAAAAGTATTTATCTTGTGTAAAGTCTTCCATTAAGTAAGTAAGTCAGGCCAAGGGTTCGCTTGGGGCCAGCAATGGTTCTTGAGTGTCAGTCCCACCCAGGGTGTAGGCTCGAGGCGTGACAAACTTGGTATCAGAGCACAGAGTTTAAGAGTCCTAGGGAGTCTATGAAGCCGTGTTTGTAGAGTCCTAGTTATCGGTGTGAAGCGCACCACATCTATAATTAGGAGGCTGCAACATTTAGGAAATTATCTCACTTCTTTCTTACTCATTTAGTGTGATAGAGTTCATCTCTATAAAGTTTCTTTTTAAGTCGTGCTTGTACGTAACCGATTGTGATTTGGGCTATGTTTGAGAATGCCTTCATGGGATGCTTCTTTCCCCATGAGCTAAGAGAGGCCAAGATAAGAGAGTTTCTCACACTTAAGCAGGATTCCTTGAGCGTTCATGAGTATAGGCTGAAGTTCACCCAACTTTCCCGCTATGCCCCAGAGATGGTTGCTGATATAAGGAGTAGGATGAATCTGTTTGTTGCTGTGTTGTCTCATCTGTCAAGTAAGGAAGGTAAGGTAGCCATGCTAATGGGTGACATGGACATAGCAAGGTTGATGATCCATACGCAATAAGTTGAGGAGGACAAGCTGAGGGATAGCGAAGAGTTTAAGAATAAGAGGGCTAAGACATTAGGGAATGAGTCCGGGCAGCAAACAAGTAATGAAAACCGATCTTCTTTCCAATATAAGCAGAAGGGACCTGCCCCATCATATGCTAGTGCACCTACACCAAAGAAAAAAAGTGAGTATAATAGTTAGAATTTTAGAGTTAAACCTACCTATTCTCAGGGTAGTATTGCGCAAGGGGGTAGTAAGCCTACTGCTTGTGCTAAGTGTGGTAGGAATCACTTAGGTACTTGTCATCAGGGATCCACTAGTTGGTTCAAGTGTATCCAAAATGATCATTTCATGCGAGAATGTCCAAAGAACAAGCAGGGTAATGGTAATGGGGGCAATAGAGCCCAGTCTTCTTCAGTTGCTCCACCAGATAGAGCTGCACCTAGAGGGGCCAATTTAGGTACTGGCGGAGGAACAAACCGCCTATATGTTATCACAAGTCACCAAGAGCAAGAGGATTTACCATATAGTGTTATTGGTATGATCCAAGTCTTTAACTCTGATGTTTATGCTTTGTTAGACCTAGGAGTGAGTTTATACTCTGTAACTCCGTATGTTGCGATGAATTTTGATGTTAACTTAGTGAACCCTTCAGTGTTTCTACACCTATTGGTGAGTCTAATTCTAGTAAAGAGAGTCTATCATGATTGTCCCATTTTCGTCAATCACAAGAGCGCCATGGATGATTTAGTTAAGTTAGACATGGTAGATTTTGATGTCATTATTGGTATGGACTGACTTCATGTGTGTTATGCCTCAAGTGATTGTAGAACTCAGGTTGTCAAGTTTCAGTTTCCAAATAAGCCAGTCTTAGAGTGGAAAAGCAGTTCACCAGTGCCTAAGGGTCATTTTATTTTGTACCTTAAGAAAAGGAAGTTAGTTTCTAAAGAGTGTGTGTATCACTTAGTCCAAGTTAATGACTCTATTGTTGAGATACCTCCTATTCAGTCAGTTTCAGTAGTAAAAGAGTTTCCAAAAGTTTTCCCAGATGATCTTCCTGGAGTCCCTCCTGAGAGAGAGATAGACTTCGGTATAGATATTCTTCCCGATACTCGTCCTATCTCTATTCCACCATATAGAATGGCTCCAGCAGAGTTGAAAGAGTTAAAAGATTAGTTGAAAGATCTTTTAGAGAAATGTTTTATTCGACCAAGTGTCTCACCTTGGGGCGCTCCAATCTTATTTGTAAAGAAGTAGGATGATTCCCTTAGAATGTGTATAGATTATCACCAATTGAACAAGGCTACCATCAATTAAGAGTGAGGGAATGTGATATTCCAAAGACAGCATTCAGGACCCGTTGTGGTCATTATGAGTTTCTGGTCATGTCTTTTGGTCTGACCAATGCTCCTGCAATATTCATGGACCCTATGAATAAGTTTTCAAACCTTATTTAGATATCTTTGTTATCGTCTTCATTGATGACATACTAATCTATGCAAGGAATGAAGAAGACCATGCTAGTCATCTCAAAATAGTTTTACAAACGGTAAAAGATAGAGAGTTGTATGTCAAGTTCTCTAAGTGTGAGTTTTGGATTTAGTTTGTCGCATTCTTAGGCCATATTGTGTCTCAAGAGGGAATTAAAGTTGATATTCAGAAATTGAGGCAGTACAGAATTGGCCTAGACCCACATCTCCAACTGATATTAGGAGTTTCTTGGGTTTGGCTGGCTATTATAGAAGGTTTGTATAGGGGTTCTCATCTATTTCATCTCCTTTGACCAAGTTGACTCAGAAAACAGTGAAGTTTCAATAGTTTGAAGCTTGTGAGAAAAGCTTATAGGAGTTGAAAAAGAGGTTGACTACTGCCCCAATTTTGACCTTACCAGAAGGTACGCAAGGTTTTGTTGTCTATTGTGGTGCGTCTAGAGTTGGTTGGGTTGTGTATTAATGCAGAATGGTAAAGTTATAGCTTATGCCTCCAGACAGTTGAAAGTTCATAAGAGGAACTACCCAACCCATGATCTAGAGTTGGCTGCCATGGTATTTTCTTTGAAAATATGGCGCCATTATCCTTATGGTGCTTATTTGGATGTGTTCACCGATCACAAAAGTCTTTAGTTTGTGTTTACTCAGAAAGAGCTTAATCTCAGACAAAGGAGGTAGTTAGAATTACTCAAGGATTATGACATGAGTATTCTTTATCACCCAGGTAAGGCTAATGTTGTTGATGATGCCTAGAGCAGGTTGTCTATGAGTAGTACCGCCCATTTTGAGGAAGATCAGAAAGAACTAGCAAATGATGTGCACATACTTGCACGCTTGGGAGTTCGCCTAATGGGTTCCACAAAAGAAAGAGTAGTGGTGATGAATGGGTCTAAATCATCATTAGTGTCAGAAGTGAAAGAAAAGCAAGACCAAGATCCTATTTTGCTTTAATTGAAGGCAAATGTTCATAGGCAAAAAGTATTGGCTTTTGAACATGGGGGAGATGGTGTATTAAGGTATCAAGGTAGGTTGTGTGTGCCAAGGGTGGATGAACTCCAAGAAAGGATCATGGAGGAAGCTCATAGCTCCAAATATGCCATTCATCCGGGTTCCACAAAGATGTATCGTGATTTGAGAGAAGTTTATTGGTGGAGTAGTATGAAGAAGGGTATTGCAAAGTTTGTGGCCAAGTGTCCGAATCGCCAACAGTTAAAGAGTGCACCAAAGGCCAGGCGGTATGGCTCAAAATATAGAACTTCCAGAATGGACATGGGAGATGATTAATATGGATTTCATCGCAAGCTTACCAATGTCTCGTAGGCAACATGATTTTATTTGTGTGATTATTGATAGAATGACAAAATCAGGCCACTTTTTGCTGGAAAAGACTACCCATTTAGCAGAATATTATGCTAAGTTTTATATTCAAGAGGTTGTAAGACTTCAAGGGGTTCCAATTTCCATTATTTCAGATAGAGGTACGCTATTTACTGCACAGTTTTGGAAGTCATTCCAAAAAGGTTTGGGTTCAAAGGTGAACTTATGTACTGCCTTTCATCCTTAGATAGATGGGCAAGCAGAACAAATTATTCAGACCTTAGAGGATATGTTAAGGGTTTGTGTGGTTGATTTCAAGGGTAATTGGGATGATCACCTACCTCTCATCGAGTTCACTTACAACAATAGTTACCATTCTAGCATCCAAATGGCTCCTTATGAGGGTCTTTATAAGAGAAGGTGCAGATCACCTATTGGATGGTTTGAAGTTGGTGAAGTTTTGTTGATAGGACCAAATTTAGTTCATCAAGCTATGGAGAAGGTGAAAGTGATTCAAGAGAGGTTGAAAACAACACAGAGTCGTCAGAAATCCTACATTGATGTTAGGAGAAGGGAGTTAGAGTTTGAAGTAGATAATTGGGTATACTTGAAAGTTTCACCCATGAAAGGTGTTATGATTTGGTAATAAGGGAAAGCTTAGTCCCTGGTATATTGGCCCTTACAGAATATCCATAAGGGTTGGTAGTGTAGCTTATGAGTTAGAGCTACCACAAGAGTTAGTTGCGGTTCATCCAGTAATTCACATTTCCATATTGAAGAAGTGCATGGGAGATCCTTCACTTATCATACCAATTGAAGATATTGGGATCAAGGATAGCTTATCTTATGAAGAGATTCTGGTTCAAATTCTAGATTACCAAGTTCGCAAGTTGAGGACTAAGCAAATAGCATCAGTCAAAGTTATTTGGAGGAATTAGTTTGTTGAGGAAGACACTTGGGAAGCTACGGAAGATATGAATAAGAGATATCCACATCTCTTTGAATCCGGAGAAGTTCCAAATTAAGGTACTAATCCTTTTTCTTGGCATTTTATTTATAAGTTGGCATGTTGAAATTGCATTGTGCTTGTTGGGTGTTTGAACTGTATGTTTGATGTGATGCCCTTAGCCAACTAAGAGTAAGCCCATTCGAGGACGAATGTTCCCAAGGGGAAGATATTGTAACACCCCGTAACTAGAAAGAAGTTAAAAATTGGAAATAGTCATTTTTGGAAAGAATATAAAAATCTGGAAAATTTGTTGTTAAGTATGTTATGTTGGGTTTTTGGTCAACTTCAAACGACCATAACTCCTAGCTCAAGATGAGTTAGGTGTGTTTCTAGATATCGTAGGAAATATCTTGGAAAAATCTTTCCAGCACCGCTGAGTTTGTGCGATTCTGAGTTCGTATGAGTGAGATATGCCCATTTGAAGTTGGGCTTCTCAAAAAAGGAAAGTCTAACCTGGATTTTAGAAAGGCATTATGGTCTTTTCCATACCCATCACTTAATTTCATTTTTGGTAATTAATTGGGGTCTAAACTGATAGGATTCAGTTTACGCTTTTACGATATTGAGTTAGGATTTTAAAAAAGAGAAAAGAAGAAGAGAAATGAGGAGAAGGAGCAAAAATCACCAAGTTCTTTAAGAATTGCTTGTTTAATTCAGCATGAATTCGTCCTAAAAGTTGAAAGTTTGAATGCTCTTGATGTGTGTTCTTGAATTTACTCTCGTTCTTGAAGTTGGGATAAGATTGAGGAGTTCTTGAGAGTTTAAGGTTGATTTTAGAGATGTGTTTGATTAAATTATTGTGTACATATGTTGGGTATCTGAATCAAAAGAAAATTGGAGAAAAAGAATCGAATTTAGGTGATTTGGGGTTAGAAAATGAAGAAGGAACAATCCGGCAGAATCTAGGTACCAGGTCCGCATCACGGACCAGTTCCTCAGAATTGCCAAAATTTTCTCCACGTCGCGGAATGGTCACAGACCGTTCTGCCTCAAAATTTATTGCGTGACCAAATAATTAAATGCATCTCCGCGTCGTGGATTTGCTTCCAAATAGTGATTTCTTGATCTTTTCTCATGTTTAACCATCTAAAAACACTCCTAAACATCATGAGATCTTTCCTATCACAAATCACAATCCTTGAGTCCATAATTCAATTCAAGGATTAGTTAAGAGTCAAGTCAAGAGAAGTTCAGAGTCAAGTTAAGAGAAGTTAAGAGTCAAGTCAAGAGAAGTTCATAGAGTCTTTTACAAATGCTTTAACTTTGTTTGAAGACTTGAGTTTTGAGTTGTGTAAAGAGTAAAGTTTGAAGGTTAGTTCTTCGAAATATTATATCGGACAATGTATTCCCAAAGATTAAAATGTTTTCACATTTAAAAAAGAAAGGAAACCTTGATTTCCAAAAGAACCTTTGAGCTAATTTTTTAGTACAGAGCCTTTGAGCTAGTTTTTTAGACGATTCCTTAGTGCTTTTTAGCATAGACTAGTGGATCCACTTACAACTTATGTCTTGTTTCATAATTTCCCTCACATACTCGTACATTCAATGTACTGAAGCCATTTGTCCTGCATCTTCTGATGATGCAGACACATGTAACCAGGATCAACATCCAGCACATCGTTGATTCTAGTGAGCTCCATAGTTTATTGGTGAGCCTCCTTGCTTTTGGAGGATCCCTTTTTATTGCTTTTCAGTATTTAATTCATTAGGATGTCGTAGGTCTTGTCCTGACATCTATATCAGTTATTAGAGGCTTCATAGATAGATAGTCAATTTGTTCATTTGTTTTTTTACTTTTTTATTGGCTTATGTTCAGATTTGAGTTGCTATTCTAGCTAAGTTAAATGTTTATTTCTAAAACATTATGAGTTTAGTTTGAGAAAAATGAGTTATTTTGCATTTGAGTTCTTTTCTTAATGCTTAAAGTCTTCCGCTGAATAAGTAAGTCAAGTCAAGGGTTCGATTGGGGCCAGTAATGGTTCTCGAGTGCCAGTCTGTAATGACCCGTAAGGTCATTTTGAGAACCAGTCCTCTTTCTTTCATAAAAGACCCTTTCCGTAAATTTAAATGGGAATTTTGAATTATTCTTTAACTACAAGTATTTAATTAATGAGTAATTTTAAATAATTAATTTAATTAGTGATTAATGGGCCAAATCCATAATTTAGTTGCTACCTATTCACTTAAATTAGGTATTGAAATAAATTAAATAGGAGTTAACATTTAATAAGCTATGCTCAAAAGGAAATACGGCGTTGCACAAAAAGGCGGCATCTTTTGCAGGTAAAATCATACCATCGCCTTACACCTTCAATATGTATTGAAAATTATATTGCATCTACATTCCTATATTAATATAATATTTAATTAGGAAAAGAAACTCCATTGAATTAATGCTGTTGTGAAAATATTTAGGCCAAAATCAGTTGGCAAATTAATTTTTAATCGATGATTACGTAATTATGACAAAATTGAATGTGAAAGGAAAGGCATGATGAGGTAATCATTAGAAATGAGGTTTACTGGTATTAGATGATGTTTTGAATATTTTTATAGTAGTGTCGGTTCGTTGATGAAGGTCACTCACTGTTAATGTTTTAATTTCCAATTTAAGAATTATATTTGTGGTTATCACATTATGATTCAAGTTTTGATATATTGGTTATATGCAATTAAATATTAGGGGTAGGGTATTATATATGTGAATACCATTAGATTTATGATATTGTACAAATTGAGACTTAACCCTAGACTTGAAACTTAAGAACTTGATTATAGATTTGGGTGAGTTTTTGGGTCTAGGCTAAACCTATAGTAATATGGGTGTTGTTAGTTTCGAAATCTTATCATGATTATGTACTTGAATAGATTGCATTGATTTGGAAGGTCAACGAAAGGGGAAGGCTCAAGTCTCGGAGTGAATTAGTTATTAATTAAGGCAAGTGGATTTCTTCACACTTGTTAAGTGCATAGAATAGTGTATTTCTTTGTCGTATATGTTTGGGAGCAATGGGAATTGGTGATGGGTTGACTGTCCATGTTGAATAATTCCAATAATGGAAAAAAGGTAGTAAAAAGGTAATGTGATTAATTGTTGTTGTATGATGTTTGAGAATGATTTGAAAGGCTTATTGCTTGATTGTTGAAGTTGTATCACGATTGTATTGTTGTGAATTGTGCTTTATTATGAAAATGGTCATCTCCTCATTATTTCTGTGAGCATGTAATTTACATTGGTTCTGAGACATGGTTGTGATAAGTGTTATGTGATAAGAGGATGTACTATTTCGAGAGACGTATCGTGCACCGCAATGGATACTATATATCAAGGGATGTATCGTGCGCCGCAATGGATACTATATTTCGAGGGACGTATCGCACACCGTGATGGATACTATATATCGAGGGATGTATCGCGCGCCACGATGGATGCATGGACAGATATGTCCCACATGGGTCTTGGACTGAGAGACAGCGGGTGTGTATCACTATGTCAGACATGCATTACTATACTTGACATTGCATTCCATTGCGTTGCACATATATATTTCATTAGTGAACTTGAAATTGTGTTTTGTTGATCTTGTGAGTGCCTTTATGTGAAACTTTGATTGATGAATATTGAGCTTGTTGTTGAGGATATGTAATTGTTAGAGTGTTGTTGTTGAGTTGTGTGCTATCTAAATTATAAACTGTTATGTTGGGTTGGTTTTAAGTAGGCTGTAGTTGTGGAGTTTGTAATTGATGAATATTGAGCTTGTTGTTGAGAATATGTGATTGTTAGAATGTTGTTGTTGAGATATGTGTTTGTAAATTATGAAATGTTAGGTTGGGTTGGTTTTATGCAGGTTGTTGTTGTGGAGGTTCGGTTGGGGTGTAAGGAGTACTCATATTATATCCCCTTAACTTGTGTTTAGAGGTACTTGCTGAGTACCATGTGGTTTGGTACTCACCCCTTGCTCTACATTTTTGTGGGTTACTAGCCCGGACCTTTGTGATATTTTCTCTTTTCCTTGTCTGAGGCTTCTTATGGAGGTTTGTAAGGTAGCTGCTTGTCATTTCAGCGGACTTTCTTACTCCTATTTATGATCTTGTTCTATTCTAGAAACAATGTCATTTGAGACTTGTGTTTTTCTTTTGAATCAATTGTAATACTTTAGAGGTTTGTACACGTGACAACCAGATGTTGGGGGTATTTTTGAGTTTATTATAAAATTTCCACATTTTATTGTAATGGTTTAGTTTTAGGCTGACTTGTCTTGGTGGGATAAGACGAGTGCCATCACATCCATTTTTGGGTCGTGACAAAATGGTATTAGAGCCCCAGGTTCATAGGTCTCACGTGTGTACAAGCTGAGTCTACGTAGAGTCTTGAAGATCAGTACGGAGACGTCTGTACTTATCTTCGAGAGGCTATATTGACTCTTAAGAAAAATATTTAGTTCTTGGATCTCTATCGTGCGCACTTGGTTCGGTTTTGATTCTTATCGCATCACTTCGTTCACTCGCACTTATAGTGATGACTCGTGCGTAGTCCCTCATGTGAGCAGTTGGTGTGTAATGTATGACTTGAAGGTTAGACATAATACTAAAGTGAAAGTGATAAACTTATGGAGATGATGTGTGGTTTGGTTAAGAATGTTCAGAAATTTGAAAGGATTGAGTAAGGTGGCGACTTGACAAAATATTTTGAGGATATTTGGATGATTAGGTTGAATAGTGGTTTAAGGGACATCATGAGCGTCTGATATTTATTTTTATACTAGTCATCTAGTAGTAGGATCAATACTTGTGTGGTATAGGCAATATATGGAGTGGTTTGACAATTGGAAGCAGAATGATTAAAAGGATGGCTAGATAATGAATAGTGTAACCTTGCAAAATACAGTTGGTATAGTTATCATAACATATATGTGTTGCTTAGCGAATGATGTTGTGCCAATCAAGGATCTTTCATAGATTGAGCGTATAATGGTATCGATTCTTACTTGTTTAGAGTTAGAGAATGTGTTATTCCTATTATTGACCTAATCTACGAAGGGATGCATATCGATTTGGACGAGAGACCGAACAGATTTGGCAGTGTATGTTAGTTCCTTAAAAATTCATACTCTTTGGGTACTATCTTCTTGATAGGTAAGATGTGTTCTAGTGGTGAATTTAACAAACTACACAATGTGGTGCTAGTGGTATATGAAAATGGATACGTTGATGTCAAGTGCGATTACTAACTAATTAAAGAGTTATCAATTGTATCACATGCTTGTATAATGAGATTCAATGTTGTATTCACATTTGAGATACCAACTAGGTTGTTATTGCAGATGTTTGGGGTTAAGCGTATGTATAAGGAAGATTTTAGTGGTGGATCGTTGATGGGGTATTAATGCGTTAAGTTAGAAGTGTATCCCGAGGGTTCTAAATGAGGACCGGTGATTTCATCTTAAGGTCTAAGGGAATGGATAGATACCAAAATGACAAACTTATGGATAAAGAAAATTTCCAAAGAGTATACTTGTGTAAAGGTAATTGAGGATTTTAGTAAGAAAATGCATATAAATTGGGTTAGTCCTTTGGATTTTGAATTGGTATAGCTGGGTTTGAGGTGTCATGTCGATGACAAGGTTGACTTCGTGATGGTGAAAGGGCTAACTAAGCATAATGGTAATATAGTTCGTGATGGATAGTGATTAGGATGCAACTATATGATAAAGATTGTTGGTTAAATGGATTTTGTATGGTAATGACGATTTTCGAGTATCTAATGTTATGGTTTGCTATTATTTGATGAGTAGTCTGGTTGCATGGAAAGTTATAGGAGGTGTTGAGACACCACTCGAATAGAATTGGAATGAACTAGAGTCACAAATAAAAAGAATTAGTGGGATGTAGTTTAACCTTCGGAAAGAGGCAAGAACAAGGATATTTACTCAGATTGTAAGGATCAAAAATGTATCTTCAGAAAGAGTGGATAATTGAATTCAGAGACATGTGGTTTCATCTGTTTTGCGTAGATTATTGTGATAGTTTTATGAGTTCATCATATTGGTTAAAAATTATTGGATAAAACTTGAGAAAGGATTTTATAGATGTTCAACTCGAATGTGATTATAAGGTTTTTTTTGTAGGTTTGAGTTTGGTAATAAGTACGGTTGAATTTTTAGCGAAAGATATGATAAGGTCGATGGAGAGGTGATCATTGATAAGCTAAGATACGTGAATTCATAAAAATCTTCAAGGTAGGAGTTAATGTTGATAAATAAAGGGATTGGGTTACACATTTGGATTCAAAATTCAAGGTTTTCATTGTGAGTTTAGGTTTGTGGTAGTGTGTTTTTTCAAGGTATGGATTGGTAAGGTAAGAAATGATCGATCGCATTGAGTATGAAGCACTTGGAAGGACTTGAAAATAATTTGAGTAGTAAATTTGGTTATTTTTTATTGTTATACCTCAGGGGGGTTTCACGTAATGTTTTGGTTTAGAGGATAAGGTAAAAATATCAAGGAGATGGAGTTAGATGGATGCAAATGTTTGATATGGTCACTATGGAAGAAGTATCTTATGTTATCCGACTTTGGTTCCATACATTCTTATGTGACCACCTTCTTCATTCTAGACATTATTTGAAGTTTGATTCACTGCTTATGCCAGGCATGTTTCCACATCTATGGATGAATCCCTAGTGGTGGATCAGGTGTACCGATCCTATGACTGTCCTCTTGGTAGGGTGGGATCCTTGGGTGGATTTGGTCATTTCAGTTATGAAACATTTGGTTTAGTTTGGGATAGAAAAAGTATACTAGTAGTTCTTTATGAGAACTCATATAAGAGTTATTGTGAAGAGTTATTGTCTAAGAGTTTTGTTAGAGGTTCTGCATTTTGAAGTGTATAGCTTGTTGGGTGTTTATGTGATCATTTTCTTCTTTGGGTCAGCTAAGTTCGTTTCTCCTTGGATGAGACTCAATGTCTACAGATCCAATTTTTATAACTTAAGCTCATGGGAAGATTATGTTGTGAGAAGGGAATTTTGATAAGATCTGTGATGGTTTGTGCACTATGAGTGTGTGATGATTGGTTCAGGTTCACTTCTGGTTGTAGCAAGCATTGATTCATAATTTTATCGTGGTTTTGTGAGAAATGATTCGTCCTGGTTATTGTGTTATGGTCTAGAGGGTTTCGGTTCAGATTGAGTTCATGTGTTAGTCTGTGGTTTGGTAATAACTCTTGATTTGTAGATCTTCCAAAGTTTGATTTGAAAGTTTAGTTCTTAGTAGTTGATCTTGATTGAATGGTCTTAAGGAGGAGCTCACTTAGAAAAATGAACACCGACTGGTAAATTATACCTTAGGCTTTTGGTAACAACATTTATTCGTTTTTCTTCTTCCTTATGTTTGGGGACGAACATGATTTTTAGTGGTGGATAATGTAATGATCCGTAAGGTCATTTTGAGAACCAGTCCTCTCTCTTTCATAAAAGACCCTTTCCGTAAATTTTAAATGGGAATTTTGAATTATTCTTTTAACTACAAGTATTTAATTGGTGAGTAATTTTAAATAATTAATTTAATTAGTGATTAATGGGCCAAATCCATAATTCAATTGCTACCATATTTCACTTCAATTAGGTATTGAAATAAATTCAATAGGAGTTAACATTTAGTAAGCTATGCTCAAAAGGAAATACGGGGTAGCACAAAAAGGCGGCATCTTTTCCGGGTAAAACCATACCGATCGCCTTACACCTTCAATACGTATTGAAAATTGCATTGCATCTACATTCCTATATTAATATAATATTTAATTAGGAAAAGAAACTCCATTGAATTAAAGCTGTTGTGACAATCTTTATGCCAAAATCAGTTGGCAATTATTTTTTAATCTTTGATTACGTAATTATGACAAAATTGAATGTGAAAGGAAAGGCATGATGAGGTAATCATTGGAAATGAGGTTTACTGGTATTAGCTAATTTTTTGAATATTGTTCTAGTAGTGTTGGTTCGTTGCTGGAGGTCGCTCACTGGTCATGTTTTAATTTCCGATTTAAGAATTATTTTTGTGGTTATCACATTATGATTCAAGTTTTGATATATTGGTTATATGCAATTAAATATTAGGGGTAGGGTATTATATATGTGAATACCATTAGATTTATGATATTGAAAAAATTGGGACTTAACCCTAGACTTGAAACTTAAGAACTTGATTATAGATTTGGGTGAGTTTTTGGGTCTAGGCTAAACCTATAGTAATATGGGTGTTGTTAGTTTCGAAATCTTATCATGATTATGTACTTGAATAGATTGCATTGATTTGGAAGCTCAATGAAAGGGGAAGGCTCAAGTCTCGGAGTGAATTGTTGATTAATAAAGGCAAGTGGATTTCTAAACCCTTGTTAAGTACATAGAATTGTGTATTTCCTTGTCGTATATGTTTGGGAGTAATGGAAATTGGTGATGGGTTGACTTGTCCATGTTGAATTATTCTAACGATGGAAAAAAGGTAATAAAAAGGTAATGTGATTAATTGTTGGTGTGTGATGTTTGAGAATGATTTGAAAGGCTTAATGCTTAATTGTTGATGTTGTATGACTGTTGCATTGTTGTGAATTTTACCTTGTTATGAAAATGGTCATCTCCTCATTATTTGTGTGAACATGTCAATTGTATTGGTTTTGAGACATGTTGTGATAAGTGTTATGTGATAAGAGGATGTACCATTTCAAGGGACATATCGTGCGCCGCGATGGATACTATATATCGAGGGATGTATCACACGCCACGATGGATGCTATATTTCGAGGGACGTATCGCACGCCGCGATAGATACTATATATTGAGGGATCTATCGCGCGCCGCGATGGATGCATGGACAGATATGTCCCCAATGGGTCTCGAACTGAGAGACAGCGGGTGTGTATCACTAGGTCATACATGCATTGCTATACTTGACATTGCATTCCATTGAATTGAACATATTTAGTGAACTTGATATTGTGTTTTGCTGATCTTGTGAGTGCCTTTCTGTGGAGCTTTGATTGATAAATATTGAGCTTGTTGTTGAGGACATATAATTGTTAGAGTGTTGTTGTTGAGCTGTGTGCTATGTGAATTATGAACTATTAGGTTGGGCTATTTTTAAGCAGGTTGTAGTTATGGAGTTTGTTTGAATATTGAGCTTGTTGTTGAGAATATGTGCTTGTTAGAATGTTGTTGTTAAGATATGTGTTTGTAAATTGTGAACTGTTAGGTTGGACTGGTTTTATGCAGGTTGTAATTACGGAGGTTCGGTTGGGGTGTAAGGAGTACCCGTATTCATCCCCTTAGCTTGTGTTTAGAGGTACTTGCTGAGTACCGTGTGGTTTGGTACTCACCCCTTGCTTCTACACTTTTGTAGGTTACTAGCTCAGACCTTTGTGATATTTTCTCTTCTCCTTGTCTGAGGCTTCATATGGAGGTTTGTGAGGTAGCTGCTTGTCATTTCAGTGGACCTTCTTACTCCTATTTATGATCTTGTTCTATTCTAGAAACAATGTCATTTGAGACTTGTGTTTTTTTTTTTTTTTAAATCAATTATAATACTTTAGAGGCTTGTACACGTGACAACTATATTTTGGGGATATTTTTGAGTTTCTTATAAAATTTTCGCATTTTATTGTAATGGTTGAGTTTTAGGCTTACTTGTCTTGGTAGGATAAGACGAGTGTCATCGCGTCCATTTTTGAGTCGTGACACAGTTCCGCCCAGGGTGTAGGCATTTGTTTAAATCAAAATTGATATTTATTTTTTCATATTTACTTAACAAAATTTTATATATTTACTTAAATCGAGATTGATATTCATTGATATACATTGGTCATTACTCATCTAATAAATAGGTATAGAACTATTTGCAGTACAATTTTTATTATTTTGCATCATTATATATTGATTCGTATTCATCAACAAATTTGTATACATTTGTTTGAGATAAAATTAGTGTTCATAATCGAATTCAATCAGCAAAATTCAATAATTTATATAATTATCATAAATATATTAATAATATATAAGTATCAAAATTAATACTCAAAAGCAAGTTAGTATATCATATAACTTTGATAATAGGGGTAAAAAAGGTTTAAAACTATAGAAAATTGACTAAAATAAATCTGAACGGGAAACACAATGATGCAATTGAAAAAATGTAGCAAAATTTTTATTTTCTTGCTAATATTAATGAGAAACTTGGTTGGAAGTTAGAAGAGAGAGAATGCATTTATGTTTTCCTGGAGCTTAAAGTTGAACTTGTCCACAAATAAATTTATATATATATATATATATATATATATATATATATATATATATATATATAGAGAGAGAGAGAGAGAGAGAGAGAGCTAGATGATAAAAAATTGATGTGACACTTCTCAATGACCAATGACCCTACGTATCTTACTAGTATTCGTACACACGCGTTGTGCGGATATTTTTAAATGTCATAATTATTAAATTAAAAAAAAAATTATGAAATTTATTTACTTGTTAATATATTTTTAAATAGATAAAATTTATTTACTTGTTAATATATTGTTTATACATTATTACAATTTATATGACCATATTAACTCAATGATTTACTATATAACTTTTTTGTTATAATATTGTTCTAATAGTTAATGTCAACTACATTTTTATGTTACAATATATTTATGTTAAACTATTAAAAATGGGTTTTTTTTCTTATGAAATAAATCAAATTTCAACTCTCTGAAATACTTAATACTATAAAAGTAAAAAAAATAAATTTAAATGTTACATACATGTATAATTCAAAACTACAAATTTCAAAAATATTATTTACTGATTTTAATTTGAGTCAAATTATTAATGGAAAAATTTATTAAATTATAATTATTATTAATTATTATTTAATATTTAATATAAAAATGAAACTATAATTTAATATATAATTAATTAAATACATTTCATATTTATTATTGAAATTAATTAAATACACATAGTGGAGCAATTCCTTGATTTTACATATAAGTAATTTTTTTTATTAAATTACATTTTATTTATGCACTTTAAATAACCAAACAAACAAAATACAATAAACAAAAGAAATAAAAATGTATATCACTATAATTTATTTTTATGATAAAAAGAAGTAAAGTGGTCCCAGCTGTAATGTCTGAATATATTTATTTATATTTTTTAAAAATATACATCAGATATATTGTTTTTGTATGTTTGAGAGTTTTATTTTTATTTTAAAATTTTAAATTATTTTTGTTGATTCAATGATAAATTGTATTTTATTTTATAGTAATTGTATTTCCTCTCCTATTAGATATATATATATATATATATATATATATATATATATATATATATATATATAATAGATATTCTCCCCCTAATAATAAAAAATGATGATTGAAAATATTAAAAATAGATAAATTTTGAATTTTAAATTAATTCCTTTCAAAATTAATATTTTCACCTAAGAATATGCACTATTCATATCCATAATTGACTAATCCACTTATATGTTGCACATTTTATTTTCTTGAACCTTTAGTTTTTTAAACAATGATTTGCATTTCAAAAGAAGTCATTTTAAAATTTTTAAACCACCTTCTCTAATTATTTGACTTCATGTAAATGTTTTGAATAATACATTTGTTAATTTTTTAGATAGGAGACTCACCTATATTTTAGGAAATGGGGACGTGGGTGAGGGCTTGTGGGGGTATTACTTTAGATAGATACATGCTAGTTCTAATGTGTGCACTCATTAGAAAGAATGAAGATGAAAAGTAAGAATTATATTTTGCAATTAACAATCACACTCCACTCGTTCTGTGAATCTACACATAGGTTTTTGTCATAGTTACCACAACCCTAGTTGTGGGTGTTTAGCCACTCATGCTTTCAAGTGAATAAGGGAAAATATAAGATGAACACATTAAAATAAATCACTTACGAAGATTGTAAATTCAAGGAAAACGTGATATTCAAATACTGAATCAAACTTCAAGTCTCAATCCAATGTTAATCAATGAAACCAAAGTAGTCAATAATATGGAAAGTAGTCTATCCTTCATCTAATAACGAGATAAAACAAAAAATAAACCTAATTAATTCAAATAGTATGTCTAAAAAGAGTCCTATTCGAAGTAAGACTGAATTGTTGGGCTTCTTCACGGATGGCAGGACGGTCCATCATGAGCTTTACAGTCTGTGGTCTCACATTTAGACAGTGTGAGACCCCTTTTCTTGGTATCTTTCACAATCAGCATCACAGGCCGTCAAGAGGACCACCACCCGTCTGGGTCTCCATGGTCCTTCCTTAGCCATAACAAAATGTAACTCCTCAAAGCATGTCCATTGGAAATCCTTCATGATCAATATCACGAACCGTTGTGAGGACCACGACCCGTCTAGGCCTCCGTGGTCCTTACTTAGCCAACCAAAATGTAGCTTCTCAAAACCTGTCTACTAGAACTTCTTTATGTGCTGCATCACGATCCGTCATAACTTCTGTGGTCTTTACTTGATTAAATTCATCTTACCATGTTGACACTACTTCAACCCCACAAGCCTCCAGACGGCTCGTCATCACGACCATGGCCCGTCTAGGCATCGTGGTAAATTTACCAAGATCATTTTCTTTTCCTTATTCCTGTCTCCCGCATCCAAGTGTTTTACAGGTTCAAACATTACCAAAGACATCATATCCACATAAATACACTTGATTTCTAACATTAATCATTAATTTTAAGCGTCAAATGTGCCAATATTTCATGGCACATCACACACCTAACATTGTCAATAAAGTCTCCTAAAACAAATGAGCTCCAATTTCGGGAAGAATGTGGTCCTTAGAAACCTCAACGTTTGGCTCAAGAGGAATCTCTATAGCTTTGCCTCTAGTTGGTGCCACTTAACGAGCACGACCTCTGACCGATACTACTCTACAAGAAGGGCCTCTTGCTTGAGCCTGGCCCTTTTCCCTTAAATAGGTCCTTAACAACTATCTCGGGGACTGCCTCCTCTCTACCACTAGAAACATAAGATGTTGTCCTCGGCAATTGCCAAAACAACATGTGGAAACTCAACCCTAGTAAAGGTAACCATGCACGATAAGAAATAATGAACAAAATGAAGTTTCCTTTCATTCTTCATAGCCTCTCGAAGATAAGTATAGACGTCTTTGTACCAATCCTTAAGACTCTTTGGCATTAGACCTATGAATCTAGGCTCTGATACAATTTGTCATGACACATAAATAGACATCATGACACTTGTCTATTCTCACCAAGACAAGTAAGCCTCAACCCAACGAAAATGAAAGTAATGTGGAAGATCAAGCAAGAACAAGATAAAAGCAGAAAGGCTTATTCATTCTATTAACACTCCAAAACCTTGTTGTCACTTGTACAAACCACTAGTACATAAAGAGCGGAATCCATAAATAAGTACAAGTCTCTAATCTTTGTTTTTCAAATAAAAGAAAGCATAAAAAGAAGAACTAGAGGTCCTGCCGGGATGACAACCAGCTACCTCTCAACAGTCGATTGACAACCCTCAACGATGGAGAGAAAGAGAAATCACGCTATACCGGACTCGAAACCTACACAACTGTAGAGGAAACGAGTGAGTACCAACAACATGGTACCCAACAAGCAATCTAATAACCGAAGCAACCTAACTAAAAATGAATATTCCTTTCATCCCAACCAAACATCATTAAACTACAATTTGCATAGAAATCAGCCCAACCTAACAATCTACAATATATAGCTCATAAGGCTCAATAGTCATAGTACAATAGTCATAATTGAGCACGCATCAAGTAAGTCAATCTCAACTACAAGTAGATCAATCACACATAACAAGTGCATCATCACAGTTAACAAGTAAGTCAAACATAAGCATCAAAATGCATCAATTCACAATAATCAGTTTCTTGCTGGAACCATTTCCCATCTGCACAATATAACTAGTCAGAACCATTTCCCACCTACTTTATATCAAATTAATAGCGGAACCATTTCCCATCGGCTTTATATCAAATCACTAGTGGAAACTATTTCCCATCGAATTTATATCATTTCACTAGACTAAACCATTTCTAATTAGCTTTATATCATCATTTCACTAGCCGGAACCATTTTTCATCAGTTTTATATCATTTCACCAGCTGAAAACATTTTCCACCGGCTTTATATAACTAGTTGGAACTATTTCTCATCAACTTTATGTCACAGGTCTCATGATGGTGCAAAACAATCAATGCGCATAAACTAGTTCACCCCATAAGGAAGTGACAACAATTCAAGAAATTCAAGTCCACATTCATTCTATCAAACATTTCATCAATCAATCAGTAAGGGTCACAACAAGACAATTCACAAACATTATGATCATCACAGAGACTTTTCATTTCAACCCTTTTTTATTCATTAATATTTTCACCCTATTCTCATTACTCCCAATACATACACAATGAAAGGAATACAACAATTCTACTAGAATACATGGTTTAGAAGATCACTTTCCTTAATTTGACTAACTAGTAACCCAACACTTCCCCTTCTGACCAATATCTGAAGTCAAACAATCTATATCAATTAAGTATTCACAATAAATTTCTAGAAATAGCAATACCCAACTAAATACTTTGAAAAATGGGTCAATCAACAAAACCCAATTATGAAAATAAAGTTTTAATCCGAAATTCTTTACTTGAAATCATTATCCAAGGTATTTAAAAACTATTGATGAAAATAATATTGAAAAAAGGACTTAAAATTAGTTCACAATGTCCACTTTAGTTTAGAACTCGAGTTCTTGAAAAACCTTGCCATTTGCAAATGAGAATCCCAAATTTTGATGTTAAAATCCATAAATAATAAAAGAGAAATGATGTTTTAGGATCATAAAAGCTTACCCAAATTATTTAGCACAAGAAATCCTTTCACAAATTGCCTTCAAGGGTTTACCAAAACCCCTCATTGATATTACAAAAGCGACCATGGGTTCGCAAAAGCAAACCCCCAATAAAATCTGGCCATCGTGATCGCGTAAGCGAAGGTCTTAATTGCAACAAAATACTTCATGATCACAAAGTTCAGTTGGTCTTGCCTCTCACGAACATGACCCACACTTAGTGAAAGTGATGCTCGCTAAAGTGAGAAGCCCATAGCTAACGTGCAGCACAAGGACACTAGATAAATTAGCCAATACTGAATTCAACAGAAGGACCCTTACGATTCATTCAGAATCCCGTACATGCAATGGAACAGTAGAAATATGAATTTGAGGTCTCCTTGATCTAACACCCATGAGAACCACAAGAATCTTTGACCTAATACCCATGATAACCACAAGAAACTAACACAATGCCTAAAAAGGTTAGAAAGAAGCTCGGGACCTCTCAAAAATCAACCAAGATCTCATTTTGGCCTAAAATCATCCCTCAAATCTAACATAACTCTTGGAATTCCGATCCGAGTATCCGAAACCCGAATATTAACCAAAGTCAACCCAAAGGCTAAACTTTCTACAACTTCAAACTTAGGATCTCAAATCCTTAAAAGAATCTGAATCTGAAATCGACAACTCTCATTGGTAAGATTCCACATTTCGGGATTGATGAAATTGACGGAATTCCATTTTGACACTCAAAACTCCAAAAGATACTGAAAACTAATTTTTAACAATATAAGCCTTTGAAACTCAAATCCTACCAAATACTCAACTTTAAAATTCAATGTTTAAACAAACTTTCAAAACACGATTAGAAACAACTTAGGGTCAACATCAGGAGGGAAAAATAGTAAATTCATGAAACTTTGAAAAAATGACCAACCAGGTCATTACATGTTTGGGCTAGCATATAACTATTTGAAGAAGAAGATTGATGTGAACAAGCAGAAAAAGATTTTAATAACAAGAATAATGCATCATATGCGCTTTCCCTGATCATTCTTGGTACTTATTATCTACCATCTTATTGATTTATTATCGACTCTTATCTGTTTATGCAGTAATACATAGACCATATAAATTTACTTTATTTTCTATTGATTGGACGTTTTCATATATAAGTATTTTCCTCATCTTGAAAAGCATTTTGGAAAGTCTTCATATTCTCCTTTGCTCATTCCTCGTTAACTTAGATGGCACAAGACGAAAAGTATAAACATAACGGAAGGCAACCCATTTTAGTATAGAGATAAGAATACAAAGGTACAAATTTATTTGTTATTATATCATAATATTTTTTAATTAGTGAATGTCATGCAATTTCTATACATTTTATTTTGTAGATTGTGCAGTGTACTTTATGTCTACTATTTGTGGGATGAAGCAGACCTACATGAAATTATTTAATCCATACATAGACGAAATTAAGAATGCAATCATTAATTCTTTGAAGGCAGAGTGGAAAGATATGATTATCCTCACTTCATTAGATGACAATTGATGAATAAAAAAAAAGGAACGCAAAGAAGTAAGCAACTAATGTCGTGGAAATAATGACTTAATTCATGAGGTGTTAAAAGGGTTAAAATAGATTATATAGGTTTACTAAGACTATACAAAAAGACCTCAGTTAATACCCACTTAATTAGGAATTTCCCAAAATAGGCAGCCTAGTGCCAGGCACTACGGCCACCTTCACGATCCATCAAGGGCACCACGACCCTTGAAGCTGATCGTGGTCCCTTGACCAGTAGCTAGGCTACCTTAGAATTTCCCCCACAATGTGAAGGAAGCCCCACGAACCTTCCCACAGGTCGTGGTCTTCACCACGAGCCATGAATTGGCTCATGAAGGAGAGCCTTTTTGGGACACTTTAGGGAGGTAACTACCTCACCACCATGGGTGGCATCACGGGGATGGTGCCCACCACGGGTCGTGAAGACCCTTGTGGTCATGGTGGGCAGTTCCTTGGCCAATTTTTGGCAGCTTGGCCCTTGCCCATTTTCCTTGGCTCTTGCCCTTCTCCCTTGACGTTAACCCTCAAGTTTAGCTCTAGTCTAGCCTACTAGTTTCTGCGGTATCACAAACCTGTTGCACATGGATCATCAACCTTGCTATGTCTATATCCCCTATCAACATCACAACCTTACCCTCTTTGCTTGACAGACGAGACAACCCAGATACAAATAAGCTCATTCTACTCCTCATATCAATAACCATCTCCAGAGCATAACGGGACAGTTGAGTGAACTTTATGTTGTACACATACACACTCATAGATTTCTGCTTAAGAGTGACAAATTCCCTTACCTTTGCCTCTCTCAGTTCGCGGGAAAATAAAAGCCCCAAGAAGGCCCCTTCGAACATAGCACAGCTCCAAATTGTTGCACATTCAACTCTACTCTTTTTCCATTGGTCTTACCACACTCTAGAAACAACCTTCAGTTGGTATGCAGCTAGTTCCATATGTTCAACATTCGTAACATGCATCCCCTCAAATACTTTCGGTAAATCTTCCGCAAAGTTTTTCGGATCCTCAGTGACACTTGAACCGCTAAAGTCTGGAGTATTCATCCTTAAGAACTCACAAATTCTAGATGTACCAACCACAACTTGGCTCAACTTCCAGATAGCATCTCGAAACTCAGCATTAATGACCTCTCCATGGGGTTGCACTTCTGGTGCATTGGGAACCCCTTGATCTTGATAATCAACATTTCACTTAGCAGGACAAACTCAGACAGCTCTTCTTGGAGGCATGATCTGAAAGATATGGGCAAGCATGAATTAGAAAGAAAATTTATAGAGTTGAACTCTATCGTAGGAAAGGAATATGAAAGAAGTGAGATAGTTCCTAAATGTTGCAGCCTTTTTATTACAAATGTGGCGCGCTTCACACCAATAACTAGGACTCTATAGCATGGCTTTATACACACCCTAGGACTCTTGAAATATGTGCTCTGATACCAAGTTTGTCATGCCTCGTGCCTACACCCTGGATGCGACTGTCACTCAAGAACCATTGCTTGCCCCAAGCGAACCCTTCGCCTGGTTTAACTCTAAGCGAAAGACTTACTCATCAATAAAAAAACTCAAAGGAAAGCTTAACTCAAAAGTCTCAAATACTTAAACTCATAATATTTAGAAATAAACATTCTACTAGCCCAATAGGTAACTCAAGTCCTTAAACAAGTTTTAAAATATTGTAAAAGACTTCTCAAAATGATTCAAAAGAACTCTCAAGACTCAACTCTTAACTCTACGTTGAAAATTATGAATTCAAGGTTACGATTCATCTTGTGAATGATCTCTCGATGTAGTTTAAAGTAGTTAAAATCAGAAAGGAGTGAAGGTATCCTTCAATAGAACTCAGACGGGCTAAACGATGTAAAAAGGGGTGAGTGCAGGTGACCTGGCGCACTGAGTGGCACGTGGCGCCAGCCCCAAAACTACAGAAACTTATTTGTTGTGCACTGCTATCGCGACACGCAAGCCCCTACCTAAATTTTTCCTCATGAATTCTCTTTCTCGTTTTTTGACCCTAATTGGCCTATAATTGAATGGTTTCTTTCGAACTCACTTAGATTTGAATACCCAACATAATTACACAAAAAACTACTCAAAAAGACCCTCAAATTACTAACATTCATCTCTAAAAATTCATCAAAGCCTCAACAATCAAGATTAACGAATTAAAATTTAAGAAAATTCATCAAGAACTCAATTCCTTCATCTCTGAGAAGGAAATTGCATTAAAATCACATGATTGGTGGGTGAACTAACTAATACTATGAGAACTCACATACCTATTAGGGATCAAACCCTTGGATCCTCGATTCATAAGAAAACTTGATGAACGCCTTGAACCTTCCCTCTTTTATCCTCTTTTCTCTTCTTGAACTCTCCCCTAAAACCATAAGCGTAATTTAGGATTGTGAAAACTGACCCAAATCATCTTTGACTCCTAAAATAACACTAAACACGTTTTAAACCAATGAGGTAAGGAAAAGACCAAAATACCCCTCACTAATTCAAGTAACTTTCCTTAATGGATAGGCTGACTTCAAATAGTCATATCTCCCTCATCCAAAATCTAAACTTAGCAAACTCGGTGGCATTCGAAATAGGATTCCAATAGCTTTCATTATATATCTTATTAGTCACCTAACTCATCATGTACTGAAAGTTATGGTCGTTTGAATCTGACCTAAAACTCCCAGTTTAAGCATAACTTGCAAAATTCTCAATTTAGCTATTCACAATTTAGCGCTTTCTAAATTTAGCTCTTTCTAAGGTGGAATGTTACTGAAGCCTTAGAATGAATCTTAGTGCTTACATGTGGAGAGTTTAGTAGCAATGAGAGTAGCATTTCCTCAATATTAGAGTTAATCAAATATAGACTAGTTTAGAGAAGATTAAATAAATCCATAGTTTTAAAGTGTCAGATTTTGACCTAAAGGGGAGATGATATGATGAGAAACCAAGTCAAGTGTGGAGAATTAGATAGTGACGTGTTTAAAAAGAGTTATAGAGATATATCAATCCATTCATAATCTTGTGTATTACTCAAAGTCCAGTCTTTCCAATATCTTTTTGATGTTTCTAATTATAGTAGTGATGGTATTCTTATCACATCTAAGGTTAAACTATGTAGGAGGAATAAAGTGGAGTTTTACTATGAGTAATAGTTAAATGAGAGCAATTAGTCGGTTTCGGGTAGTAATGCATGAAATTTCAGTTGGTATGGTAGGGATGAGGAGAGGATGAGGAATCCTAGGAAGTTGGTTGGCAGGAGTCCAGGGAGTGGTTAATGTACTAATCTTGAATGTGGCATTGTTAATATGTGGACAAATGTGTGATGCATTTGGTTGTTCTTGATATGAGCCAAGGTTGCTTGAATGTGGTGGTAATGAGTAATATTCTTAGGATGAGATTTCCTATAGAGGTGTAGGACCTAAGCCTTGTGATATTGGGTTAGGCTTGAATATAGTAAGAACACACCGTTAGGCTCAGACTTTGGTAAGAGTAGTCATATATGTTTGTGGGAGCTATGAGTTGTAGCCAATGAGGTTTTGGTAATAAGGAAAGAAGGGCATAGTTGAGAAGTATTGCTAAGCTTAACAACTACCAGACATATTACCCAAGGCATAGTATTCCTACCCTTACTTCATGCCCAGACCTCCTTTGTTTCAGACAAAATAAATTTAGGTAGAGATTGACTTGGTTCAAAACAATATCATTCTTGACTTATGTGCTATAGAGAGTTCTGAATCTTGATATGAATCAGTTCAAACTATGTAAGTAGGCAAGTTCAGAATTCAGAAGAGGTTGTAAGAGCAAACCCCTTTCCATTCCCAGTATAGCCATCATTCGAGGACGAATAATCCCAAGGGAGAGGTATTGTAACAGCCCAAAAAATTTAAAGTTAAGACTCGAACCATGCTTTGTCTGTGAATATGATTTTACCGAGTGATTTAAATTTTCTTAGGTGGTAAGGTCACTAGATGTAACATCTTGAGTTTCAAAAAATCAAAAAAGAATTAAAGAGAAATTCATTCAAGTAACCCATCAGTTCTCTCAAGTTTTGAGTCAACTTCAAACAGCCATATATTTTAGCACATAAAGAGTTAGGTGGTCCATGAACTATCAAATTGAAGGTCTTTGAGTCCTCCTTCCAACTCCACCAAGTTTGATCAATTCCGAGCTTGGATAAAGGAGTTATGCCCATTTGAGTGCAGCCTCTCTAGTTAAGACATTTCTGTTATTTTAGGAAAGGGTATTTTGGTCTTTTCCTTACCCCAATAGACCTACCCAGGTTTTTCCTCACCTAGTTAAGGGTCTAATCAGACTCTAAGATTATTTTTCACATTCCAAAACACTTAGGGCTTTAGAGCGAGATTGCAAGAGGATTAAAAGGGCTAAGTTCAAGCGTTTTTCAAGGCTTGTGGATTTCTCCAAGCAATCACAAGTCAGAAAGCTTCAATATATAGCTGAATTGGAAAGAAATGTACAAGCTTTGCAGGGATGTATCATTTGAACCTTTGATATACATAGACTGGTACCTGGACAGAAAATGGATATTGCATTTTGGTAACTTATTAATTGACTAGTTTTTGTGATTTCAGGCTGAAGGTTTTGAAGTGTCTGCTGAGCTTGAATTCCTTAACCAGTAGAATCTTATCCTCATCATGGAGAATAAAGCCCTAAAGGCCTAGATTTGTAGGAAGTGACAAGCAAGATGTAGTAGAATCTGGCCTTCCTTATCCAAAAGGGTCTACTGAAAAAAAAAAGATTCTTCTCAGAGTAAGAGTTCTTCATCAGAAAATGACACAAAACGTGTGAAACAGTAAGTTCAAAGCACTCTGCAATCCCTCAATACAACCTACCTTTTTCTTAAAATAAACTTTGGGAAGGCAGAAGGGGATATGCTTGTTAATTTGTTATTTGCTTGTCATCTTAGTTCAAGATAATTGTAATATTTGATCAAAAAATTTCTTTTTGTGGATAACCGAGAGCTGTGGTGTATGGTTAAAACTTGGTGGAGTCATAATATACAGGCAATTTGCTCAGCGGTCACGAGTCAGAAAGCTTCAATATATAGCTGAATTGGAAAGAAATGTACAAGCTTTGCACACATGTATCAGTTGAACCTTTGAAATCTGGACATGAAATGGATGTTGCATTTTGGTTACTTGTTAATTGACTAGTTTTTGTGATTTTAGGCTGAAGGTTCTGAAGTGTCTGCTGAGCTTGAATTCCTTAACCAGCAGAATCTTATCCTTAGCATGGAGAATGAAGCCCTAAAGCATCTCTTAGAAAATTTAGTTCATAAAGTATTGTAAGTTTCTTTATCTATTATACTGAATTATTCTATAATTGTTTCTAGTGCTTGTAGACTTGGACTATTTTGATGAAGTTAATTATGCAGCAGATCTTGTGAGTCCAAACCTTACATAGCTAGGAATTAGATTTATCTAAAATAAGGATTATATATTTTATTTTTCATGGTGAATAAAATAACTGCAAGTGAGCTGGGAAAGTGGACACGATTTTCCTGAAACTAAAACAAAAGGTTTTGAGTAATGTTCAATTTGATTAACAAAATAGCGGTCTCTAGGAATGGGGACAATTACTGGTCATCCCAAATACATCAATTCGAATGATCTTGTTGTACGTAGCCAAGTATTCTGGCCTAGCGGTGAATGAAAACCAGGGTGAAAATTCCAGCAGAGACAAAGTGCTAGGTGATTTCTTCAGTACTTAAATTGTTAAATAATTGAGCTATTTCCCAATTTCCACTTTCTTTCCTTGATTCAAAGACCTAGAGTAAGCTGCCTTAGTTGAATTTAACTATTTTGAACATGGGAACTGTTTTGTTTTGGTAACTTTTATGTGCACCCGGTGGTCAAAGCTAAAGAAAAGCATTTGTCGCAGTTGACTCACCTGAGGTGGTTAAATCCAGCATGTCTTTGTCTGTTCGAAATGATTCAATTCATTAGTTTCCCTTTGTCACATTTTCTAGCTTCTGATTCCCCTCTAATTTTATCTTCATGAACCTTGTAATGTAAGCATTGATGGAGGAGCTCGTTTCTGCTCATTCCTAGTTTCTTCTTAGTGCAATAAAAACATAATTCTTGTTAATTTTTAACTTTCTATGAAGTCATTGTCTTATGGTACATGGCACCCATGCCTAGCAAACCCTAATCCTACCCTACCTAATATCGATCTGACAATAATTTTTCATGTAAGTATTGCATTTTAATTAAAACTATATGGGTTTTCCATTCTACTAGAGGGCAAAGTCACCATTCAATTCAATACATACATAAGAATAAAAAGGGTAAAATATGAGTTGTATTTATATTGTACAAACTGCTGATAAAACTAACACTACAAAGAAAAAAAGGATCTGCTGATCAAAGATTAATCTTTCATCTGTTGTAAATCCTCGAACAAACAAGAAAAAAAACACACAATCCCAATCTTTAAAACATTCAGAAAATATACCCAAAAGAAAAAAGCCCATACAAATAAATCACTCAATTCTCCTTCTTTTCCCCTTATCAGCAACAACAACATTCTTGTTCTCCAAGAAATGAATTCTCCTATTGACAGCAACAAGCTTTGATTCAACTAGCGTCAGAAGATCTTTCTCTCTTTGTTCTTCTTCTGGTTCTGATACTGGTGTTGATGATTCCTTGTGCTTCTTTTCGGATTTCAGATTTTGAGAGTAGAGATCACCCTAGCACAAGCCTTTAGCAATGGGACCTTTGTTCTTGACCTTAGCTTCAATCCCTAGGTTCCTCTTCAATGGGGTTTCTTTCTAGAGAGAGAAATATTTGACAAAGGAGTGATTTGGGGTTTTTATTTGGGTCTAGTGTAAAGTTAATTAAACTTGGGGGCTAATGAATTAGAAGTGTGTGTATATATATATATATATATATATAATCCTTACAAAACGACCCCCACTTAATATAAGTCGAATAGGAATTTACTTAAAACCTCCTAAACTAGGCAGACTCGTCCAGTGGTCACACCTACTTGTACGGACCGTTAAGGGCACCACGGCCCGTGGTGGTGCCCTTGGTCCCTTGACCAGTGTCTCCCCCCACTTTCTAAGCCCCTAAAACACTAAGGCACCTTCATAACCACTTCTACGAACCGTGGTCAAGACCACTGTCCGTGAAGTGGCTCGTGCACTTGGGGCAGTAGCTTGGCCTCAAGGCCTTGCCTCCCAAGTGACTAGGGCATTTTCACAAACCCCTTCACGGTCCGTGGTCATGACCACTGGCTGTGAAAGTAATCGTGGTCTTGAGGTAGACTTGGCCAAGGTTGGGCAACCTTGGCTCTTGGCTAAGGCTTTGCCCCCTAGGCCTTGGTCTTTGCCCTTGCAATCCTATACCAATCCATAGATGACCTTCTAAAATTCGGGGCCTAACACGTACCGTCACTACTAAAAAGACAGTGAATACCAACCTAAAAATACAAACCTCCGGAGGTCGGTATTCCCTGTAATTTCGACTAAAATCGACATCCCAGCTTAGGTCGAAAAAAGCTTGGTCGCTATTCAATACCGACCTCTGGACCTCTGGAGGTCGGTTTTTATTTTAAGTCGGAAAATTCATTATTTTATTTTTCAACTTCCTGAGGTCACTTTTATATATTTTTTTATTTTTTATTTTTATTATTTTCGACTTCCTGAGGTCAGAATATTTACTTCTCATATTTTGAAATATTGACATCCGGATGTCGGTATTTGTTTTTAATATAAACTTAATTTTTAAATTTCAACCTCCGGAGGTCGGTATTTTTATTTTTGTATTTTTCAAATTCTGACCTCCGGAGGTCGGTAATTTTATTTTTGTATTTTTTAAATTCCGACCTCCGGAGGTTGGTATTTTTATTTTTGAAATTCCAACATCTGGAGGTCGCTAATTTTATTTTTGTATTTTTTAAATTCCGACCTCCGAAGGTTGATATTTTTATTTTTGTCTTTTTCAAATTCCGACCTCCGGAGGTCGGTAATTTTATTTTTGTATTTTTTAAATTTCGACCTCCGGAGGTCGGTATTTTTATTTTTTTATTTTTCAAATTCCAACCTCTGGAGGTCGGTAATTTTATTTTTGTATTTTTTAAATTCCGACCTCCGGAGGTTGGTATTTTTATTTTTTTATTTGTCAAATTCCGACCTCCGGAGGTCGGTTTTCTGCTATAAAACTTGCAGCAAATTGCTGCAATTATAATTGTCCACCTGCATATTTATTCCAAAACAACCCAAAGAATTTCAAATAAACTTCATCCAACCAAACCAACACAATATTTTCAACATATACATTAAACTATTTCAAAATAAACTTCATCCAACTTCAAAATAAACCAAAATACAATCAAACAATTCCAAAATATAGAAGTCTAAAATGTCAAATAGATACAACTACTCCTCATCACCCTGATCACTCTCCTTATCAGACTTATCATTCTTATCACCCTCATGATCAGATCCATCACTGCTGCCCAGACATGGAGGAAGAATATTTCCTGATTCAAAAAGAAAAGTAAGTTGGGCCTGAAGCGCTGCATACCTCTTGTTCTCTACCTCTTAACTACATTAGTTTTGACTTAATTCCAACAACTAAATTCACTAACTAAACCACATTATTTATTATAAATAATTTAAATAACTTAACAATTTTAACTAGTTTAGTTTTGACTTAATTCCAACAACTAAATCCACCAACTAAACAACATTATTTATTTTAACTTATTAAACAACTTAACAAGTAAATTCACTAACTAAAACACATTATTTATTTTAACTTATTTAAACAGCTTAACAACTTTTTAACTTTAAATACATTAGTTTTGACTTAATTCCAATAACTAAATTCACTAAATAAACCACATTATTTATTATAACTAATTTAAACAACTTAACAACTTTAACTAGTTTAGTTTTGACTTAATTCCAACAACTAAATCCACCAACTAAACGACATTATTTATTTTAATTTATTTAAACAACTTAATAACTTTTTAACTTTAACTACATTAGTTTTGACTTAACTCCAACAACTAAATTCACTAACTAAACTCCATTATTTATTATAACTAATTTAAATAACTTAACAATTTTAACTAGTTTAGTTTTGACTTAATTCCAACAACTAAGTCCACCAACTAAACGATATTATTTATTTTAACTTATTTAAACAACTTAACAACTTTATAACTTTAACTGCATTAGTTTTGACTTAATTCCAACAACTAAATTCACTAACTAAACCACATTATTTATTATAACTAATTTAAATAACTTAACAATTTTAACTAGTTTAGTTTTGACTTAATTCCAACAACTAAATCCATCAACTAAACGACATTATTTATTTTAACTTATTGAAACAACTTAACAACTAAATTCACTAACTAAAACACATTATTTATTTTAACTTATTTGAACAACTTAACAACTTTTTAACTTTAAAAACATTAGTTTTGACTTAATTCCAACAACTAAATTCACTAACTAAACCACAGTATTTATTATAACTAATTTAAATAACTTAACAATTTTAACTAGTTTAGTTTTGACTTAATTCCAACAACTAAATCCACCAACTAAACGACATTATTTATTTTAACTTATTGAAACAACTTAACAACTAAATTCACTAACTAAAACACATTATTTATTTTAACTTATTTAAACAACATAAGAACTTTTTAACTTTAACTACATTAGATTTGACTTAATTCCAATAACTAAATTCACTAAATAAACAACATTATTTATTATAACTAATTTAAACAATTTCACAACTTTAACTAGTTTAGTTTTGACTTAACTCCAACAACTAAATCCACCAACTAAACGACATTATTTATTTTACCTTATTGAAACAACTTAACAACTAAATTCACTAACTAAAACACATTATTTATTTTAACTTATTTAAACAACTTAACAACTTTTTAACTTTAACTACATTAGTTTTGAGTTAATTCCAATAACTAAAGTCACTAAACAAACCACATTATTTATTATAACTAATTTAAACAACTTTAACTAGTTTAGTTTTGACTTAATTCCAACAACTAAATCCACCAACTAAACCACATTATTTATTTTAACTTATTTAAACAGCTTAACAACTTTTTAACTTTACCTACAATAGTTTTGATTTAATTCCAACTAGTAGTGTCAAACACATTATTCCTAAATTAAAGCTAAGTGTCAACACTAGATGGACACAAATCGATCTTGCAAGAAAATCAATTTTGTCATCAATAGGATCAACTAGTGTTGGTACTTATGCTTAGCAAACACATTATTCCTAAATTAAAGCTAAGTGTCAACACTAGATGGACACAAATCAATCTTGCAAGAAAATCAATTTTGTCATCAATAGGATCAACTAGTGTTGGTACTTATGCTTAACAAACACATTATTCCTAAATTAAAGCTAAGTGTCAACACTAGATGGACACAAATCGATCTTGCAAGAAAATCAATTTTGTCATCAATAGGATCAACTAGTGTTGGTACTTATGCTTAACAAACACATTATTCCTAAATTAAAGCTAAGTGTCAACACTAGATGGACACAAATCGATCTTGCAAGAAAATCAATTTTGACATCAATAGAATCAACTAGTGTTGGTACTTATGCTTAACAAACACATTCTTCTTAAATTAAAGCTAAGTGTCAACACTAGATGGACACAAATCGATCTTGCAAGAAAATCAATTTTGTCATCAATAGGATCAACTAGTGTTGGTACTGATGCTTAACAAACACATTATTCCTAAATTAAAGCTAAGTGTCAACACTAGATGGACACAAATCAATCTTGCAAGAAAAACAATTTTGTCATCAATAGGATCAACTAGTGTTGGCACTTATGCTTAACAAACACATTATTCCTAAATCAAAGCTAAGTGTCAACACTAGATGGACACAAATCAATCTTGCAAGAAAATCAATTTTGTCGTCAATAGGATCAACTAGTGTTGGTACTTATGCTTAACAAACACAGTATTTCTAAATCAAAGTTAAGTGTCAACACTAAAGGGACACAAATCGATCTTGCAAGAAAATCAATTTTGTCATCAATAGGATCAACTAGTGTTGGTACTTATGCTTAACAAATACATTATTCCTAAATTAAAGCTAAGTGTCAACACTAGATGGACACAAATCAATCTTCCAGGAAAATCAATTTTGTCATCAATAGGATCAAATAGTGTTGGTACTTATGCTTAACAAACACATTATTCCTAAATTAAAGCTAAGTGTCAACACTAGATGGACACAAATCAATCTTGCAAGAAAATCAATTTTGGCATCAATAGGATCAACTAGTGTTGGTACTTATGCTTAACAAACACATTATTCCTAAATTAAAGCTAAGTATCAACACTAGATGGGCACAAATCGATCTTGTAAGAAAATCAATTTTGTCATCAATAGGATCAACTAGTGTTGTTACTTAATTATGCTTAACAAACACATTAATTAAAGTTAAGTGTCAACACTAGATGGACGCAAATCGATCTTGCAAGAAAATCAATTTTGTCATCAATAGGATCAACTAGTGTTGGTATTTAATTATGCTAAACAAACATTCGATGGACACAAACAAATTATCACAAAATTTAAACGAAGTATCAATACTAGAAGGACACAAACACATTATAAAAAGAAATTGTTCTTGAACTTTAGAAATTTAGAAACACCAAACCTTATCTTCTATTTTGATGAAAGAAGCTTGTATCAACTTTTTTGATGTTGAGCTTCCTTAGTTGCCTAGCCCACAAAATCAACTCTTTCAACACTAGAAAAAGATTCAATAATTATTAGTTACCACATGGCACAAACACACAACAACATTGAGATTCGTCAACTGCCTATTTCCTAAATACGAGCCAATTTGAAAACAAGCATCAACATAGAAAATGAAAGAACACGCCCACATGAATAGATGGACACAAATCGATCTTGCAAGAAAATCAATTTTGTCATTAATAGGATCAACTAGTGTTGGTACTTACTCTTAACAAACACATTATTCCTAAATTAAAGCTAAGTGTCAACACTAGATGGACGCAAATCGATCTTGCAAGAAAATCAATTTTGTCATCAGTAATATTCAAGTTTAGTTAAATATAAACTTCAAATCCAAGAATATTAATTTTATATATACATTCAAGTTTTAATAAGTTCAAGTTTCAATTCAAGTTCATATCTAATTTCTAAACTTAATTAGTTATATATTCAAGCTAATTAGTTCCAAATTCAAACTAGCTAGCTAGTTTCCGAAATTCAAACTATTAATTAGCCTAAAATATCAATTATAATTCAAACCATTAGTTCTAAATTCCAAATTCAAACTAGTCTTAAAATCACAAATTGGAAGTACTCCTAGAATTCAAAAACCAAACTATAGTGCTAAAATCCCAAATTCAAACTATTAGTAGTCCTAAAATCTCAATAATAATTCAAACTAGTCCTAAATTCAAAATTCAAACTAGTCTTAAAATCACAAATTCAAACTAGTCCTAAAATCTCAAAATCTAACTAGTGCTAAAATTCTAAATTCAAACTAGCTAGCTTTTCCTAATTCCAAATTCAACTATTAGTCCTAAAATCTCAATAATAATTCAAACTAACTCAAATAATACCCAAATTCAAAAAACTCCCCAAATATAATTCAAACTAACTCTAACATTAAAATTTTCAATTCACAATCA
Organism: Solanum bulbocastanum; assembly: GCA_037074985.1. NCBI lineage: Eukaryota > Viridiplantae > Streptophyta > Magnoliopsida > Solanales > Solanaceae > Solanum > Solanum bulbocastanum. Next base: position 16,389,440 of record CM073607.1, on the reverse strand, counting down.
ACAAACACAAACTAACAATCAAATAATCCCTAATTCAAACTAACAATCAAAAACCCTAAAACATTCACTTACTAATTAACTAACAATCAATAAAAAAAACTAATTCAATACACTAATTAACAAATTCAACACTCAAATTGAATACCCAAATTCAAACAACTCCTTAAATACCCTAATTCAATCTAATTCTACAATTCCAAAATCAAACTAATTAACTCAAGAAATGCCAAATTCAAACAAATCCTAAGATATCCTAATTCAAACTAACCCTAACATTAAAATTTTCAATTCACAATCAACAAACACAAACTAAAAATCAAATAATACCTAATTCAAACTAACAATCAAAAACCCTAAATCATTCACTTACTAATCAACTAACAATCAATAAAAAAACCAATTCAATACACTAATTAACAAACTCAACACTCAAATTGAAAGAAATTAAAACTAATATTATGAAACCCTAACCTTGAATTAAAGGAGAAGGGCAGTGGGTCGGGATGGAGGCGGCGCTGGTCGGGATGAAGGCTCTGGCGTGACCTCCTGCTCCTGGCCGGTACGAGCCACCGGTGCGAGCTGTCGGTGCTGCTGCAGCCTATGCACTACTGCTGTTAGCGCTGTTGATCGAGGTAGCACACTGGTCGGGATGGTGGCACCAGCTCCTGCTGTTGCGCTGGTCCGGGATCTGTGGGGTCAAGGCAGTCGGGGATCTGTGGGGGTCGGACGACGTGAGAGAGGAGTGGGAGAGCTTGGAGTGAAAAAGAAAATGACTTAAAGGTTTTGAGATTTTAATTCTTTTTAAAAAAAGAAGTGTTAATTTACCGAGCACAGAATGTCGGTATCTTTTAAAATAATTATTAATATTTAAAAATATTCAATAAATACCGACATCGTGAAGTCGATATTATTTAAATTAAGTAATAATTTAAATATACTGACCTCTTAAGGTCAGCATTTAATAATTTGTTTTAAAGTAAACTCACCTCTTGAGGCCGATTTTATTAATTAAAATTATATATGTATATTATATATATTTAATTTAATTTAACTACGCATCAACAAAAGTTTAATTTAATAAATTTAATTTTATTGATCAATTTAATTTTTATAAATCTAAATTATATACCTTCTAATTATATAAATTTAATTTTATTGATAATTTATCAATATCAAATTTAATATAGAAATCTCCGTGAATTGATCATCGGTATTTCTTTAATTGATAATGCATTTCATATCTGAACCACTAATATATAAGACTATATTTGTTAAACTACTCGAGGAGTATATAATTAATTAAAATATTTCATACTCCAATGAATTATCCTTTACATGTCATTGCCTACGATATGATCACTACATTGGACATCCATTCAAGATCGAACGTATTAATCTTGATAGAATTACTTGCTTTGTACAGTAATTTACTACGTTCTATTGTCTATTTCATAAAACGAAATAAGACATTGAAGGTTATACGTACAAATAATTAAATAATTAATTATATAAATATAAAGTTTATAATTAATTGTTATCATGACATTTCTACGAATATTATCTCACATTTCATACTCAAATGGATTATATGTTAGCACTTCACCTCTACATCATTACATGAGATTTTAAGTTCATGATTTGATGACGGATTGATAGAATTTATACATTACCACTAATATATAAGACTTGATTTTTCAAACTACTCGAGAAGTATATAATTAATCAACGTATTTCATAAAATCGACCTCCGAATGTCGCTTTTATTAAAATTAATTAGATTTAATAAAAAATACCGACCTCATGAGGTCGGTATCACATTAAATTTTAAGATAAATAAAAAGTAATCAAGTTAATTAAATAATATTGACATCGAGAGGTCGGTATTTTATATTAATTTATATTTTAACGTATATTAATCCGTCATTTGAATGACGATTTATTTAAAGAAAATACTAATTTATTAATTTTTCTGGAAGTCACTATATAAATATTTTAATGAAAATTAATATAATTACATACTATTTGATTTTACCGACTTCCAGAAGTCCATATTATAATTTTTTTATTTTTTTATTCTACACAAAACCATCCTCCGGAAGACGATTTAAATAAAATTAATTCAAAATATTTCACAATTTTTTTTTAATATTTAATTGAGAAAAAATAAAATATTTTTATTTATTTAATACCGAATTACACCGAATTTTGCCTTTAACCAAGCCTTTCCGTTCTGAAATCGAGAAAGATCAGTACTCTGAAAAGTAAGCTTGATGGGAAAGATGGGGGTGGGTCGGGGTGAGAGAGAGGACTGAGAGTGGAGTGAGAGATGACTTAGGGTTTTGATACTATATCATTCTTTTTTTAAGAGAAGTGTTTAATTTATAACCGACCACGGGATGTTGATATTATTTAAATAAAATAATAATTTAAATATACCGACCTCTTAAGGTCAGTATTTATTAATTTATTTTAATATAAACTCATCTCTTGAGGTTGATTTTATTAATTAAAATTACATTTATAATTTAAAATTATATATATATATATATATATAATTTAACTACACATCAACAGAAGTTTAATTTAATAAATTTAATTTTATTGATCAAGTTAATTTTATAAATTTAAATTATATACCTCCTAATTATATAAATTTAGTTTTATCGATCAACAAATTCAAGTTTATCAATATCAAATTTAATATATAAATCTCCTTGAATTGATCATCGTTATTTCTTTAATTGATAATGTATTTCATATCTGAGCCACTAATATATATATATATATATATATATATATATATATATATATATATATATATATATATATATATATATATATATATAAGACTTGATTTGTTAAACTACTCAGTGAGTATATATAATTAATCAACGTATTTCATACTCCGATGAATTATCCTTTACATGTCATTATTGCCTACGATATTATCACTACACTTGACATCCATTCAAGATCAAACGTATATAATAATATTATCTCGCATTTCATACTCGAATAGATTATATTATATGTTAATTAGCTCTTCACTTGTACATCATGACATGATATATTAAGTTCATCATTTGACAACAGACTGATAGAATTTGTACATTACTCTACAAATATAAGTATAACTAATCATCTCTTAATTCATATCAACGTAGTTTCATACTCTAAATATGGATTATAGATATTTGTTTATTTATTCCACGAATTGTAACTTTTTATTTATAAAAGTATACAAAATTGTTACACTTTTTTAAACAATTAATTGTAGGTGTAGAATGAAAATTTAGTATTATGCTAGCAAAATTATGATTTATAGGAACATTTTAAACAAACCGAGCTCCGAATGTCGCTTTTATTGAAAGTAATTAGATGAAATAAAAATACCGACCTCATGAGGTCGGTATTTTATATTAATTTATTTTTAACTTATATAAAATTGTCATCCGGAAGACAATTTATTTAATGAAAATTAATTTAATTACATACTATTTAATTTTACCAACTTTCGAAAGTCGATATTATAATATATTTTTTTGTTTTTTATTTTACTCAAAACCGTCCTCCAAAAGACGATAAAATTAAATCAATATATTTAATTGAGAAAAAAATAAAATATAGTTATTTATTTATTTTATTTAATACCGACATCAAGAGGTCAATTTTTATTGTAATGAAAAATACCGACCTCCAGAGGTCGGTATTTTGATTTTTGTATTTTTAAAATTCTGACCTCCGGAGGTCGGTAATTTTATTTTTATATTTTTTAAATTCTAACCTCTGGAGGTCGGTATTTTTATTTTTGCATTTTTGAAATTCTGACCTCCGGAGGTCGATAATTTTATTTTTGTATCTTTTAAATTCTGACCTCCGGAGGTTGGTATTTTTATTTTTGTATTTTTGAAATTCTGACCTCCGGAGGTTGGTAATTTTATTTTTGTATGTTTTAAATTCCGACCTTCGGATGTCGGTATTTTTATTTTTGTATTATTTAAATTCCGACCTCCGGAGGTTGGTATTTTTATTTTTGTATTTTTGAAATTCTGACCTCCGGAGGTCGGTAATTTTATTTTTTGTATCTTTTAAATTCCGACCACCCGAGGTCGGTATTTTTTATTTTTTGTATTTTTAAAATTCTGACCTTTGGAGGTCGGTATTTTTATTTTTGAAATTCTGACCTCCGGAGGTCGGTAATTTTATTTTTTTATCTTTTAAATTCCGACCTCCGGAGGTCGGTATTTTTATTTTTGTATTTTTGAAATTCTGACCTCCGGAGGTCGGTAATTATATTTTTGTATTTTTTAAATTTCGACCTCCAGATGTCGGTATTTTGTTTTCCTGATTTATTTTGCATAAACTATTGTGTAATAAACTAACTGACCTCCGGATGTCACTAAGTATTTGGATGAAATAAAAATACCGACCTCATGAGGTCGGTATTTTATATTAATTTAATTTATATAAACCGTCATCCGAAAGACGATTTATTTACGCAAAACCGTCCTCCGGAAGTTAATAAAATTAAATCAAAATATTTCTCAATTTTGTTTTTTATATTTAATTGAGAAAAAAAAATATTGTTATTTATTTATTTTATTAATACCGACATCAAGAGGTCGGTTTTTATTGTAATTCATTTTTCCAGGGAAAAATTCCAACCTCCAGAGATCGGAATTTTGTTTTCCCGCTTTATTTTGCATAAAAACTGACTACTTGTAGTCGGTTTCCTAAAGGTTTTTTAATTTTTTATTCTTTTTAAGAATACCGACCTCCGGAGGTCGGAAATTACCGACCTCCATTTGAGGTAGGTAATTTTTAGGTCGGTATTCACTGTTTTTTTAGTAGTGCGTGACGTTCAACCACTAAACCTCTCATTCTAATTATAAAAATTCTCATCTACAACTCTATTCCTCATACATCAAACCTTAAAACCCTACCTTGTGTCTCTAGTTTAGTCTACAAATTTTCGGGGCATTACAATCTCGTGGTTGGAAAAAGTGTTTCATAAATTTTATTGACAAATGCACTAGATAGTGTTATGTCTATTTGCTGAATGGGAAGGATGAAGCGATAGAAACATCTAGGAAATATAATACTGAAGTTGAAAATCATTTTCATGATTAGAAATGGTAGGTATGAAGAAATAAATTTTCTTTGGCAGAAATATATTCGAAAATGGAATCATCCATCAAATTACTGCAAATACTCACCTCAATCTAATGAAATTGTTAATAGGAAAAAAGCCGAACTTTGAAGGAAATATTGAATGTCCTACTTATAAGTTCAGGTTTACCACAAAATTTGTGTGGGGTGCTATAAATATAGCTAAAGAGAACAAAAAAAAGTTTGTTTGTTCAGAAAGAGAAACAAAACATTTTGTTTGTTAATAAAGGGAGCCACAAATGAAAAACTTTTGTTTGTTAAGAAGGGAGAAACAAAAAGTTTTGTTTGTTCACACTTGGTTGTATCCTGATAGAAAATTTCTTGTCACCCTTTAAAGTATATACAAGTATTAACTCTTGAAAGTTAACGATCTAACAATTTCCAATATAGTTTATTCCATATGAGAAATGGAAATGAGGGAACTATTTCCAAAAGGGTCAAAGTAGGGCCTAAGACTATGGATTTTATGTTCATTGGATATGCTACAAATAGTAAAGCGTGTCGATTTATGGTTCATAAGTCTGAACCATCGGATAGTCAAGTGAAGGGTCTAAACGACCTTGGAAAGAACCAAAGAAAAATGTACTTAATAAAAAGATTCAGAGGCGTAGTAAATGTCAATGGACAAATTACTTCCTTTGAGTTTTATTTTGTAACATTTCTCTTGAAAATGAGTCTCATATAGTCGAAAAAGATATCTCTTCTTGGACTTATCCTATTTAAAAGAGGATGTCAATAGTAAAATAGATTCAATTTTGAGCAACGACACTTGAGAGTTGGTTGATCTTCCTCCAAGAAATAAACCTTTGTGTTCAAAGTGGATCTACAAAAGGAAAATAAAGTTTATGAAACTATTGACAAATACAAAGCAAGACTTGTTGTCATAGGCATTATACAATAACAAAGCCTTGATTATATTGACACATAATAGCCACTAATTAGGATTACATCAATTCAGATGTCAATTGCACTAGTTGTGGTATATGGCCTTCAAATTCGTCAAAATGGATGTGAAAACATTTTTTTAACATGTAGAATTACAGGAAGAAATCTATATGGAACAACCCAAGGGCTTTGTGGTTCTTGGTAAAGAAAAGAAAGTTTGTAAACCTGTTAAGTCACTTTATGGACTAAACCCAAACGCCAATAATGACATGCGAAGTTTGACCAAACTATGTTGACAAATGAATTCAAGATTAATGAATGTAATAAATGTTTTTACATTAAAGACACTCCAAATCACAAGGTCATTGTTTTTTTTTATGTTGATGACATGGTGATCACCAAAAGAGACATTTTTGACATAAATGCTACTAAGCATATGCTAGAAAGTAACTTCGATATAAAAGACAATGAAGTTACCAATGTGATTGAAAAGGTACTTCACAAATTCAGGCATTTGGATTTCAATATTGTCAAGACTCCAATAAATGTGAGATTTGTACTTCAAAAGAATGAAGGCAAAAGTGACTCACAATTGGATTGTGATAGAGTATTGAGAAGTATAATATATATCATGAAGTGTACACGATCAAACTGGACAATTGGATTGTGCTATTAGTAAACTGAGTCGGTTCACAAGTAATCTCAATCAAACTCATTGGATGATAATGAAAAGAGTTTTGGAGTATTAAAAACATACTTAAAAACTATTTTCTTGCATTATAACTAATATTCAACATTATTGGAAGAATATAGTGATGTATATTGAATCACCAGGTCAAATGAAGTAAAATCTACGAGTGGATATGTATTTACTCTTTGTGGGGGAGCAATCTCTTGTAAATCTTCCAAATAAAAATGTATTGCTCGTTATACTATGAATTCTAAGCTTATCACTCTAGATAAGGGCAGTGAATAAGTTGAATGACTCTGAAATTTCTTGAAAGATTTTTGGCCCAAACCTTGAGCTCCAGTATGCATGCACTATGAGAGTTTATTTGCAATAGGTAGGGCATGGAGCATGTGTATAACAGGAAGTGTCGTCATAAATGATGTAGACATAATATCGTTAGAGAACTACTCTCTAATGGAATTATCATAATTGACTATGTAAAATCAAAGGATAATGTGTCGGATCTACTTACAAAAGTCTAAACTAGAGAGAGAGTTGATAGATTATCAAAGGGAATAGGACTATGGCTGAGGAAAAGTCATTATGGTGGTAACTCTACCTAGATGACTGGAGATCCCAAGATCTAGGTTCAAGGAGATCAAACAAAGTCATTAATGACGGTTCAACATTATCAAAATATATTTTGTGGTCCCTTCTCATGATAAGATAATGTTCAGTAACAAGGATAAAGGCATTAGGACTTTTTAATGATTTCTAAGTTTGATACAGGGTATATCAAATAGTGTATCTATGGGATTACATATTTAGAAATCACCTATGTAAGTTTGAAGTCTAAGCTGCTTCAAGGAGAATTTGGTAAGGCCAGTTCTCTACGCACTTAAAAACTAAGGCGTGTTCATGGTTGAAACGAACAAAACAATAAGAACCAAAAACAGTTCAAGGGTTGATTGTGTGACTTATGTTGTCTAGGTATACACTAAAGCTCGACGGTTGAAAGATATCAAATCTATCAATTGACCGAGTATATCCGATATATGTTCACTATGGAAAGTTCAAAGGAAAATCCACTTATCCAGATGCAATCAATCTTAATTTACGAATCACACAGTTTTTCATGCATATGTTTTAACAATAGTCATTCCCTATTCATATGGGGGATTGCTGGGTTTTAAAGGTGTGAATAGGAAATGAAGGGTTGTGACTATGCCAAAGGGTTGTGACCTTTCTGAAAGGTTGCGCCCTTTCTGAAAGGGTTGTGACCATTTGAAAGGTTGTGCATTTTCCAAAGTGTTGTGACATTTCTGAATGGTTGTCTTTTTTCTAAAGAGTTGTGACCTTTACCCTTTGTTAGCTATAAATAGAGAGACTTTCTCTCATTTTTCTGCATTGAATTCTTCCCTTCTTATACATACATTTCTTACAAAACAAATTCGATCGATCGTGTCTCTGTGTGTGATTCGTTGCTGTAATTTTGAGTTTGTTAAAATTATCGAAGTTTGAGGTACCACTACATCTTTAATGGTTAATCCATTTTATCTTGGGAGGAATTAATCTAAAACCTTGGCTACTTGAGGGGATTAAATATCTTAAGGACACACAGTGGGTTCTGTGGACTCAGATTAGGTCTTTGCTTTTTCTTTTCATCTTTTATTATTTCTGGTTAGATATTTTCTCACACATTCCTCTGGTATATAAAGTAAACAGCAGTTAATTCAATGGATTTTTTTCAAGTCATCACATCAAAACTAAAGAATTATGACATCTAGGTCATGAAAGAATCATATAACTTCATATTATATTCAATGTACTTATTTTGTTTGATTATGCGCAAATCATGTCAGATTATTTCTAAATCTACAAGGGGGAAAAAGAATTCAATTCATCACAAAATAATCAAAATAATTTCATGCTATATACAACCTAGTTATTATGTTGGATTACTCACAAATCATTACAGATTTTCATCAATCCCGAACCTCAACCAGGGCCACCCAAAATTGGAGATCCTCAAATATGTTGTTTTCCAAATCATTCTTTTGAAGTACAACATATATCGTATCATACTTACATCTATGCTTCAAATACCTTTTCTGAGAGTCTATCAATGTATAAATTAATATTAATTACTGGTAACACTTACTTAAAATATTGTTAATATCAAATGAAAGGAGAAAACAATGATGGTAAGTCTATATTTCAGCCTTGAAATGAACCCTATTTTGAGTAATAAGTCTTGAGAGCCTTTGAAAGTCGATTATTACGTTTTAAACTGAGTTTTGAGGAAAAATTTTAAAGAGGCAGTTTTGAGTAAAAGTTAAAGGGAACTAAGTATTCCCAAATGTATCATTTTATACACTGATAAAAGAAAAACTTTGATTTCTAAAAAGAGTTTATGAGTTCGAAAGATATTTTACAACAGTTACCTCTTTTAAGAGAATAGTTTAAGTAATTATCTCAAATTGAGGAAGAGTTATGTTTCTAAACATATGAGCATGAGTTATACATATATAAATATATATATTGTTGGGAGTAGTATGGAGCACCGATATGGGGATAAGTTCAGACAACTCTAAATACTCATAACCATGTATGCCAACATGAATAAATGATCATACTTTTTTAGATAATTCCTTATTGCTTTTAAGCATAGTTTAGTGGATCCAATTAGTTGAGGTGTCTTAGGAAATCTTTGGCAGCGTGGGAGAAAAGTTGTATCATCATGTTGCTCATAGTGATGGTTGTCGGTTAGAGAATCTCCCAATTAAGAGTAAAGAGTAATTTTATTGTATTTTTATACATCATTGAGTATATCTGTTGCTTTATAATGTTCTAAATATTGCATCTCTTATTGTTGTTTTCATATTGAGTTGAGTTGAGATGAGGTGAGTATGACTTCCCAAAGTATTAGTTCAGTTGCTTTTGTTTTAGCTTTCCTTTTACATGCTCATACATTCAATGTACTGACGTCATTCGACTTGCATTGTTTTATGATGAAGATACATTTGTTTAGGGTCATGAACAGGCACTCTGTTGATAGCACTTGTGTTCCAGCTAGCTTTGGTAAGCCTCCTTGCTTCCAGAGGGTTCCACATATACTTTATTCCAATTTTGTGAAGATGTTGTGGGTTTTGTCCCGATATCTATCATTGTTATTAGAACCTTCATAGACAATAGTAGTTGATGAGTCTTTTCCCATTTATTGTTATTGTTTGATACTGGAGTTGCCTTCTTATTGCTATTTGATTAATTTCTTAGACTTATACTGAGTTGAGTTATAGTTGAGTGTAACACCTCTCTATTTGGAAGAACTAGAAAGAGCTAGAATTGGAAATAGTCATTTTTTGAAAGAATGAAAAATCTGGAAAATTAGCTTAAGTTATGTTTGAGTTTTTGGTCAACTTCAAACGACCATAACTCCTAGCTCAGGGTGAGTGATGAGTCCATAAAGTGGACTCATTTAGGGCTTTATTTTGATAGAAATAGTGTGCTCAAATGCTTATTTTGTCTCAATATCTGATGAAAACTTTTAAGTTTAAGGTATTTGAAGTTTTAGTGGAAGCATGGACACTTAAGCGCAAAAGGGAACAAAAAGGCTGAAAAGGACGAAGAAGCTGAAGCCTGACTATCGCCAAGCACCCTTGGTGATTACCGAAGGGACGCACTCCGCCCTTTGTTCCAGTACGCGAAGCCCTGAAGGAGAAGGACCAAAAAGGCGATGAAAGGAGCAGTTGGCGCTTTGCCGAATAGTTATGCGAAGCTATACTATACTGCCTAATGGTCGAGAACTTGAAGATGCTGAAGGCAAGCACAAAATGGAGATGAGACAGAAGAAGGGTGAGTCACCGAGTCATTCAGCGACTTCGACTAACCTCGCCGAGCGATCCACCAACACTAATTTCTAAAGTCTATAAATACTAAACTCTTTATTAATATTTAAAAGAAGAACCATTATTATAATTTTCAGAATAGCATAGTACTTTTTTGGGATATTTTCTCTCAAGTTTGGAGAGGGTTTTTTGGGAGACTTGAAGAAAGAAGGATTTCATCTTCCCCAAGTTGGATGAGGGTCTTTTCCATTCTTCTTCCTTTGCTTAAATCAATGTCTCATTCCTTATACCCATTTAATTTTAGTATCATTTTAGGTGTATTTTGTTATTTCTTGATGTGTGACTAAAAACCCCCATTCTTGGGGTGTGATTTAGCAAATATGTGTTGATATTATTGTTGGGTCTTTCTTATTGATAGGCTAGATGTATTTTAATGGTGATTTCACCTAGTGGTTGTGGTTTAATTTAATGGGTTTGTAGTTGCAAATACAAAACCACCCATGTGTTTTCGGCTTGCTCGAGAGGGAGGTCGCGAAACCAAGACTGCTAGACTGATAGCCTAAGGAGTGGGTCGACATGAGGTTCAACCTGAGAGGGTGAACCCTAGTCCTATATCTTAACACTCAGCTCGAGAGAGTGAGTGGGGTAAGGCGTATGTTGACCTTCATTTGACAAATGGGTGTTCGAGAGGAATGCATTTGAAACAGGGTTAGTTGCCCGAAACGAAACTTATTTCCATCTAAAGCTTAGCCTAGTCACTATTATCTTACAAATATCCCATCAAAAGCATGTACCCAATGATTTATCTCAACTTGTATTGTAGTCACACCCCAAGAACTTTTCCCAATACTTGATTTTCTTGTTATTTTTGTTGTTTTTACTACTTGTGACAAAACCCCCAATTGATATTTGACACTATTGTGTCAACCCCCCCCCCCCTTTAATTTACTATGTTTTTACTCATTAATATCTTTAGCTAGACTAATTAAAACTAAATTTTATTTTTCTATGAATTCTCAAAACCACTCATTTGGGACACGACCCCAACCTTTAGTTGGGTTACTATATTATCAACTATCGCAGATACTCATACCATAGGTTAGTGTTGTTGGTCACGATATGTATCAAAATAGCGCCGCTAACGGGGAGTGGTGTTACGTGAAGATGTAGTTCTCCTAGAGATTTTGTTCTTTTTAGTGTAGTTTTTACTAATTTTACTTTTAGTTTTTTTTTCTTTTTTTATTGTTTGTGTATGCAAGTCCTATGAGCATGACAGAGGGAGTGGGTGGCAAGCCAGTTGAGGCAGATCAAGAAGTCGAGGGTGACTTCAAGATAGCTATACTAGTATCTCAACTAAATGACTTGACCACCATAATATCTGAGGTAGAAAACCAGTGCAAACGCCAAGGGAGGTACATACCTCTTCATGCGCGGAAGAAGTCTAGAGAAGATGAGAAAAGTCGTGTTGAGGACATACTTCAAATCATTCTCCAAAAGATCACCAATCAAGATTGAGTGTTGGACGAAATGAGAGAGAATGTTAAAGCGTTGAATCAATTGATTGGATCTCATTCTAGATCAATCCAGCACATCAGATCACTCTTCATGTTTGCAATGCCTCCGCTCCATCCAAACAATATATTGGGGTTACCTAGTGACTAGGCCTAGCTCCAATAACAGAGAGTGAGACAGGACCAACGTCGAGCCACGACGTTAAATAAGGCGCTACTTGGGAGGCAACCCAAGGTCGTAAATATAGAATTTTACTTTTATAAATAATGGTGTGTTAATGTGGCAGGTTAAAAATGAGATAAGTGTGGAAAATTTCAAGTTTTCGAGCAACATGTCCATTCAACGATTCACCTAATAGGTCACGAGCTCGGCAGAATCCACCGTTTGGCTCAATGCTAGTGCATTTCAGAGCCTATAAAACTCGGCGAACTCGAAAAGTAGCTCGGTGCATCGCCAACCTGTTCGAAGCATCGCCAACCTGTTTGGCAATCTCGATGCAGACCGCCAATTTCTCCCCAAGAAAATTAAAGATTTGATGAAAGGAATGTATACAAGACTGCTCGCTACTTCACCGAGTGGTTCGGCGAGTACGACTAACATCGCTGAATAGACAAGAACTGAACAGTTATATAAAAACCAATGGTCAAATTTTTGAATCTCTCACTTTCCCTTATTTCAAACTCCCCAAAATCACACCAAAGGCATTATTTTCTAGATTTTTGCCTTAAATTAGTATTTTAGTTGGTGATTAGTGCTTGGGGTTGGATTTCTATGCTGCCTAGCATTACAAAAAGTTATTTGATCGGCATCAAAGGTTAGTCTCTAAAACCCCAAATTTATATTTGAAAATTTTGCACTCATTTGCAATTATAGTATCAGCATGATGTGTGCTAGGCCTCTTTGATAGAAATAGGTTGCTATGATACTATTTTCAATTTGTAAATTTTGCCTAAAATGCTTAAATGGTTGAATGCCTTAGTGTTTGCGCTTTCAATTGATTGATCTTGAAATGAGTGCTACATATTAATTGTTAGGTCAATTGGATGAAGTCTAAGTAGCCTACATTTTCCCTAAATAATGAAAATTGCTCAATGAAGGAATAGGTGACAACATTCTTAAGTGTAATAGTAGTTAAATGGCCAAATTTGGCAAAACTGGAAGAAGTCTGAGTACTCCGGGGTGATAGGAAGTACGGTATTTAGGTGAATTTCATATGTGCATGCTTTGATTTTGCTTTTGAAGATCGTAAGGTTGGTTTTGAGAGTTGGGTTGAAAAATGGGCAAGTTGTGTCATTCGGCGAGCTGGGTCAAGCTCACCGAATGACTCGGAGATTCGCCTACTAGTTGTAGACCACCCTTAATCCATGTCCTTCCTGTTAGAAGATCTATAAATTTTGGCAGACACATTCTTTATTGCTGAAAGTAGTCTGCGATTCGCCGATAGGACTTTTGTTCATCTTTTGCATGTCCCTTTTTCCTTTTTCACTGTATCTTTCAGCGGACAACTTTTTCATCACCGAAAGAAGTTGACTACTCGCCAAGTAGACTTTTCCATAGCCAATTTTCCCTGGATGCAAGCTAATCCACTCAGCGAGCTTAACCTTGATCGCCAAAGAGGTTTGGCGAATCGCCAAGTGGAACGACGAACCTGTCTGTAACAATTTTTTGTGTTTAAATTTGATTGCTTTTTCGATTAACCATAAGACTATTCTATGTATGGTACACACCAGGTCCAACATGAAACTTCAAAAGAAAGAAACACCAGGCATTTGTATTAATAAAGAAGGCTCAAATCCTCCGAAGAGAGGACAAGAAGATCTCCAACAAGGTAAAGGCAAAAAGAAAAAAAGCATAACAAAGAAAGGAGTAGTTGCTGAGGTTAGCACTGATTGAGATGAGCTTGGAGATGACCAACCATTGATTTAACGATAGAGCAGACTCATAAATTTGCCTCAATCCTCACCCACAAGAGTTTCATCAGATGCTGCCACCCCCACCAGGGTTACCTCAACCACAACTCCCCCTGAGCCAAATCGAGAGCCAGTAGAGGCACCTGCAATAGCTCCTACACCTCCTGTCGTACCTCAACCTAAGATGCTTAACAGGTTAAAGGGTGATGGGGTTCGGACCATCATAGAAGAGAAGCTCCTTCCTCCTCTTCACAGGATCCAGGTGCTTCTTCTTTCGGCCAACCGATCAAGTTCAAACAGGGTATGTTCCTGAAGATGGGGCGTCTAGCCCAATCAACCGAGGCACGGGCATCCATACTAGAGAAGTCAGTCCTAGGAATAATTGAGAGAGCTATAGCCACTGCACTTGCCCTCATCTCGACCTCTGTCAATGCTTTGACCTTGAGGGTTACAGCAAGTGAGCGCAAATAGGGAGGTCATCTGAGGTACTGACTTTATAAGCCGATGTTGCAAGTCTGCGAAGGGACGTAGACTATCTGAAATATGTTGACTTCAATGACTTGATGAGAACCACTAAGGACCGGGATTCACCTAGAGAGGCAGCAACTGCAGATACAGATGCTGAGACCGATGAGGAGCTGACAGCAGCACAGGAGGAGTAGAACATCTTTGGTAACCTGTCAGATCTGGTAGGGACAGTTGTGCACCCGGTGATCCAGGCATCGCCTGCTGAGACGTCCACAACAGCCCCTACAAGACTTGGCACTGCTGCTCTTGATATGACTACTCCTGGCACTGATGCCCAATTACATGCTGCAGGTCAGAGTTCTAATGCCCCGATAGGAGGAGAGGCCGCATAGATAGGATTTCTCTTTACCTCTCTCCTTATCTTGCTTTGATTTTATTTTTAGATACTATTACTCGCATTTGAGGACAAACACATTTCCTTTGTGGTGGGGTGAGGCTCACCTTGTTTGCTTTTTTTGAATGATGTTTTTTGTATATATTTAGGTTGTATATTTTTAATTTTGTTTTTAAAACTTCTTTGAGATTGTTTGAGCTTATGGCACTCTTTTGGGTTAAATTGAAAAACAATTTTGACCCTTTCGAAAAATTTTCACCACCTCTTATGTTGAAAGTGGTTGTTCTTGTACAAATTCAAGTCTCAGTTTTGATCAGTATCGATGACTTGAATAGCGCTCTCAATCAAACAAACATGAATGTGCGGATACTACGAGAACAAATGAAATTGCATAGACAATATGTGAACTCTTTGCATCTCGTTGTGATTAGCCATTTGTCTAATTGATTCTCTTGTAATGACCGTTGCACACTAGCGAAAGTGTGTAGTCTTGTTTGACTTAAGTGTCGACGTCTTGTGTGATGAGCTTACTTGAAACTTGCATGAATAAACCTAGAATTTGCCCCATTAGTCTGATTGATTTAGTAATGTGCACTCTTGAGATGATCTTAGGCAACTTTTGAAGAGTGTGAACCAATTTGACATATACCTCTTTTGTGGTCGACCCGTGAGTGTGTGAAACTCTCTTGGACACCTTTTGAGTCTTACCTTTCTTTGAAAGAACCTTGATTAACCCTAGACCTTACTTGATCCACTACCTATAATCCTCTTGATTTGTTGTTTAGTGAGTAGCCAACTTAGGCCAAAAACCTAAGTTGGGGGTGTGGTGAAAAAGGAAAAGGAGAAGTCAAGAAGTGCAAGAAAAGGCCCCCTCAACCCATGGTGTTGTAGAACAATGGAAACCCTTAAAAAAAAGGCTGGGGAATAAAGTACAAAAGAAATCAAGTTTCCAAGCAATCCATGGGGGTGAATAAAAAGATGACTTAGAAGCACTAGAAAAAGAATTGATAAAGGAAAAGAAGGGAATATATTGAGAATACCACATCTCATGAGGAAAAAGTCACTAAGCCTAAATGACCATGCCTTTGCACTCATCCCCATTACAAGCCTTAGAAAGACCTTTTTGATGTTGAGTAGGACGAATCGGAAATCGATTGGAAAATAAGGGCAAACCTATGGGTGAAAATATGCATTATGTTCCTCTTTTTGAGTGTGAGCATTGCATCTGATTCCTGATCTTGAATTGATTAACCTCTGTGTGCGAATATAGAATCATTCTTTATGTTAGAGCATTTAGATACTTTTTGTTAAGCTTGAACTTGCACATGTAGAAAGTATTACAAGCATGAAAAACTTTGGTAGTGGTGTGTCACAACTTGAATCTTTGAGTACATAGTTGATCTTTGCATAAGTAATTTGAGTCTTGTTGTGTATGTTCATGATTTAGTCTTGTGTAGCACTATTTGAGACACCTTGTTAAATGACTGAACTTGAGTTTACTTGAGGACAAACAAAAGTTTAACTTGGGGGTGTTGATGAGTCCACAAATTTGACTTATTTAGGGCTTTATTTTGATATAAATAGTGTCCTCAAATGCTTATTTTGTCTCAATATATGATAAAAACTCTTAAGTTTCAGGTATTTGAAGTTTTAGTGGAAGCATGGACACTTAGGTGCAAAAAGGAACAAAAAGGTTGAAAAGAATAAAGAAGTTGAAGCATGCGCATCGCCAAACATGCTTGGCAATTTGCCGAAGGGACGCACTCCGCCCTTCGTTCCAGTTCGCGAAGCGCTGAAGGAGAAGGATCAAAAAGGCGATGAAAGGAGTAGTCGAGGCTTCACCAAATAGTTCTGCAAAGCTGTACTATACCGCCTAATGGTCTAGAACGTGAAGATGCTGAAGGTATGCATGAAACGACTATGAGACAGAAGAAGGACGAGTTGCCGAGTCATTCAAAGACTTCGACTAACCTCGCCAAGCAATCTGCCAACACTAATTTCTGAAGTCTATAAATACTAAACTCTTTATTAATTTTTAAAAGGAGAACCATTATTATAATTTTCGAAATAGAATAGTACTTTTTTGGGATATTTTCTCTCAAGTTTGGAGAGGGTTTTTTGGGAGACTTGAAGAAAATAGGATTTCATCCTCCCTAAGTTGGAAGAGGGTCTTCTCCATTCTTCTTCCTTTGCTTAAATCAATGTTTAATTCCTTATACCCATTTGATTTTAGTATGTTATTTCTTGATGTGTGGCTAAAAACCCCTATTCTTGGGGTATGATTTAGCAAATATGTGTTGATATTGTTATTGGGTCTTTATTGTTGATAGGTTAGATGTATTTTAATGGTGATTTCACGTAGTGGTTGTGGTTTAATTTAATGGGTTTGTAGTTGCAATTACAAAACCACCCATGTGTTTTCGTCTTGCTTGAGAGTGAGGTCGCGAAACCAAGACCGCTAGACTGATGGCCTAAGGAGTGGGTCGACATGATGTTCAGCCCGAGAAGGTGAACCCTTGTCCCATATCCTAACACTCAGCTCGAAAGAGTAAGGGGGTAAGGCATAGGCTGACCTTCATGCAACAAATGGGTGTCCGAGAGGAACGTATTTGAAACGAGGTAAGTTGCCCAAGAGGGACACGACTTGTGACAAAACCCCAATTTATAGTTGACACTTTTGTGTCATCCCCCTTTAACTTACTATGTTTTTACTCTTTAATGTATTTATCTAAGACTAATTAGAACTAAATTTTATTTTTCTATTAATTCTCAAAACCACTCCATTGGGACACGACACCAACCTTTAGTTTGGTTACTATATTATCAACGATCGTAGACACTCATATTGTAGGTTAGTGTCATTTGTAATGATAAGCATCAATGAGTTAGGTGTGCTTCAAGATACTGTAGGAAATATCTTGGAATTATCATTCCAACGCCGCTGAGTTTGTGTGATTTTGAGTTTGTATGAGTGAGATATACCTATTTGAAGTTGGGTTGTTCAAATAAGGAAGGTCTAATCCATATTTTGGAAGGGTAATTTGGTCTTTTACTTAACCAATTGTTTTATTTCATTTTTAGGAGTTTAATTGGGGTCAAATCAAAATTTGGTCAGTTTAGAAAATTGGAAATTCATGCTAGGGCATGGAGAAAAGAGAAAAGAGGAAAAAAGAGAAGAAAAGTCAAGACTCGTCGATTTCTTAGAGAATTGCATGTGAATTCACCAAGGGTTAATCCCTACGAGGTTTGTGAGATCGCATAGCATTGGGTTAGTTCACCCACGCACCAATCATGATTCAATTCAAGGAAGTTATATTGTTTTGAAAGAAATCCTTATGAGTTCTTGATGATATTTCATTTGAATCCTTATGGATTCTTGTTGTTGAAGTTTCTTGAGTTTGATTTATGATTTTAGGTGTCTTTTCGAATAGAATCTTACATATATTGATGGTATAAGTGATTCTAAGTGTTTGGAGAAAGAACTAAGTTGAAATAGGGGTTTAGAGTTGAAAAACGAAGAAGAAACGTCGGAGTGCACGCCAGAGCGCCCCAAAAGGGGATCTGAAATTTGGGCTCTGGGGTGCCGCGCCACCCAGAGTGCGCCAACCCAGCCCCTAAAATTCAAGGGCTGGCGCCCCGCACCTCTTAGAGCGCCAGGGGCCTGTTCTTCTGCCTTTTCCCCCCCATCTTTCTGTATTGGTTCCTTCGCAATGTACCTATGTTTTCTAGTCAATTTCTATACTCTAAGGTACATCTAAACATCATGAAATCATCCATAAACATGATATCATGAACCGTAAATCCATAATTCAATTCAACGAAAGTTAAGATTCAAGTCAAGAGATTAAGAGTTAAGTCAAGAAAAGTTCATAGAATTTTCCAAAAGTCTTTTACAAATGTTTTAACTTCGTTTTAAAACTTAAGCTTTGAGTTGAGTAAAGAGTAAGAGTAAAGTTCATTCCTTCAAAGATTATACGGGAACTAAGTATTCCCAAGAGTTAAAATGTTTTCACATTTGACCAAGAGAGAAAACACTGATTTCCAAAAGATCTTTTAAGCTAAGTTTTGAGTAATTATCTTGAACCAAAGAAAGAGTTTTGTTTTAAAAACATATGAGTTGAGTATTTTTGGGAGTAGTATTGAGCACCGATATGGGGACGCGAGTTCATAATAACTCAAGTCTCCATAAACCATGTAGCCATCATCGATAGAAAAGGATCATACTTTTTAGATGATTCCTTAGTGCTCTTTAGCATAGACTAGTGGATCTACTTAGTTAAGGCGTTATATATGACAGCAAAGTATAGGACAGTTCTGGCAGCATGGGCAATACGTTGTATCATCATTTAGGATCATAGTGATGGTTGTCGATTAGAGAAACTCCCACAATATTATATCACTTTATATGTAAACTGAGTTGTTATTAAATTTCTTTAATAAATTGAGTTGCTACTCCTGTTTAAATGCTTTGTATAACTGTACCATTATTGTTGTTTTACTTTGCAATTGAGTTAAGTTGTTCTTGAGTTGAGTAAAGCCAAGGTAAGTGTTCCTTTCAGATTCCTTTCAAGCTTATGCATGTTTAGTTTTCTCCTCGCATACTCGTACATTCAATGTAATGATGCCATTTGGCCTGCATCTTTTTATGACGCAGACACAGGTAACCAGGATCAGCATCTAGCACCTCGTTGATCCAGTTGAGCACTTAAAGTCAGTTGGTGAGCCTCATTGTTATTCGGAGGGCCCCTATTATTGTTTGATGTAGTACTTTAGTTGTTAGGATGATCGTGGGTCTTGTCCCGACATCCCTCTTTATTTTAATGGCTTCATAGATGATTAGTTATAGTTCTTTAGTTTTTCCATTTTCAGTTGTATACGTCAAGAATTGAGTTGTTATTTTGGCTAAGTTATTATCTCTTTAAGTTATTTCATGAGTTATATCTTGAGACTATTTCATATATTTAATTCTTCTGCTCAGTAAATCAGTCAGGCCAAGGGTTCGTATGGGTCCAGCAATGTTTCTCGAGTGCCAGTCCCGCCCAGGGTGTAGGCTTGGGGTGTGACATTGAGACATTATGAGTTAATCATTACATTTAAAGTTCCTCTTTTGATTGAGGAAGTCATTCGTTGAGTAATGAGTCAAGCCAAGGGTTCACTTGGGGAGAAGCGAAGGTTCTCGAGTGCAAGCCACGTCCAGAGTGTACGCTCTTGGTGTGACAGCTTATTTACACGATCTAAACATGCATCTAATGAACTTATGGGTACTTATAAGTCTTTCGAGATACCTAAGGTTAGAACTGGCATCCTTTTGAGGTTGTTTCCATTATCACATTCTGGAAAAGCAACAATTTGGTTGAACGCGTTACCACATAATTCTATAACCAACTAGAGATAGTTAAATGACACATTTTTGGAGAGTTTCTTCCCACGCTAAAATATGTTACAGCTGAGGCATGCTATCAACTATTCAAGGCAACTGCCTAATAAGGTATTGTGTGAGGCATGACTGAGATTTAATAAGAAAGGTGAAGTAGTGCCCATAACATAAGCTATCTGATCATTTGGTTGAGATTTTCTACATGTCTTAGAATTGTATGACCAAGCTCATAGTTGGCATAGTCTCAGAGGGTTTCTTATGCGCAACCATATATTGATGCAACAACTACACTAGATAGGGTTATAAAAAACTAAAAGGGCTTGGCATACTCAAAAATTTGAAGTCTTTGAGAAAAACTATGTAGTTTGTTTATATGTTGAGCAGCCTAAATGAAAAGAACAATGAGTTCAAGATATGAACCATATCTTAAAACAAATGGACTTGATGGCTAAGAATCTTTTGACTGGCGGAATGGAGAAAGTGAATGCAGTAGGAGAACATGGAGCCACCGCATGACATGGTCAGATGGAATATAAAACTGAAAAAGAGGCAATGTATTTGAGTAACTAGGGGGTTTACAGACCAATGATTAGAGAAATAAAGGTTCGAACTATCAAAAGTGTAAAGACAGAGTATATGTTTAAGGACGATGATTTATTAATAAAGACAAAAAGTTGCTTAAATAGAATTATAGTGGAAAGACTCCTAAATGAACTGAAGTAATAAATTTCCTAACTAGACAATAACTGCTGAAACTTAATCCTAAATAAGCAAGGATAGGAGCTGCTCAAACTTAATACGACTAAATAACTAAACTATAATGACTTCTTCTCACCGTTATAGAAATGCCAATGGGGGAGAATTTGGGGCCGAAAAACTTTTTCGTAGTATTTGGATTTTCCCAACCCAGTCCAAATTTAGACCAAATCAAAGTCTTTAAGGTGTAGGTAAATCTTGTAGCAACCAGGTGAGTTAATTATGATTTTGATTACATGAGCAGTTAGATAACTAGTTAAATAATCCGTATGACTTTACGAAATTAAATTCGGGCGAGTAGAACTTCCAGAATCGATCTTTTCATAAAGGGAATTTTCTTAGTGTCGTTGGTTAGAGGTGTGTTGTGAAATGGGGATTTTGGAATTCTTTAAATAGCTCTCTATTTCATGCAACCCGCCTTGGCAAAGATTTTGGTCTCTTTGGCGGGGCCGCTGAAGCAGGGTGGTGGCCGCTGTGGCGGGCCAGACGTGACTTAAAGTCATACATAAACCCCTAAATGACCTTATTTGGCACTTATCAATTTTAAGAGCTAAGGAACAAACTCCAGGTGACTCCTACTCGTTTTTTACCATTCTTGAGGCTAAAGGAAAGCTTTTCACTCCCAGTATCCGTTTTTCGATCCGTAGAACATAATAGAATAGGTGAATATTGGTGGGGGAGAGTTTTTTTATAGATTCCATGATAGAAAAAACCCTAATTTGGATAATTGATTTAATAGATTTGCTCTAGGGTTCATAGAATTGTTAGTAATTTAGGTAATTAGTAATTCTTTATTGATTCCCGTGTTATTATGATTGTTTGTAGACCAAGAACAAGTGAAATGAATCCGGAAAGGGTAGGATCAAGTTTCTTAGGGTTTCAAGCTTGTTTTGAGGTAGGTGATGGTTATGATTCTATGATTGTGTGATGTATGTTTGTTCTTGCTTCATTATGATACTTGCATGTATTTGAATGTTGCATTCTTGATCACACTTGGTGTAAATGAGATAGATGAATGATGATTGCTAAGAAATCATGACTTAAACGTATGATCTTGAGGATGTACTTGTGCTTATGATTGTGGTGTGTTGAATGGATCGATTTCCACGTTCCAACATAACTAACTTGGATTGGTTGCTACGTTCCAGCATAACTATAGGATCGGTTGCCATGTTTCGACATAATTATTGATCGGGTACAACTTTCCAGTATGCTAGCTGTCTGGGTTTGGGTTCTGAGAAATGTGAAGTTATTAGTTGTTAGTAAATATGGATAGTATTGTATATGTTCGATATATGCATGTGATTATATTTTTGTGATGACTTATCTATGTTGCACTTAGTGGGATAGACGCGTGATCTTACCAGTACACTGTGGTTGTGTACTGATACTACTCTTGCTTTTATATTGTTGAGTACAGGGCATCTTCAAGTAGCTACTGACAGACCTCGCTTAGGAGATCAATGATCTTTCAAATTTAAGAGTGGGCCAATTCTTCCAGGCTTTCATGGCTTCTCTTTGTCTATGTACACCATTTCGAACTTAGACTATGTTCTATTAGTTATTAGTACATTAGTTGCAGGTGGTATCCCTTCTTGTTTAAACTTGGTTCATTATTAGATGTTTTGGTACATTGACTTTCAGGTTCTAAGTTATTTCTTCCGCATTATTTAGTTCTTGTTAGACTTTTGTTGGAGTTTATGGGAACTCCCTTTTTATCTCCTTAGTATCTAACTTGCTTCCGTAATATAAATGCCTTATTTTTTAGATTAGTTGCTTGGTTTTGAATGTAGTGGTGGTTCTCCCACTGGAGGGTTAGTGTAATTGCCAATCACGACGGTCTGAGTCGTGACAAAATTGGTATTAGAGCCTAGTTTCGTTGATCTCGATGTACCAACACGAGTCTAGTAGAGTCTCGCGAAATGGTATAGGGACGTCTTTACTTTTCTTAGAGAGGCTATAGGACTTTAGGAAGTCTCTCTATTTTCTCTTGTCTCCTTTCGTGCTATGACTTGATTCCAATTGGTAGATGATGATTCAAATTGATATCTAACCTCCTTCACTCTTCTGTTTGCAGATGGTTAATACTAGATTTAACGGCGTTAGGCCCGTACCTCCTGTCAATGCTCCAGCTGAAGAATCTGCAGTGAAAGGTTGCGGTCAAGGCAGGGGTAGAGGAAGAGCTAGGGGTAGAGGCCGTGGAAGAGTAGCGCCTGCTGGAAATAGAGCTCTTGTTGAGAATTCTCCTATGAATAAGAACCCTCTTTTGCAGCATGAAGAGATTGAAGAGAGAATGTTGATATTGAGAATATTAAGGATGTCGGACAAGAGGAAGAGGTGTATGCTGAGACTATCGATGTTCCCCCCATAGACCCATGTTCGCTCGATAGATCATGTCATTCTTGAAAGGGTTGGTTGGTCCGAGAGTGCTTCCTTCTGTCGAAGCAACTCAAGCTCCTACTAATCCTCCCGTTGCTAGCATTGCGCCCAAGGTGGGTAGGACTAGAGGTAATGATGCCTTCTTCTGTCCTTTGATGGGTTCTGTTATGACTAGTATGAGCATGAAATGTTGACTACGTTTTTGATAAAGCCTCCTGTGTTTCTTGGTTCTGAGAATGAGGATTCTTATGAGTTTATCTTAGATTGCTATGAGAGGCTTCATAAGTTGGGAATTTTTCATCAGCATGGGGTTGAGTTTGTGTCCTTTCAACTTCAAGGTGAGGGCTAAGCAATGGTGGAGAGCTTATATAAAATGTAGATTTTCTACTTTACCTTCACTTACTTGGACCCAATTTCATTCTCTATTTCTAGAAAAGTATGTACCTAGGACTTTAAGGGATCGCAAGAAGGATGAGTTCATGGCTTTAGAGCAAGGTGGTATGACCGTGGCTTCTTATGAGACCAAGTTCAATGCTTTGTCTTGATATGCTACTCAATTGGTGATAGCTGAGGAAGAGAAAATTTGATTATTTATTAGGGGACTAAATTATGAGTTGCAAGTATAATCTGTTCATATGATTTCTGCAGGAAGGAGCTTCAATGAGGTAACAGACTATGCTAAGAAAGTGGAGGGGGTGAGGTGTGACGGTCAAGCTAAGGCATGGGAAAAAAGGGTCAAGAACTTGGGTAACTTTCAATGTTCTTATTCCAAGGGGTCTGGAAGGCCAACGCTTGTAGCCAAGCCAATTCAGTCCGCTATGCCCGCCTTTACAGGTAGTTACTCAAAAACTCCATCTCATAACTATCAAGATAGCAGGGAGTCACCTTCAACGGGCGGCATACCATCTTTTGATCGTACTTGTTACAACTCTGGAGAACCTGGGCATATGAGAAGAGATTGTCCCCACCCATGTGTGTTTGACTCTGTGGAGTAGCAGACTAGAGCAGTGGTACCCGCGGGAAATTGTAATAATGGTCAAGGGCGTCCACAAAATGGGCAAGAAGGTAATCAGCGAGGCCGTGAGGTAGAGGAAATGGTAATGCAGGCGGAGGTAATGTGCAACCATGCAAGGAATTGGTTTGTCAAGATGAAAGGGCTCAGTGTTATGCCTCTTCGGGCAAGAATAAGGTAGAGGCATCTGACGCGGTGATCACAAGTACTATTCTTGTCTGTGACCGGATGGCTAATGTGTTATCTGATCTAGGTCTACTTATTCTTATGTACCTGTGCGATTTACCTCAGAGTTTGATATGATTTGTGATATAGTTGATGCCACTATCCATGCTTCTACCCCAGTTGGAGAGTTAGTCACAGTCACCCACGTCTATCGTGCTTGTCCTATTTTGTTTGTGGGTTTTCAGACTTGGGTTGATTAGGTGATTTTGGATATGGATGACTTTGACATATCTTAGGCATGAATTGGTTGTCCCCCTATTATGTTGTGCTTAATTGTAATACTAAGTCCATAACTCTAGAAATCATGGGAAGGGAAAAATTAGAGTGGGAAGGGGTGTACAAGCCTATGTGAAGTAAGATCATCTCCTCCATTCGGGCTAAGAAATTGATAGGGCAGGGTTGTTTGGCTTATTTAGATTATATTAGGGATGCTAAGATTGAGGCTCCATCCATTGGGTCTATTCATATGGTGTCAGAATTTAGAGAAGTGCTTTCTAGTGACTTACCTTGTATGCCTCCTGATAGAGATATAGATTTCTACATTGATTTAGAACCTGGTACTCATCCCATTTCTATCCCTCCATATCGCATGGCTCCGGCAGAATTAAAAGAGCTTAAGGCTCATATCCAAAAGCTTATTGAAAATGTATTTATTCGTCCTAGTGCTTCCCCATGGGTGCTCCAGTTTTGTTTGTTAAGAAAAAAGATGGTAGTATAAGAATGTGTATAGATTATCGACAATTGAATAGGTTCACTATTCGAAATAAGTATCTATTGCCTCGAATAGATGATCTTTTTGACCAATTGTAAGGTGCATCATTTTTCTCTAAGATTGATCTAAGGTCTGGCTACCATCAATTGAAAATTAGGCCTGAGGATGTGCCCTATACGACGTTTAGAACTCGATATGGCCACTATGAGTTTTTGGCTGTGTCTTTTGGTTTGACCAATGCCCCTGCATATTTTATGAGTTTAATGAATGGGGTGTGCAAGCCATTTCTTGATTCATTCATCATAGTCTTTATTGATGATATTTTGGTCTATTCAAAAAGTGAGGAAGAGCATGCCAACCATCTTCGTATTGCTTTAGGCATTCTTGGGAAACAAAGGTTGTATGCTAAATTTCAAAGTGTGAATTTTGGTTGACTTCTATTGCATTCTTGGGGCATGTAGTTTCGAAAAAAGGGGTAATGGTAGATCCTCAAAATATTGAGGTGGTTAAAAATTAGGGTTCGACCAAATTCTATGACGGAAGTTAGGATTTTTGTGGGGCTCAATTGCTACTATCGTCAATTTGTGAAAATTTTTGCTTCCATTAATACTCACTTGACTAAGTTTACCAAAAAATAGGTACCCTTTGAAGGGCCTGAAAAGTGTGATGAGAGCTTTCACAAGCTCAAGACTCTCTTGACCACCGTGCCCATTCTATCATTACCAGTTGAAGGTAAGGATTTTATTGTTTATTGTGATGCTTCACATTCTGGTTTGGATGCTATGTTGATGTAGGATAAGAATATTATAGCTTATGCCTCGCATCAATGGAAGGTGTATGAGAGGAATTATACAACACATGATTTGGAGTTGGCAGCAGTAGTGTTTGCTCTTACGATCTGGCGACATTTCCTCTATGGTGTTAAGTGTGAAGTGTTTACTGATCATCATAGTTTGCAACATGTTTTCACTTAAAAGGAGACAATGAAGGTGGATGGAGTTACTTAAAGATTATGATGTGACCATTCAATACCATCCGGGCCAAGCTAATGTGGTGGCAGATGCTTTGAGTCGTTAAGCAGTGACTATGAGTAGTTTAGCTTGTTTGAGTGTATCCAAGCAACCTTTGGCTAAGGAAATTCAGACCTTAGAGTCTAAGTTCATGCAGTTGGGCATCTCAGAAAGAGGTGGGGTGTTACCTAGCAATGAAGTGAGGGACACATTCATTGAGGAGATCAAGGCCAAACAATTTGATGATGAGAATTTGGAGGAGCTTAGAAAGAATATTGCAAATGGTAAGGCATAAAAGACCACTCTTGATGCAGATGGTGTGCTCAATTTTAAGGGAAGAATCTGTGTTCATATAATAGATGACTTGATTGAGAAATTGTTGGCAGAGTCTTATGGTTCGCAATATTCTATTCATCCGGGTGTAACCCAGATGTATTGAGATTTGAAGCGAATTTATTGGTGGTCGGGCATGAAGAAGGATATAGCAGAGCATGTGGAAAAGTGTCAAAATTGTCTACAAGTGAAGTATGAACATCAAAGACATGCAGGTTTGCTTCAGAGAATGCCAATTCTGAAATGGAAGTGGAAAAGAATAGCTATGGATTTTCTGGTTGGTCTTCCCAAGACTTTAGGAAAGTTTGATTCTATTTGGGTAGTGGTGATGGATTGACTAAGTCAACCTATTTTATTCCAGTAAGAATAGATTATAATGTTGAGCAATTGGCTAAGGTCTATGTGAAAGAGATACTAAGGTTGCATGGGGTGCCCCACGATATCATCTCAGACCGTGGTACCCAATTCACATCTAAGTTTTGGAGGAAATTGCATGATGAATTGGGCCCATAACTCACTTTTAGTACAGCCTTCCATCCATAGACAGACGGGCAGTCTGAGAGGACCATTTAAGTATTAGAACACATATCGAGGGCATGTGTGCTTGATTTTGGAGTGCATTGGGATAAATTCATACCTTTATGTGAGTTCTCCTATAATAATAGTTATCACTCCAGCATTGATATGGCACCATATGAGGCACTCTATGGGAGGGGATGTAGATCACCCATAGGATGGTTTGATGCTAGAGATGTGAAACCTTTGGGGGTAGATTTAGTGAAGGATGCTCAAGATAAGGTAAGGAGCATTCAAGCTAAGCTTTTAGCAGCCCAGAGTAGACAAAAGAAGTATGAGGATCATAAGGTAAGAGACATGGCATTTCAAACTGGTGAGAATGTTCTTCTTAAGGTATCACCCATCAAAGGGGTAATGATATTTGGTAAGAAAGGTAAGCTAAGTCTGCGATACATTGGTCAATTTGAGATTCTTGAATATGTGGGACCGGTAGCGTATAAATTGGCTTTACCTCCTAATTTATCAGGAGTTCATCAGGTATTTCATGTGTCCATGTTGAAGAGATATCATGGTGACGGGGATTATATCATAAAGTGAGACTCAATTGTGTTAGACAAGGACCTCCAATTGAGGAAGAACCGATTGCAATTCTCGATGGTGATGTGCGTAAGTTGAGAACCAAGGAGATTAAGTCCATGAAAGTTCAATGGAAGCATGGTCCAGTTAAGGAAGCTACTTGGAAAATTGAGAGAGACATGCAAGACAAATATACCTAATTGTTCATCAATTCAGGTACTACTTCATTCCTTCTTTAGCCTATTTTCCTATGCTTTTTCACTCGAGGATGAGTGATGGGTAAATTGGTATCTATTGTAATGACCTGTTCCCATCGATATAGAAATGACAATGGGGGAAAATTTGGGGCTGGAAAACTTTTTCGTAGTATTTGAAATTTCCCAACCTAGTCTAGATTCGGACGAAATCGGAGTCTTTAAGGTGTAGGAAATTTGGTAAAAACCGGGTGAGTTAATTATGATTTTGATTACATGAGTAGTTAGATAACTCGTTAAGATATTCGTACGACTTTACGAAATTGAATTCGGGCAAGTAGAACTTTTGAAATCGATCTTAGCGTAAAGGGTCTTTCCTAAGAAACGTTGGTTAGAGGTGTGTTGTGAAATGGGGATTTTGGAATTCTTTAAATAGCTCTGAGTTTCATGAAACCCGCCTTGGTGGGGATTTTGGTCATTTTGGCGGGGCCGCTATAGCGGGGTGGCGGCCGCTGTGGCAAGCCAAACACGACTTAAAGTCGTAAATAAACCCCTAAACAACCTTATTTGGCACTTTTCGATTTTTAGAGATAAGGAACGAACCCCAAGAGAGTCATACTCATTTTTCACCATTCTTGAAGCTAAAGGTAACCTTTTCACTCCCTAAATCCATTTTTTGATTCGTAGAATGTAATAGAATAGGTGAATATTGATGGGGGAGGGTTTTAATTTAGATTCTATGGTGGAAACAACCCTAATTTGGATAATTGGGATCATGGGTTTGATCTAGGGTTCGTAAAATTGTTAGTAATTCAGGTAATTAGTAATTGTTTGTTGATTCCCGTGTTATTATTATTGTTTGTAGACCAAGAACAAGCGTAACGAATCCGGAAAGGAAAGGATCAAGTTTCTTAGGGTTTCAAGCTTATTTCAAGGTAAGTGATGGTTGTGATTCTATGATTGTGTGATGTATGTTTGTTCTTGCTTCATTATGATACTTGCATGTATTTGAATGTTGCATTTTAGATCACACTTGATATAAATGGGATAGGTGAATGATGATTGTCATGAAATCATGACTTAAATGTATGATCTTGAGGATGTACTTGTGCTTGTGATTGTGGTGTGTTGAATGGATCAGTTGCCACATTCCGACATAACTAACTTGGATCGGTTGCCACGTTTCGGCATAACTATGGGATCGGTTGCCACGTTCGGGCATAATTATTGGATCGGGTACCACGTTCTAGTATGCTAACTGTTTAGGTTTGGGTTCCATAAAAGGACCAATGATTTGATATAATTGTGTATCTTGAGAAATGTGAAGTTGCTCGTTGTTAATAAGTGTGGATAGTATTGTATATGTTCGATATATGCATGTAATTATATTGTTGTGATGATGTATGCATATTGCACTTAGTGGGATAGCCGCGTGATCCTACTAGTACACTATGGTTGTGTATTAATACTGTACTTTCTCTTATTTTGTTAAGTACATGCCATCTTCAAAAGGCTACTAACATACCCCGCTTAGGAGATCAGTGATCATTCGAATTCAAGGGTGAGCCAATTCTTCTAGGCTACCATGGGTTCTCTTTCGTCTATGTCCACCATTTTTGAACTTAGACTATGTACTATTAGTTATTAGTACATTAGTTGGGGGTGGTATCCCTTCTTGTTTAGACTTGATTCATTGTTAGATGTTTTGGTGCATTGACTTTCAAGTTTTAGGTTATTTCTTCCGCATTGTTTAGTGCTTTTAGACTTTTGTTGGAGTTTATGGGAACTCCCTATTTATTTCCTTAGTATTTAACTTGCTTCCATAATTTAAATGCCTTAAGTTTTCATATTAGTTTCTTGTTTTGGGTTATAGTAGTGGTTCTCCCACCTAAGGGTTAGTATGGGTGCCAATCACAATGGTCTGGGTCATGACATAAACTGACTCGTGATGTTCCAATACACCCCTTAAGTTAGGCGATGGGTCACTAAGCCTAACTTGATAAATTTATTCTAAAATGCAGGTTTAGGCAGTGTCTTGGTGAGAGTGTCGACTATTTGATTGGCACCATGAACATGAACCCGTTTGGTATCGACATGATGGCGAACAAAGTGAAAGTCCACGGCAACATGCTTCACACGACTATGGAGGACATGATTCTTGCTTAGGAATGTGGCTCCAAGATTGTCACAATATATTGTGGGCAATTAATGGACTAGAAATCGCAGCTCATTTAGGAGGTTAGGACCCACAAGGTTTTAGAAAGAGCATTAGCCACTGCTGTAACACCCCTAAATGCTAACCAGAGTTGCATGTCGATTTACCATTGCTTAGTTACTACAATATGTTTTACTCTCTTGTTGGAAACTTGAAATGTTGTGATAAGTGCTAGGTTGCTTAGTATAAATTGGATCGTAATTTATAGGATTGTATTGGGGTATTTATGTGATAATCTTATTAGAATATTGTACACTTTTAAAAGGAGGTGAAGGATATATAGATATAGGTGTATATGTATGTATTTTGGGTAGCACACACACTATTTTGGGCAGCCTTGAGGGACAGTTGTTCCTTTGTGATAAATATCACTTGTGTGGCTATATACTTTAACACTTATCTAGTGAATTTCGTGGCTTTTGAAGACTTGGAACCTTAGAACTTCAACTTACCTTTTGTTCATCAAAATCACAAGAAAAAAAACCTTGGTTCTTTTGGCTGGAATTCAATACACACTTCTTGGTTGGTAAGTGGCTGAAATATGTTTCTGATCTAGGTAGTGTTTGGTAAATTGTGTATATCATGTGATCTCGAACTCTGTTTTGGGTGAATAAATATGTTTTGGAAATATGATGCATGTACCTACAACTTTTATGTTTATGTGAAAGTCTAATTTATCTGTTATGGATTCGAAAAATGGGACGCAACGCAGGACAAGTTTTGTCCAAACTTCGGATGTAGAAATTCGGTAGAAACCACTGTTAGTGTATTGATGATATATTTCTGTAAAAAAGGTATTTTTTGGTGATTCTTATTGCGTTGCAATATTAAGAGATGTATCTACATCTTTCATGAAGGTTACAAATTCTAGTTTTTCCGTTTGCCTATTCAAATCTATGTTACAATAGGGGGTACTAAACTAGCCAGAATCACTGTTTTAGGAACAAAGTTGTATCTATGCTAGCTGAGCTTACTTGTGATGATAATCCTATTTTATTTCGACATTATTGAGATATTAGAAATTAAAAAAGTTATTTAATTGTATTTTTAAGGTTATATATATACTTGTGAACAAGTTGAGGACTTTGATACGTTGGTTGGTCTCCGGTTTGAGCTTGCGAAGTTGGTTGGACTGTTGCTACGCTAAAGTATTGAGGTTTGTGTATAAACTTGTACTTGCACTCTTGTAACGGCTGGTATTTATGAAATTGATCTTGATACCTCAGCTACCTCTTGTCACTTTTCATTGTCGTGTTGGTATGATGCTCGTGTAACTCGCCCACTTGTACGGATTGTTTGATCACTTGGCACTCTTATTGGGACCATGTCCTTCTTGTGGCTGTGACTTTGCTGCTATTGACAGGCCTCTTGATTTAGATCATTTGCCATCTTGACTCTGGATTTGTAGTTCGTCTTAGGAATGGAAGTTATCCATTTTAAGTACGAACTAGAAAGCCATTTTTAATATGGTTCTTGGTTCCCTTGATTATTGGGCTATGACCCTTCTTGATACAGGGTTTCGGTCTTTCTTGATACAGGGCAGCGACCCTTCTTGATACTTGCTTGTGCTGGGTGTGACGACATGAAGTATATATTGGGCGTGCCTTGCTATTGAATTTCTTGGAAAAAAATGGTGCTATGAGCTTCTTGACATTTGTATCTTTAAATATCGAACTTGATACTTGTCATATATTGTTACTTGATTTATTTATTATGTTTCAAGTATGCTACTCATTGACTTGGAAAAAGGGTAGCTTGGTGAAATTTGAGGACTCCGATCCTATAGTTTTTACACCACTAAGCTATATACTTAGCGATAGTTGTTTCTATCGTAGGGGCTAATCGAGAGGAGGCATGAAGATGGCCATGGGAGATGGAAATTTTGAGAACTTTAAAGAAGATCACATTTGCATATAGGCATATATATTTTGTATAAATTTTGGTACTTATACACGATCTATGTGATGTATATTTGCATTCGATTATAAGGGCTAACTGTATCATGTCCATGGGTTGTAATCTAAGTATGGATATATGTTGGGTTTATTTGGGGTGTGTAAGCCCAAGTTTTGTAATATGTTACATTTCCTATTTGTTTGGAATGATCGTATGAAGCATGAATCCAATTAGTTTGGGTACTTGAAAGTTGATGATATTTTTTATTATCATTAGTTACTTGCATGGGGACAATATATGCATAAAAATATCTCGGGATTTATTTGCATGTGGTAATTGGAAAGGGATGTTACAACTGCCCTATACTCAGACTTGGTGGAAGAGCGTGAGACAATATTTTGCTTCTTCAAAAACCAGCTAATTGGATTGTGACCAAGGAAAAGGATATAACCAGATATAGAAACTCTATCAGTGATGTCTCTACCCCAATCTTCATTAGAGTACACATGTATATTGAAGTCATCAATGGGAGTCACACGTAGGAAGAGATGAATGGTACCACATAGGTATCGAAGGATGCGCTTCACAGCTTTCCAGTGAAGGTCTGATGGTGCTTGCATGAATTGAGATAGCTTGTTGACTGCATAGGCTATGTCCGATCTGGTGAAAGATAGGTATTGAAGTCTGCCCAAGACTCGATGATAACATGTGTCATCAGTCAACTGAGTACCATCAAATAAGATGAGTAACTAAGAGGCACTTATTGGCGTGTTAATACTCTTGCAGTCAGTCATTAGCTCATCATTTAAAATCTCGTTCACATAGTTTTCTTCAGTAAGAATTAAACCACCAGAGTTACGTTACACTTCAACACTAAGAAAGTAGTGAAGATTGCATAAATCTTTAATAGAGAACTGAGAAGCAAGGGAAGTGATAACCTAATTGACACTGAAGGTGTTGCTCCCAGTAACAATAATATCGTCGACATAGATAAGGACAAATAACGTGTCACCTGGACTATGTTTGACAAGAAGTGAGGCATTTGACTTTGTCTTAACAAATCCTATGGATGAGAGATAACTCGTGAGGGCATTGTACCATGCTTGAGGGGCCTGTTTCAATCAATAGATCGCCTTGCACAGACGACATATATGTGTTGGCTTGTCAGTACTAGTAAACCCAGTAGGTTGTGCCATGTACACTTCCTCATCTAGGTTACCTTGGAGGAAAACATTATTCATATTAAGATGATGTAGGTGCCAATTATGATGAAGTGCAACAAAAAAGACGATGCGAACAGTGGTTGGCTTGATGACAGGGCTGAAGGTGGCATGAAAATCAATGCTTGACCTTTGGGTAAAGCCTTTTGAAACTAGAAGTGCTTTGTATATATCGATGGTCCTATCTGCATTCCTTTTGATCTTGAAAAGCCACTTGCAAGATACAATATTTTTTGTTGGGTCAGGAGGAACAAGTTCCCAAGTATGGTTCTTTATTAAAACATCAAGCTCCTATTTCATTGTGTTACGCCACTCGGGATATTTTTTTGCTTGATTGAAAGTTTTGGGTGTGAATGGTGGGGTTTAAATTAGCTAGGTAATCAAAAATTCTTTTGGGTTTGGTGATGTTGTTTTGGGATCTAGTGGTAGCACGGGTAGAAGGAGATCAATAGTGAGGCAGTGAAGGAGCAATATCCAACTCAGGGATAGGATAGGATGGCTGAGAAGTCATGAGTGTTGAGGGGTTGGTATTTATGCATTGATAGACAAGTAAATGAGGCAAGTTGGTGTGCATGTTCTTAGAGATAGGTGTTAGTGAATGTGTAGGGTAACGTGGTGGTGGTATACATTAGGTAGTAGGTTGAGACGGGGGGTTCTACGAAGTGGGAATTATACAAGGTGAGGAGAGATAAAAAGTTACCTGGAGAAGGAGAAGTTGCAAGAGCTGAAGTTGCTTTTGCCACTGATGCATTGTCGGAGGAAGATTGTGAGTTTGAGTTGTCTTGGGACTTGGCTAGTGAAGAAGCAGATGTTGATGGGGAATCTGTTTTGCGTTCTTCTATTTGTAATGGGGGGGGGGGGGGGGGCAGATTTGTATTTAAAGGAAGTTTAGATATGAGGTTGTAAGAATTGGAAATTGTTATTGTTTCCCATTCTTGGGGATTCGATTTACTAACAAGGTTGGAGAACAGAGTTTTAAATGGAAAATTATTCTCAACAAATCACACGTCTCGAGATAAATACAATAGATTGGGTCAAAACATTGATGACACTGATGAGACAAGGAGAATCCAAGATAGACACACGTGGTAGATTTTGGTTCAACTTTATTTTTGGAGTATGGTTTAAGCCATGGATAGCATAAACAACCAAAAGTACGACAACTATAATCAGCTGATTTTCCAAGTAATTGTTGGAATGGGGATGTATTATCTAGGTAAGTGGTGGGCAGATGGTTGTTGAGGTAGACAGTGTGGTGACACACGAAAGACCAAAATTGGGGTCAAAGGGACACCTCATGTAAGAGTGTTCTTGCAGTTTCAATGATATGTCGATGTCGTCATTTTGCAACTGCAACATGTTGAGGCGTATAAGGTGGGGTGGAAAGGTGTTCAATGCCATAAGTGAAAGATAGAAGTCAAGACTTTTATACTCTCCTTTGCCATCAGTGTAAAAGGATAAAATTTTTGTGTCAAAATGTTTTTCCATCAGAGGATGGAATTTTTGAAAGATCACTTTAACTTCACTCTTTTTGTTAATGTATAGAGCCAAGTATATTTCGTATATTGGTCAACAAAAATACAATAATATAGCTTCTTGTGAAGAGATAAAATCGTTGGTGGCCCCTATAAATTTCTAAAAATAATTTGAAGAGGTTTAGAGCTACGTAGTGATAGTTGGGGAAAAGGTTGCCGATGGGCTTTATTAGATAAACAAGAATTACAGTGAAAAGGTTTGTTTCGTTCATGAAATGGTAACGAGAAATTATTTAAAATAAACCTAAGAACTCTAGAGTGAGGATGGGTAAGACGTTGATGCCAAGTAGTGAGAGGAATCGATGTCGTGGTCATGTGATCTTGGGGAAGTGGGACAGGCCACTCATACAGTCCATTTTTGGTCTAGCCGTGCACTAGCGATTTCTGCATTTTCAAATCCTTCACAACAAAGTCAACAAGAAAAAATTCAATCGATTTTAGATTGTCTTGACAAAATTTAGAGACAGAGAGAAGCTTATGTTTAATGGAAGGAGCATAGAGAGTGTGGGTTAGTTTAAAAATACTATTTGATGAATTTAATTGAGTAAAACTAGTGTGAGAAATAAGAATTTTATTACCATCACCGATGGAGACATCCTCGTTACCGTGGTATGGTTGTAGGTTGTGTGGCTCTGTTGTGATGTGATGAGTGGCTTCCGAGTCAACTATCCATGGGTTGGTGGCAGTGGTAAACCCAACTGCATAATTGGATTTGGTTTCAAAGTGATTCTGAGACTTTGAGTAGCAAACATTTCCAGTGTGGCCTATTATGTTACATAGTTGACAACGAGTAACGCCATTTGGCCGTGAGTTCTAACGCCATTATTGAGAATTGGTTGTCTGCATGCGATAGTTGCGATTATTGTTGTTGTTTTTTGTGGGACTGGCAACTGCAGCAGTGATAGGACTAGACAACTTCTTAGCATCCTCGTGCCAAAGAAAAAGTTCATAGTCTAGTAGTCTTTCAAATAATTCCTCATAAGAGATAGTCGTATCACGTGCACGAATGGCAGCATATATCTCTCGAAACTCAAGCCCCAAACCACTGAGTATTTTGACTATGAGTTCAGGATTGGCCATAGGAGCACCAGTCGTGGCTAACTCATTCGAAAGGGAATGAATATTGTGAAGATATTCAGTGATGGAGCAAGAGTCCTTAGTGACATGGGAAAGCTTATCACGCAAGCTGAAGACTCGAATTTGATACTTGTTCTTATAAGTGGTATGCAAATCATCCTAGGCTGATTTAGCCGAGTCAGTGGTAGCAACAGTAGAAGCAATGGTGGGTTCGACAGATGCCATAAGGGCATTCTGGATGAGTTTGTCTTGGCAGAACCAAGGTGAGAAGGAAGGATTAGGAGATATCTTCGTAATGAGGAAAATCATCCGATTTGGGGCTGGAGTGGTCCCATTGAGATGGCCAAAGAGGTTGTAGCCATACATAAGCATGGAGAATTGTGCTTTCTGGGTGGCGAAGTTGTGACCACCGCTTAGTTTAATGGGTAGTTGGGATGCAGGACTGAATTGAATAATTATGTTACTGCCCATTGTGTTATCAGCATTGACAACTCTTGGATTGTTCCCACTGTTGTTCCCATTGGGATTGGTCATTGTTGTTGATCTGTTTGAGGAGAAGGAAGGAAAAAAATTGGATTGTTCTCGTTAGAGCGTGAAGAGCCCTGATACCATGTAAAGACTGAGTATAAGTTGAAATATGATGATTTATTAATGAAGACAGAGAGTTTCTTAAAGAGAATTACGGTGGAAAGACTCCTACATGAACTGAAGTATTAAACTCCTAACTAGACAATAACTGCTGAAACGTAATCCTAAATAGATAGGGATAGGAATTATTCAAACTTAATACGATTAAATAACTAAACTAACTCGTGATGTTCCAATAAGAAGGATAATTATTCTGAAAAGTGATAATCACATAACTATGTTCTATTTTCATGGCATAACGGTCGTATACAAAATAATATGCAACTTTAAAGGTCGGGGTCGAACCATAAGCACTGACGGTTGGGATAACTCTCTAGTTATTAAAAGCATGAACTCCAAAAGATCAATGTTAAATTATGCAAATACCCCTCACTTAAAACTTAAAAAGATTACGCAAATACCCTACACTTAAAACTTGATAAGATTACACAAATACACCTCACCTAAAAGAACCACTAACTTCACACCCCTTTCGCAACAATCACCTTTGCTGCGAATAGTCACCGCTTTCACTGGAAAGCCGCCAAATTCCCCTGCAACTGCCCAACATTCAATACATACCAACAACACAACCTTTGGAGATGGCCCTATTTATATCAACCACACGCACAACATCGGTTCCATTGTTAATTCAACTTCTTCTAAAGGCGCAAAAGTATGTCATGTTTCCTCCTCTTGGTACAATGTACTTTTTAAGAAACTCAACTCTTACATCTGCAATTTGTAATTAAATTAGGTAAATATTGATCATCCATTTGCAACCACATTACAATATTGGACTTGTGTTTGAAATATTTCACTCCACATCAAAGGTTGTAAGTTTTCAATCTCTTTAGGTTTTGTTTTATGGTTTTTATTGGACTGCTTGCAGCACATAAAAATGTTACAACCTACTTAATAATTCCTTTGCTTTAACTACTACACATTGTTGCCCAGAATTAACACTGATATTCACTTTCTGCTATGCACCTCTAACCATCTAGATTCCTCACAAATGGCGACTGAAAGCGAACTATCAAAGCAGAGTGTCCCCATTAACAAGATACCAAAGCACTCTGTTGATTAGGTGATGAGAGTATTGGTTATTCGCAAGGGTTCTGTAATTCCGTACAACAATTCTCGCCCTGAAGGGACTTTCCAAACTGTAATATTAGTGCACGACGAGGTAACACTTTTGCTAAGCTTATATGTTATTGTTCCTGTTTATTCCCTTTTACTTCTCTAATGACATCACATGTTGCTTAGATCAATACTAGGGGACAAAGTTGCAAGCGACACTATTTAACAGGCATATCGACACATGGAAAGACTTCTTGAAGACAAATAAGACATACTACATTGCTAAAGGGCTGTTGGATCGGGTCAACCCCAAATACACTTCCGTGCACAAAGAGATTGAACTAACCATTATAAACAATACAATCATAAAGGAGAGTGACCATGTTGTTTCAACACACAACTTCTCTAATGGTTTTGTATCTTTGGAACATGCAGAGAAATTGCCTAATAGTGCCATATTTGGTAACTCTTTACAGGACTTATTAGTAATTTCTGTCAGGTACATCATAAATATCACTAATTTATATTTCCACTATTCAAACTTGCTTTGTGTGTTAGTTACGGTGCATCCCATCATTGTAAAAGGTGATAGCAAAAGACGCGAAATTGTTGTTACAAATGAACTGTAAGTTGCCATTCTTTGTTCTCCACCGTCCATAATAATCTGCCAGTGCATTCACTATACTTGTCTATCTCATAATCCATCATGGACTGTACAACTGTTACTCTATGGGGAGATTAAAATGTGAAATTGTTGTTACAAATGAACTGTAAGTTGCCATTCTTTATTCTCCACTGTCCATAATAATCTGCCAGTGCATTCACAATACTTGTCTATCTCATAATCCAGCATGGAGTGTACAACTGTTACTCTATGGGGAGATTTTGCCGTAAATGATGGCGCCTTTCTTGAAAAGTTGAAAGATGACCAACCTATTCTAGGCTTATGTGATGTGCGAGTCTCAATCTATAAAGGTATAGACAACCTCTCCTCTTTTCTGATTGTACAAATTTCAAGTATATTTGTTTATTCCTTGATTAAACATGTTGTTTCCAATGTAGGGACTTTTGGGATATAAACTATACCCATGAGAAGTGTGTTGATCAATCCAATATTTCAAAAAGCACTAGATTTCATGCCTAGTATAGAACCTCATTTACTAAATTGCTCGGCAGAATAAATTTAACCTTACTGCCATAACTTCTGTTCAATGAAGAATATAACAACATAGCCACGATTTGTTTTTATGGAGAACTATATATAACCAGTCCTATCAAGTTTACATTTATTCTAACAAATTTTAAACGCACTAACTTTTCCACAAGTATGTGCAACAGTTAACTCACCTATTTCTATAAACAAGTGTGAAGTCATAAAGCCCCAAAACAAATCTATCACAACCACACCAAATAAGGTAATAAGAAAAGCCACAAAAGTGACGTTACCCAATATTATGGATGGCACACTTGCTGATACACAGGTACCTACAAATCGACCCTTTCCCTATGCAAATAGGACCATTGCTTACCAAAAATAATGTTGAATATTGGTTATTACCAATGTCCGGGAAGCTTTATACAAGTTCAAAGCCAAAATTGTAGACATACTCAATACATAAGAGCCATGGTACTCGTCCTGCAAAAAGTACCACAAGAAAGTGCAAGTTATACAACATACGGCAACGTGTCCCAATTACAACATCCAAAATGGGGAGTATGAAATGAGATTAGACTTGCCTAAAATGAACAATCAACATTTTCTGATAATATACACCCAGTTTAGCTATGAACTCTAACTTATTCACCTTATTTTAAAGATACTCCTTATGGCTTGAAGTTTGTGCTGGAGAACAACGTGCCCGGGTTACACTATTTGACGTAGCACTAATGTTAGTAGGTTGCAATGTCGAACACTATATCAAAACAACCTCAGAAAAAGGTATGCCCTGTACATAATACCATCTTACACTATAGTTAAACCTACTTTAATTCCAACAATAAAAAAGGAGAAAACGATCTAAAACCCCCCCCCCCAACCTATACCCGAAATCCCAGCTACACACTCTAACTTCACAGGTGTCTTATCACCCCCCCTAAACTATTAAAAATTGAAATAATTACACACATAAAAAGTCACAGCCACATTTATGTTGATAAGTGAAATGCACGCGTTTGACAGGTGAAAATTTTATTAAAAACTTTTTTTTTTTAGCTTTTCCCTTATTGTTTCATCATTTAAAAACTTTGTTGAAGATTAAAAGGTCAAAATTTATAGATCTGTATCTTTTGATCTTCTTATTTGAATTTTATTGATTATAATGTTGATTGTTAGTTGTTTGAAGCTAAAAACACTAGTTAAATGATTTCATAGCTGCAAATTTTAGTTCTAAGAACGCCGGATTTCCATGGAAATGGATAAGCTTCAATATGATTTTTTTTGAATCTATATTCTTGAATTGGAAGCAAGTGATTTCGTTGATGGTTTGAAGAATTTTGTGTGGCTGAAAATTGAAGTTCAAGATTGAAATCGTGAAGCACAACTTAAACCACCATTAAAGTTAGTTCAAAAGCTTGAGTTCTTATTTCGACTTGCCACAAACGATCTCCGTTTTAAGTGGGTAATATACCAAAAGAATCAAAAGGGTAAGAAAAGTTTATATCTAGAATTTGGAGTGATTTGAAGAAGAGTTGAGGTGATTCGGCATCAAATTTTTATAGAAATTGTTCTGAAGAAGATGAAGAACTGGATTGCATTTTTAGATTTGCAGAGAAATTATCAATTGTTAAATAAGTTGAAGAATATTATTTGAAGCTAAAATTAGTAATGGCATGATGATGAGGGACGATGAAATTTGGTGGCTGCCATTGATGATCTACTTCTAATAGGTACGAAGAAGAAAACTAATAAGAACTAGAAACAAATACAAGAAAAAGGGAGAAAAAAATTAAAAATACGAAAATTTATGAAAAAATATTAAAAGTAAAGTTTTAATATTTATTTTCTTTATCTTCACTCTCTCAAGGAGAGTGCAATACACTCACTTTGCCATGTAGGCATTTAGGGTGATGATAATTTAGTTTTAAATAGTTTAGGAGGGTGATAGGACACCCGTGAAGTTAGAGTGTGTAGTTGGGATTTCAGGTATAGGTTGGGGGGGGGGGGGGGGTTTAGACCATTTTCTCATAAAAAAGTGTATGACTAACTCTCGGAACAATTTTTACCCTAATATATCCTATTGTTGACATTTCTTATAGAAGGAAGAAAGTATGTACTACCGCAGATTGGTGTTCAGTAAAGACAAGGAATTCAAGTTCCTTGTCCGCACCAATATGAATAATTTGAACCCGCGCAGGAGTCTAATTTCTCAGGAAATACATCCCGTTGAAGATGAAGCAGTAATTTTAATGGCAGATGAATCAAAATCACAGACACCACCCACAAACAGGGCCAACAAATCCAATGCTCTAGAAAGACATGCTCTTGAGGATGAAGCACCAATCATAGTGGAAGAAGCACAACATGTGATGCTGCGAAGAAAGAGGTGTAAGAAATCCAATGCGCTACATGTCCTTGAAGATGAAGCACCACACATAGTGGCAGAAGTACAATCTGTGAGACTGCAAACGAAGAGTGGGAAAAAAACAATGAGCTAGAAATACTTAATGTTGGAGAAGGAGCACCAGGCACAGTGGAAGAAGCCCAATTTGTGAGGCTGCAAACGAAGAGGTCTAACAAATCCCATGTGCTACATGTCCTTGAAGATGAAGAACCACACATAGTGGCGGAGGTACAATCCGTGAGGCTGCGAAGGAAGAGGGGAAAGAAATCCAATGCACTAGAAATACATGATGTTAGAGAAGAAGCAACAAGCATAATGGAAGAAGTACAATCCGTTATGCCACCAACAAGCCGAAACAAGAAAATCAACGATGAACATCTCCAAAATAAAACTAAGATCAGATCACAGAAGTCGAGTCTCAATAGATGAGTTCCTTGATAGTGTTACTGAGCATTGTATTCCGTCTCCAAATAATGAAACGTCTACAACATATGTCCGTATGTTAGTAATGTTTGTATTTTATTGGTTTCATCGGCTGCTTAGCTAATGTATGCATGTTTATTCTTACCTAATTAAATGTGAATTATGGAAATAATAGCAACTTAATAATTAATATCTCAATCGCTTAGGGTGCTTTTTATATTGTCCTATCTACCCCTCCAATAAAATAACGTATGTTTCTCAACATTGAAAGGATCAAACCATTAACTAAATCAAGAAACTATCACATTATAAATAGTTCTTATAGTTGTGTAAAATGGTATAACATTGAACATACATCAACTAAATTAATAGTTAAAAGGTATTTTGGGAGGATGCTTATCAAAATTCACTATCATGTACACACCAAACAAGCAATTACTAAACCACGTATTTCATCATCGACAGTCCAACAATCTTTTGTACCAAATCACTACAAATATAAAGTGATATAGCAATTTAACTTAAAAATACATGTTTTCCCACAATACCACGGTTAACGTAATTACACACTTATAGAATGACATTGTACTGTTCCAGCACACCCAAATCACCAAAAAAAACACAATAAACCAACCGTAAAGTAGCATTACTTCATAACATTAACTTAGAGAGCCAAAATTATCGGCTACAACTAAAACATCTACCATTGGACGACTAACCTGTTAAAGTAAAGACACTGTTTTATATAGAGAAATAGTTATACAAACCCGGATAACTCTTACGCGAGTAATGTTTGGTCTTACGACTTTACGGACTAACTCAACAAGAAAAATACTAACAAACTACAAATTAACAATTTAAATAAGAAAACACAAAAAGACACTAACCCCTGGGAACACCCAACACCGAAAGAATATTTAAAATAGTAACATCCTCACTACACATTCAAATTCAGAAACAACAAGTAACATCATAAAAAAAAAAAAAAAAAAAAATCACTACACTTCAAAAAAAAACTATAATACGGTATATACAAAGTACCCTATAAAATAAGAATTTAAATGTATTCCACTAATATGACAGTACAATTGAAAGATATTCGACGCCGACATGAATGGCACCTCTAGAGCATCGCGCCTCTCCAGAGAAGTTATAACCTCCTAAAAAGTTACGCCCTCCTGAAAAGTTACAACCAAACCCAAAAGAGGCCAATTCAAGAAATGCCACCACTTCGCCGATGATACCCTTAAAACAAATGCCAATGTACATCAAACTAAAAAACACAAAAAACTTTGAATAATTGGTAAGATATTGCCGCACCATTACAATACTATCGACTACACACATTCATAGTTTCACCCACTATAGTGTGTGAGTATCACATCATTCATTTCATAAAAGACTATTGCCGTTACACATTGCACAACTATCTGTACAACTTCACTGAACTGGGACATCTGCACGACTTTTTGAATTGTTGGGGAGAATTGCCAATCCAAACTGCAAATTGTAAGTAACAAATCATTCCTTTTTACCATTGTTGAATCTTCTTACCACTCCGCCTTAGTGAACTTCTGTCAATAATCTCTGAATTGGTATGCGTGTGTTGGTACACTAAAATAACATAAACAAAATACTAGTGTGTATCATGGATAGAAAACAAAAACTCATGCTGAGATTTCCTCGGCTAACCTGCGGGCGGTGTATTATTTAAAATTGCCTCCCAAAGTCCAGTACTTTGAAAGAAATATGACCGAGTTGTCGAAAAGAAGTATATGATAGTCATATATTGTGGAATCAAAACTAGAACAGTCGACAGTCTATTGCCCTAACCCACAGGGCATAGTAAAACCGTACTTGAATAATAATTGTTATGTTTGCAATAAATCTGTTGAACATTACTACTACTTGCTTCCCCCCGGTAACCTAAGACAAGGGTTACAAAGGAACCTGCACACACGCTCAAGGGATGCACACACAACAAATAAGAAGAAGATGAAAATACAATAAGTAAATGCTTTAAAGAAGACGTCATTTGAAGATGTTCAACTAACTATACCAACAATGCTCTGATTGTCAGTTGATCAGAGCTAAGTTGAATAAATAAATAAATACATAGATGCTGACGTATGTATGGAGTTGTCCGTAACTAAATATGAACATCTATACTCCTACACAATAAAATTACCCCGTCCCAGTTGCACACACACGTAAAACAATATTTAGTAAAAAGCTTGTGATGGCAAACCATGATGAAGATGTCCTTTAAATTATTTCGTACGGTGTATAATAACTTCAATACGTGGTACAGTGCTTACATTGAATGTATTACTTTCATTATTTTCTACCTGTTTGTCTATTTAAGAAAAGAATAGACACAAGTGATGCATTTACATAGTCACAATATTCAAACATGCCAGTCATTACTCAAAAAGAGGATAATCAAACATGGAAT
This sequence comes from Solanum bulbocastanum, assembly GCA_037074985.1. Classification (NCBI taxonomy): domain Eukaryota; kingdom Viridiplantae; phylum Streptophyta; class Magnoliopsida; order Solanales; family Solanaceae; genus Solanum; species Solanum bulbocastanum. Next base: position 16,345,406 of record CM073607.1, on the reverse strand, counting down.
GACAATCTAATTAGGGGATCAAAACAACAGGTCAGATATACATGCCCTAAACTTAACTGTTACTTTAGAAAGCAAGACCCTTTTGAAATGAGAAAATACTAACATGTTCACATCACAAATTCAATAGGACACAAACAAAAAATACTGACAGATGTAGGAAAGGCATTGCGAAGTGTGCAAAAATATGATTCCTCAACAAAGCCATCGGAAGTTGGATATATAGTACCAAAGTTGAAGAAGCGGAAAAAAAGTTGGCTACTTGAAGCTTTATCAGAGGAGAACTATAATGAAGGTAAATTGACTAAAATAGAGTAGCCTAAGACTTATAAACCTTTGAGTGGAGTCAGCAAAGAAATATTCTCTCCTAGAAAGGTTGATTTCGAATTGTGAATGCAGGGGAAACAAATGTGAACTTATCAACAACATCTACTCATAAGCTGCAAAAACAATTGGATTGCATCTACTGTCATACCAGGAGGCTTGAATATGAGCCACCAACATTTTGCTGCGGAAGTGGATATATTAAGTTGGCACCCAACGAAGTTGGAGAGGACTTATACAAATTATTTACAGATGAGTCCAAAGAAGCCAAGTTATTTCAGAAACACATTCGAGCCTATAATAGCATCTTTGCTTATACATCATTTGGAGTACAACTCAACAAAGAACTGGCGTCTTCAAGGAAAGGCATTTACAGCTTTAAGGCGCAAGGACAAATCTATAATGATCTACCCTCATTAATCCTAGAGGACGACAGGCAACGTTTCTTCTAGCTATACTTCTACGATACAGATCATGAAATGGCCAACAGAATGTCAATAATACAAGATGCAAATTTATCAAAGGAAGTCATGGAAAAAATTAGGAAAATAATGGAGTGAAATCCGTATGCTGAATTTTTTACACAACAAAAACACCATACAAGTTTTCAGAACATAGAAATACGCATAGCTGCAAATGCTTCTTTTGATCAACGGGTGTATAACAAACCTTTGGTGGATCAAGTTGCAGCAATTTGGGTTGATGGAAACAATCCAAATATCCTGTTTGAAAGAGATATTGTAGTACACGAACATTCCGAGAACAAACATCGAGTAAAACATTATTATGGTTGTTATGATCCTTTACAATATCCATTGATTCTACCAAATGGTGAAGGAGGTTGGCATCAAGGAATAGTGAAATCACGCAATCCAAATATCGGCATTCCTACAGATGCAACAACAAGTGCCAACATATGCCCTCGATCATATGTCAGTGCAACAGAGGTTTTGAACAATGAAGAACAAGGTTAGCTTATTTACATTATCCCGTCATTCAAGTAATTCACACACCACACACAGTATAATAACAAACTCAATTAATATTGCAACTAACAACTTCATATGGAGAGCAATTATATGGCAACAAATATGAAACAACATCAAGATATGTAATGGCTTGAAATATCATATTCCAGCAGGTTTGTGACTAAATTCAATGAAGGTGGAAAAATATCACACCTACGTGCAAATAAAAAAATTCTATTAGAATATGTTTGTGAACGTGATACGGTAATAATATAACATTCATAGAAGGCCACAAACTTTCTGATAAAAACTAAACTTATTTAAACTATTTGTAGGTGTACGACGCAAAACAAGAGGTATTGTTTCTTGCAGAGAGTACTACTGCTATAAACTACAAGTACGAACGAATGAGAAAACAATTTTGTTACTATGTGGTAGATTGTTACAACAATTTGTAGTGGACATGTACATCAAATTGGAAACGACACGACTTGAATATTACAGATTCGAACAATCAAATTACAGAAGAGAGATATTACAAGGTATCATTGATAGTGTTACAGTAGGATAATGTAGAGGAGAGAAGGTCAGTCAAAGGGTCTTACTGCCAGGATCATTCATCGGAGGCCCTAGGGATATGCGACGACGCTATATGGATATTATGGCTCTGCTTTAAGAGTTTGGAAGACCAGATCTATTTACCCCCATGACGTGTAACCCTGAATGGACAGAGATTCAAGAACAACTGTGTGGGTCAAGTTGCCCAAGAACAGCCAGATTTGGTGACCAGAGTGTTTAGAGTAAAATTTCAGGACCTAAAAGACCAAATATTTAAAAAGGAAATTTTTGGCCCTACAGCAGCACATGTTTTTGTGGTTCAATTCCAAAAGACAGGACTACCACATATACACCTACTACTAATATTAAAAAAGGGTCATAAAATAAGATCAACAGATCAATATGATCAATATATTTCTGTAGAGTTGCCCACGAAGGATAAGCAGCCAGAATAACATGAATTAGTTATCAGGCATATGATTCACGGGCCTTCTGGTATAAAACAACAATCAAGTCCATGTATGAAGGACGGACAATGTAAGTTTCACTACCCCTGAGCATTCCACAACAAAACAATACAAGGTAGGGATGAATATCCTATTTACCGAAGAAATGATGGGAGGACAAGGTAGTGAGGACCAAGGTTTGAACATGAATAATCAATGGGTTGTCCCTTATAACCCGTATTTATTGAAGAGATATAATTGTCACATTAATGTAGAGGTTTGCTCAGGTGTTAAAGCAATAAAGTACTTGTACAAGTATATATATAAAGGACATGATAAATGTGCAGTTTACATAGAGTCAGATGATGGTGAAAAGTTCATATATGAAATTCGCAGCTTTTAAGATGCACGTTGGGTGTCACCACCATAAGCGATGTGGAGGATTTATGAGTTTACTTTAAGCGAAATGCAACCGGTTGTTATAAACCTACAACTACATCTACCAGGCAAACAAGAAGGTACTCCAAAAAAAATTCTCACATAGTATAAGCAAGAGTCACATTTCTCCAACCAAGGCCATTAATATTAATAAGAACCTTATGTTTTAAAATGTAGTCTGGAAGAAGCAAAATCTTCAAAATATTGCAAGCTCCCAGTTTGTTCAACAAACTATGCTTACTGAGTACTTCAGGATGTGCTTGAATGACACTGAGGATCGTAATTATCTATATAGAGAATTCCCTAAGCATTATGTTTGGAATTGCCAATCTAAAATATGGACTAAAAGAAAATCACGCTCTCTGATCGGCAGAATAAATATTGGTAAGTATTACACTTCATTATGTGCTATTTATGGCTTGTGGTAACCTAACTAGGCTGCCCGATATCACAGCTGATCCTAGAAAAGGTGAAAGGTATTACGAGAGATTATTATTGAATCATGCTCGAGGTCTGACATCGTTTGAAGACTTACTCACTGTTAATGTGTTACATTGTCAGACTTTCAAAGAAACTGCCAAGGAAAGAGGCTTATTAGAATTAGATGATAGCATTTCAGAATGTTTGCGCGAGGTCGTAATCTTCAAGATGCCTATAGCTCTTCAAAGGTTGTTTGCGACAATATTAGTTCATTGCAACCCAACAGTTGTGAGACGACTATGGGAAAAATATTATAACGATATGTCAGAAGACTTTTAGAGGACCCATGAAAAATCACTCGAGCCAAAACTCCAGAGTACATTGCAAAGTGTAAATTCATACTTGGAGAGTATGGGTGAGAGTTACAAAATTTGATATGCCACAAATCCAACAAGAATTAAATAAGCATGACACATATGAATGTCAAGAAATAATCAAAGAAATGTCTGTGAAGGTGCCAATTGAAGATATGGAGGCACAATCAAACTTGAATGAACAACAAGCACCAGCTTTCAAGACTATCTTGCAAAGGGCCGACTCTGGAAAACCAAGATTATTCTTTGTAAACGGACCGGGTGGAACTGGAAAAACATATCTATATCGCGGATTGCAGGCACATATTAGATCAAGAGGTATGATAGCATTGGCATCCACTAGCAACAGAGTAGCAGCAACAATCTTACCGGGAAGCCATACAGCTCACTCGCGATTTGAAATATCTCTACAAGCTAATGAATCAACAATGACAAATATGTCAAAACAAAGTGGCGGGGATAAACTTATTATACAAGCCAAACTAATAATATGGGATAAAGCGCCAATGGATAAGAGACACACAATTGAAATAGTCGACAGAAGATTTCGTGATATAATGGACAAGAATGTACCTTTTGGTGGAAAAGTAACGGTCTTTGGAGGTGACTTTTGACAAGTGCTACCGGTGGTTCCTAAATCAACGCGAGCAGAGATAGTGGATGCAAGTTTGGTGAGGTCATATTTGTGGCCTTTGATGGAAAAGATTCATTTAACGTCCAACATGAGAGCTAGAGCAGATCCAAATTTTAGTGACTTCTTGCTTCGAGTTGGAAACGGGGAGGAAAGCACAATACGGGATAATTTATTACTACTACCACAACAAATGGTGGTCCACCCAAGTAGTCAGGGTAAGCCAGAAGAATGCTTGGTAAGGGAAATTTTTACAGGCCTACAACAAAATTTCAGATCGGCAAAGTTTATTACTGAAAGGGAAATCTTAGCAAGCCGAAATGAATTTATAGATAATATAAATGAAATGATGATCACTCAATTCCTGGGAGAAACCAGAACATATATCAACTTTGACTCGGCAAAAGACGATACCAACAATTACTATCAAGAAGAATACCTTAATACATTAACTCGGAATGGTCTGCCGCCACATAGGTACATCACTATACTCAATCTATCGTTAACTTTTAAATTACTATATTAGTTTCAATTTGTGTACCATCTCAACAACACAGGTTTGGTAAAATCATAACATATTATGTATCTTTGAATTCAACATATTAGGTTAGTTTTGAAAGAGAATGCAGCTATCATGATGCTGAGGAAATTAGACCCATCAAATGGTTTATGCAATGGGATACGATTGATTTGTAGAGGTTTAGATAACAATGTCATACATGCCGAAATAACAACAGGAGAATTTGCAACAAAACAAGTGTTCATACCGAGAATCCAATTATCGCCGTCTGAGAATGAAAGATATCCTTTTAAGTTTATTCAGAAGCAATTTCCAATACGTCTATGTTTTGCAATGACGATAAATAAGGCTCAAGGTCAAACAATTCCTAATTTTGGATTGTATCTTCCGCAACATGTTTTCTCACATGGGCAACTATATGTAGCATTATAAGAAGGAATCTCAATGGCAACAACGAAGGTATTGGTGATGACTGAACAACTAGATGTGAAGACATGGACATATACAAGAAATATCGTATACAAGGAAGTATTAGGTTAGACAAGTTCTCAATCTTTTTTACCGTAATGAATTTGCAACAAAACTAACACATGACATGAAGCTAATCAAAATGTCTTTGGTCATATTTATAGGTTCGGTTGTTAAAGAGACGAGCTAACCATCAAAATGCAACTTATGAAGGAGATGCGACTATTGTGAAAACTTTTATATTCTTCATTAGGATAAGAATGACTTCATACTCTTGGAAGGTATCATATATTTTAGAACAATGTCATAACATGAACTAAATGTTGTTTTATGCAATATTACATATCTGCTTATAGCTAGAGCTTTGGCACCATTAAGTGCATATAATACAAGCCAATTAGCCGGACGTAATGGAGTATTATTTGTAAACAAATATTTAATAACTAAGAAACATCCATACAACCAAATCCCTTAAGACATAGGCCATATATTGAACACAAAGACTGTGCATGCTTTACTGCTTCACAATTTTAGGCATAAACTAATATTTAGTAATTGAGAAACATCCATACCAATAAATCCCTTAAGTGACATATTACACATATTAAACAAACAGAGATTTCATGCTTTACTCATTCACAATTGTAGGCATCACAAGACTAGGCAGCCACGTGCAACGCACCTGCGGTAAATCTAGTATGTATATATATATATATATATTATCAATATCAATTATCAAAAGAAAGGGTCAACACAATGACGATCTACCAAGTTTAGAAACGACTAGGGGTGTGTGCATTACGATGGAATTTTGACACAATAGGTAAATATTAATCACAACCAAATCAATTCATACTTGTGTAACTTTTGTTCTAGGCTACTTTCGATACCCTCCTGAACTATCAAACATATATCTCTTGGATTCTATCGAATTCCATGACCCTTACCAATAAGACATCAAACATTGCTACTGGTTAGACTATTCCTAGCTCATATCATTAGATGAGAAATTAATTGAACTATTCTATCTCTAGTTCAAATTCATAGACTAATTCCACCAAGTCATCACTATTGAGTCTTATCCAACTCCATTATTTTTTCCTCAAGCAAAAATGATGTTAAAGAGATCAATCTATGTTCCCAACCACTTATTTTAGATTATAACTTCAAAACAACTTTAGATCCATGCATTATTTTCCTCCCCATGCATAGGCTTTTATCATACACTAATCCTATACCTGGTGGAGTGTTACATCAGTAGGACATAAATAAGGATTGGTGTGAACTAGTTGATCACCCAAAATGGAAAAAATAGATGAGCAGGCTACATGCGATTACTGATAACCGGCGGTAGAAAGGTGTTGCACAATGAGAGATTGACCGTTCACAGATTTAACGTTGGTTGATGGGAAATATTGTGAAAAACCTTTTGTCATCGATGTATAACCAGAAATTTAATTTGCGTTGTACAGCCAAGGATAGGCCTTACACTGATCTAATGCCAAATTCTCCATAAATGAATGTCGTGTCCTGATGAATCTAGATGGGTTGTCATGTAAATGTCGGCCCCTTGATTTTCCTTCTTGAATACTATTTTAAGAGGGTGGCTGATGGGTGGCACACAATAGAGAATCGATGGATGCCCTTTTTTCATCACATGTGGACACTTTATCAGCCATAGCAAGTTTCCTAAAGTACAACCTTTCTCTTTTGCAAACAAACAAACACCCACAAGATGGGAGAAAAGAAATAAACTTAAAGACACTTGGGTTATCTCCTCAAAGCCCTTGATTTTGTCGTGACATAATGATAGTTCCCTATAGTGAAGGTTCTTCAAGATATATTATCTTGATTAAGAGAACCTCCTCAGATATACTCATGTATTTATCGATTCTTTGCCCATCAACCTTGAATATCTGTCCACTATCATTTATATAACAAAATGCAAGCAAGAAAGCATGCACCAAAAAGATGTTTCAGAAGAAATTATTTTGGGAGAATTTAAAATATTTATTTATTTTTGTATCATCATAAATCAAGGATTATGATAAACCATTGACAACATGAAGCACTAAAGCATCTGCTTCTACAATGCAGCAGTCTCCGACAGTGAAGTTTTTCTTTGGATCCTTCTGTTCACTTAGTGGCATAAATTCCGCTCATCCCCAACAAAAATGAGGAGTTGCAAACCAATATCCTGTAGAAGCTGTACGAGAAAAATTCGTCAAATTACTCATAGGAAACTCGAAATAGAAACTAACAGTATTGATGCATGTCAGAAAGAATCATAAAAATGCTTCTACAATTTATGCTGAAAAAAAAAAGAGAATTACTTTTTTGGTTGCTTGTATTAATTGCAAACGTAGGAACTAGAATTTGTTCAAAAAATTAAGGAACAAGAGAACATACTAGTTAACTTGCGGTGGACATTACCAAACTGGTCTTTGATAGATATGCTAAATTTTGTCTGCACCCTTTTTCGGGGATCAAATTCATTAGCATTAACTAATTCAAGAAAGATGGAAATGTTTTGGCCATTTTCATTAGCGTCACATGTAGGATATAGACGAAGTTTCCTGTGCGTACAAACACAACAAGGTTTACATACACAACTCAAGAGAAACATTTGTTAAAGAAAGGATACATGTATATAACAAATAAAAAGGTTATGAATAATATACCATTTGTGACCCCCAATAGTAAACTCTTGAGAATACACTATGTTCTTCAGTTTTGTGAATTTAGAAATCTTCCATTCATACTTATAATTAGACTTGATCTCATTCGGGGGGGGGGGGGGGGGGACAAACATTCGCCTACTCCATGGTTCTTGATGACCCCAAAGACACATCTGTCATTAACAAGGTAATCGTTAGAGGGCTCTCTGAATGTTTTATGAGAAATACATTTTGAGAAACCCCATTCAGTCATGATATTGTGAAAACGTTGCTCCATTCCTGCAAGAAAGTATCATATATATTATCAAGTCCTTTTAAGATTTCATATTTTGGAAGAAGAAAACTTTGAGAAAAAGGAACACTATACCTCTCATTACTAGATACTTTCCATGAATTTGATCAAAAATCAAAAAGCTAAATGTGGAATTCACCTCCCAACAAGACTGTAAAGGGCTTGTCTCAGCAATGGCTAAGTATATAGAAATATGATTATGTCCATCCACACTTTCATCTCCATCAGGATAGATGATCATTTTCCTGTCCAAAATGCAATAAATAGTAAATTAATCAAAATTTCTTGTGGAAAACTCACTTGTTAAAATTGCTCACCCTTTCAATTCTTTTAGAGAGAAAAAATTAACTTCCTATAATCCCGAAATGATTATAGTTTTCTTGAATCATTACCTTCTCTATAATTATAACCAGTTAACTTCAATGTTCCCATTTGGAACACAAACATAAATTATTTGGAACAATAGTACTTTTGATATATTGAGATATTGAGAGACATTAAAAAATTTTGTTACAAAAGAAATGATCAAATTTATATGTATAGTAGAGCCAGGGATTAACTAGGTGAAGTCATCCTATTTTTTTGGTCAACAATCTCAATTCTTTTTTTTTTTTTTTTACAACTTTATAAAATGGTATTTTATATCTTACATATTTCTTTCAAATTTTTCACTTATATGAGATTTAATTATTGTACTGCATGTCTTCTTATTTTTTTCTTGAATGGAAAAAATTTAAAAGACATAAAGTCACCGCTGAAGTTGTCCTGAATTTTCAAAATGACACTTAAAGATTGTGGGAGTCCTATTACCCCATTATTCTTATTTATAAAGAATTTATTGTCCCACTATGAGCCTAGGTGGCAGGTAGAGTGTAGTTCAATAGCCATTGATGCGTGAGTCAAGCCAAAAAGTAAATAAATATTTATTTCAACATTTATTTAATTAGAAATATTACTTTATTTTCCTTACTTTTTTTTTTAAAATTGAACTCTCTCAATTCATTCTTGTCCATTATCTTCTTCACCCAAATTCAAAAACCAAACTTCTTCAACATAGAAGATCCATTTACTTTATCCATTTTTATCACTTTTTTTCTTGTCTCTTGTTTTTCTTTGTTTCTTTTTCTTCTTTTATCATCTATTTTTTAAAAAAATAAAAAACAAATGTGAACTCCATTATTCAATTGATTAGAGAGTATTATGAAACTCCATATTTATTCTTATTTTTGGTCTGAATATAAAACTCCATTACTTTGCTTTAATAATTTGAGAGTTGAATTGATTTTTTTAGTGATGATTTAGTGGCGGAAATAGTACTGTAATAGGGAAGCATCATGAAGGCTACGTTGAAGGCAACAATGGTTGCTACTTTTGGAGGATTTACAGCAAAGAACAAAAGATTTGAGTAATACTGGTTAAAGAAGAAAGTGGGAAAAAATGAAAATAAAGTTAATAAAATAAGAAAAAATGAAAATGAAAATAAACTAAAGATTAAAAGAATTTAATACATGACAAACAACAATTGGTGCATGATTGCACTTCTTTTCTTGCAATTGAGGTTGGGTGAAAAGTGAGATATTTATAATACACTTAAATTGTTCAATGGGGTAATAAGACACCCATAAAGTTAAGGTGTCTTTTAAAAATTTGAGACAACTTCAGTGGTGACTTTATTTCTCTTTTCTCTAAAAGAAATGATCAAACTTATATATATATATATATATATATATATATATATATATATATATATATATATATATAGAGAGAGAGAGAGAGAGAGAGAGAAAGAGAGAGAGAGAGAGAGAGAGAGAGAGAGAGAGAGAGAGTAGAGCTACAAATTTATAACTAGGTGAAGTCATCTCATATTTTTGGCCAAGAATCTCAATCTTTTTTACAACTTTATAAAATAGCATTTCATATCTTATACATTGTTTTCAGATTTATTACTTATATGATATTTGATTAGTATTGCAAATGCTTTTCTTGTTGAATGGAAAAAGTTCATCTTTTCCATGACATTTGATAAACTGAAAGAATTTTATTTACATGTAAGTTGTACCTTTTATTACTTGAATTTTATTTTAAGAGCTTGACAAGAAATTCAAGTAATGCAAATTTTATATCAGAAGCTTAGTGTGACATGTCTAAAAAGTCATTTTTTAAATTTCTTTTAATGTAAAATTTAATATTTATTTTCATTACTCTCGTGACTTTTTATTAGTATAACATCTAAAATAATTAATAGTCATATTCGTGATATTATTTGGTATTATATATTGTAGTCCTATAAATAGAAATATTGTAAAACTTTGTTGAAATGAGCACATGAACATTTTAAGTTGTCATGTTTTCAGGCTATTTAATGGTGATTTAGGCATGTGGAAATGGTTATCGACAAGAGCTCAGAAGATTGTACATTGATTTCATATTTTGTTTAAATGTTTTAATGATTCAATCGTAAGAATGATATTGTAATATTTATTTATTTTAGTTCTCTCATCTCTTTATTTTGTATTTTATATAAAGTTTTGATTGTTGTAAGTTTAAAATTTCTTTTGGTTCAAGATAGTAACTTATGACTTTGTTGGACATAATTATCTCCTCTTTTTTCTTTTCTTTTTTTTAACCTTTTACTTCTTCAATAATGTCTAGATATTTTTTTGTTCCCTATGAATTTTCAGTTACATATCCTTCACTACAAGTTGTAAATAACACTAAAATTTATACAATAATATCTCGAGTCTCTTGAGTTTTCCATCTTTACTATAATCTTTTGCTAAGAATTCTATTTATTTTCTTAGATATATCTTTTTTTATAGTTTTTCTATTTTTTATCAAAAATAAAATATATCTATTAATCGTTCATTCTTATTCTTTAATGAAAAACTTAATGGTCTTTATTTTCATTGCTCCCATAATTTTTATTATCATAACCTCTAAAATAATTAATAGTCATATTCATGACATTATTTGTTATTCTTATTATAGTCCTATAAATAGAACCATTGTAAGGCATTGGAGAAATGATCACATTAGTCTTTTAAATTGGTATGTTTTCAATACTTATTTTACTCATTCTTTAGTTTGACTTGAAGAACAAAATGAATGTTATTGAATGGGGATCAACTTGTGGGAATGGGTGATCAGCTTGTGGGATGGATGTCGACAAGAGCTCGAAAGATTGTGTATTATTGATTAAGCTATAGGAATAATGTTACTTTTTTTTTGTAGTTGTCTTTATTATTTTTCTTTATTTTGTATTTTATATAAATTCTTTATTGTTGCAAGTGCATATTTTAATTATGATGTGCGGCCTTACAAATTAAAGATTCTATAAAATAGAAGTATCGAAAAACTGTTGTTTATAGAATGGACATTATAGTTTGAACAAGAAAAAGAAAGCTTTGGAAAGTTCGAACTTTTGAAAAAAGAAATTTTTGAATTTCTTCAGCAAAAAATGGCATCTAACCTATGATTATGATAGGATATGTTTTACTGCTCAAATTGCGGAGCTAAAATTGAAGGACAAGTTATAAATTGGAAATAATCATACTCAGTGGCAGAGCCACAATAGTAGCTATGAATTCCACAAAATTCAATAGTATTGATTCAAAATTTATATTTGTGTTAAAATTTTATTTAATATACATAAATAATCTATTTAAAACTCGATAATAAGAAAACTATGATCCAAATCCATTAACTTAATATCATAGTTGTGCCTCCACTCACATTATAGGTCCTTAAGATATAATAATGCTAATATTATTTCAATTTTATATTTCGATATTATCAAATTTTATACTAATAAAAAAGTGTAAAGTTTTAAAGATTGAAATAATCTAGATAAAATCCATGTTTGCATATCATTATTCTTGAGAAACACCATACCCATATCATCAAGACTATTTGTAGTAAAGATAAAAAAAATGACTTGATGAAAAGTACCATTTTTAGCCATTGGATTTGAACACATTTGATTCATATTTCTTATTGCCATTAGCTGAGAGAACCAAAACAGATTCAAACTTCAACAAGTGACGACCAAGTGATGCATTTTTATTTCCATTGCGAACTACAACTAGTAAAGACACAAAATTATAATTCAACATAAATAGAAGAACAAGAGGAAGAAAATAAATCATATGATAAACCAAAATTGTTCTAGAATATTTCATACCATCACTTTCGAAAGGAATTGTTGCCTTTGTTGACGAGACAATAGAGCGTGAATAAACTTTCCCACAGCAAAAGATTTTGTTGAAATTCAATCTCCTCATATTTTATGTTAAAAGATAACCTTGACACGTATATAGAATCCTTAGATTGAATTGACATATTCTAGCTATAAAAAATATTTAGCAAATAAAAACCTAAAAAAAATAGTACTATTTAATAGTAGTACGTTGTATTCTGCAAAAAAATAATAAAAAAAAATAATAGGAGAGATAATTTCCACGGTGGGTGAACTTGTGTGATTCAATTCTTTCCTCGGTAGGTGAACTTATTGAGTATATTCCTCTAGGAGTGATTGTCCCTTTTTTTGACGTTCACGTGGAATATAGCGAAAAATTGGTTGCTCATTATCAATATTGGTCAGCATGTCTCCTTTAGATGGTGAAAGCTTAATGCAAACCTCTTCTGTTCTCTTCTTAGACATCTCGATAGCAGCGCATTGAACTTTACTATCTTCGAGATCAATCGAGTCGGCTTCCGCATGTTTCTCCATATTTGATCTTCCAAAATCCAAATAGAATTTTGCATCTGCAAAATATGACTCCGTCTTAGCGAAAGGATTGAATGTCTGCATCAATTTTGACTACTTCACCACTTTCATATACTCCATGCATTGATGCAAAGTACATGTCACCCCTCCAATTTCATGAATCCAAGGATGTCCGAGCAACAAGTTGTATGATATTTTGGCATCTATGACATGAATCAAAGTGTTTGATTTAATGTAGCCAATCGACAATATAACGCAAATCTTCCCTATGGATCATTGTCCTCCTTGATTGAAACCTTGGATCATTAGGTTACTTTTGGACAATTCATCAATAAAGATCCCATGGTTTTTCAAAACAACTTTTGGCATGATATTGACTGTTGAACCACCATCGATTAGTATGTGATTGAGATATTGTTCCCGAATAGATTCTACAACAAACAAAGGTCTGTTATGTAGCTTAGACCCTAACAATAAGTCATCATCTATGAAGGCAGTTGCAGCACAACATGGGGCAACTTTTCATCAGTTTGATGTTCTTGTGTTATTGTTGGATTATGCTCGCCTTTGCTTTCCTTTATTTCGTTTGTGCTGGAAATAATGTATGCTGCACCAATTTGACTACCGCAAAAGAATTTTTCAGGAAAGAATTCATTTAATGTAATGGGACTTCGAACCTTTTGCGATAAAGAACCATTGATCTTTTGGCTAGTACAAGGCTTGACGCTTTTTGGTGGCTGTAGTTGATTCACGTCACTCCTTATTGCTCTTATCTTAGGAAGTTGTATCCTAAGAACTCCTTGATGTCTCCACTTCTTATGAGTAACCAAAGTCCAACCATCAACTTCGTTTTCTTCGTGGTTGTCTATCTCTAGTGAACCTTCAAGAGTTTTCCTTGGAAAATCAACTTCAATAGGAGTTAAACTTCCGAATTGCAAGAAAGTGAACCTTGAGCACTTCTTTTGATTTGGTGCTACACTAGCATGATTTGCCTCCGCTGTTTCATCCTGGTCAATGATTTTTCCTTCACTTACTAACATCATGATTTTCTCCTTCAAGATAAAGCATTTACTTGTCGGGTGGCCAAGGACGCAATGGAATTTGTAGTATCTAGGATCACCAACCTTATTGATTTCTTCGGGCCTCTTTGATTTAGGAAGATCAATAATTTTCTAAGCTAGCAATTCATCAAGAATCATGGGTACATCTGAATCTGGAAATAGGTAGACTTTTTCTAACTCCTTCAAGGTTAGATGTCACCTCTCCTCCCTTGGATATTGATTTGGGGCTTCCTCCTCTTTTAGTTTTTTCTTGGTGGTGACCTTTACAAAAGTTTCTTTCACCAATATAGATTCCTTAGTCTGGATCTTTGAGTTCATACCTTTCTTGAACTCTTTTTTTTCCTTTGTTAGATCAACAAAAGGAGATGCCTTCCCATGACTTGCATGCTCAACTCCATATCATGCGCTCTAGTAGCAAGTTCCTCCAAAGTTCATGGTTTTATTCCTTGTAGTATGTATAGAAGTCCCCAATGCATACCTTGAATGCACATTTCCACAATAGATAATTCAGAAAGACGATCCTTGCAATCTTAACTCAATGATCTCCAACGATTAATGTAATCCACCACAGGCTTATCCTTTATTTGCTTAGTGTCAGTCAACTCTATCATGCTAATGGTGTAACATCCGACAATTTTAAATAGCTATGAAGAAGCTTGAAATTTGAAAGTAGCTATTTTTAGAAAAATATACAGAATCTGGAAAATTAGAATCTGGAAAAAATTTGGCTAAGTGTGGAAATCAGTGATTTTTGGCCAACTTTGAGCAGTCGTAACTCCTAGATCACGATGAGTTAGGAGTAGTTCCAGTTATGGTTGCGAAGCTTGTGGAATGATCTTTCCAACGCCACTGAGATTGCTCGATTTCGAGTTCGTATGAGTGAGTTATGGCCATTGAAAGTTGGGCAGTTGGCAGGGAATCCGTCCCGGAAATTTTAAGGGCATTTTGGTCTTTTCCCTAGCCATTTCTTTTGAGGTTATATTGTGTGTTAGGCTGTTTTTGGATCATTTTTATCCTATTCAAAAAGAGAAAGAGTTAGGGTTCTTGAGAGAAGAAGAAGAGAAGAAGAAGAGAAGAAGAGGAGAAAGGATCAACAAGTTTCCATTGTGGATTTTCGTCGGGGGTGATCCCTATCAAGGTATGTGAGTTTTTTTGTGTGGTCTGATCCTTTCTTCCACACACCAAGCTCTTTTTTTTATGATTTGAGAAAGGATTGGATTGGTGTTGAAGTTGTTGAAGTTGTTAGTAGTTGTTGAAGTTGTTAGTTGTTGTTGATGTTGTTAGTTGTGTTGTTGAAGTTATTGTTGGTTGTGGGACATGATTGGTTTGTGTATTTGAGTTGTATTTTATTGTATGTTGGGAGATTGATGATCCTTAGTGTTTGGGGTTAAATCCATTGAAGTAAGGGTGGTTTAGAGTTGAAGAAAAGAGGGAGAAAAGTCGGTTTTTTTCTGGGGAAAGGGCTGGCAACTGGGCAGAATGCAGAGTGCCCAGCAGCCCCTGTTGAAGCTGGCCAGCAGTCCCATTTTATTTTATTGTATTTTATTTTGGTTCCTAGGTATTATACCTATGTTTCCTAGTTGTTTCCAACACTCCTAGGTACTTCTAAAAGTCAAGAACTTATCCGTAACATGTGAGCAAACACCTTGAATCCAAAAATTCCATTTTTAGGAGAGTTAGTTAGAAGTCAAGTGAAGTTAGGAATTAAGAGTTAAGCTTAGAAGTTAAGCAAGTCAAGCTAGTTGTAAAGTTGTTCAAGAGTCTTTATTAAACGTTTTAACTTTATTTTTAGACTCAAGTGTCAAGTTAAGAAAAGAGTTTAGAGTTTCAAGCTAAGAGTCTCAAGTTTCAAGTTGAGTTCATTTTCTCAAAGTTATTAGGGAACTATGTATTCCCAAAGAAGTTTTAAAGAAATGTCTTTACATTTAAACAAGGTTGGAAACTGAAATTTCCAAAGAGCCTTCGGGATAGTTTGTTTTGAGTAATTATCTCATGTCAGCAGGAAGAAATGTGTTTTAAAAACATAAGAGCCAGTACATTTTTGGGAGTAGTATCGAGCACCGAATTGGGGGAGCGTTCAAAGAACCCACAGCCCCCATAGAACCATGTTAGCCACCATGGGTAGAAAAGGATCATGCTCTTTAGATGAATCCTTTTCATATTAGACTAGTGGATCCATTAGGCAGTTCAGGTCTTATACCTTTGGCCGGGTATAGGATGCTCTGGCAGCGTGAGGTTGATCGCTGTATCATCACTTTAGCTCTTATGTGATGGTTGTCGGTTAGAGAAACTCCCACAGCAGTTATTGTATTTTTATACACGGAAATTATTGTATTTTATATACATCAGTTTAATTGTATTTCTATATACATCTCAGATTTATTGTATCCTTGTATACACACAGAGTTTTATAGCATGTTTTAAACAGTCTTTCTTTATATCACATTTGTTTTAAATTGCCTTATATTGAAAGAAGTCAGTCAGGTTGAGTTGAGTTGAACAAGGTAAACTTTTCAGTTTCTTCCAATTTTCCTTCTAGCCTTTGTTGCTTAGTTTTCCAGCTCGCATACTAGTACCTTCCATGTACTGAGGCCAGTTGGCCTGCATCGTCTTATGATGCAGATACAGGTACCCCGGATCAGCATCCTGCACGTCGTTGATCCAGCTGAGCACTCCAGAGTCAGTGGTGAGCCTCCTTGCATTCCGGAGGACTCAATTATTTTGTGTTCTTAGTTTTTGTTTTATTAGGATGTTGCGGGGTCTGTCCCAACATCCATCTCAGTATTTAGAGGCTTCATAGACAGTTAGACAGTCAGTCAGTTAGTTTGGAGTCTCTCATGCATGTATATATTTAAATATCCTATTTTGAGACTCGAGATGCCTTGTTGGCAAATTACTTTCAGTTGAGTTGTTTTATAACTTTTCATTGCATTGAGTTATTCTGTTGAGTTAAGTTTCCGCTGAGTTAAGAAAGCCAGGCCAAGGGTTGCTTGGGGGCCAGCGATGGTCTTCAAGTGCCGGTCACGTCTGGGGTGTAGGCTCGGGGCGTGACAAACTTGGTATCAGAGAACAGAGTTCAAGAGTCCTAGGGAGTCTATGAAGCCGTGTCTGTAGAGTCCTAGTTATTGGTGTGAAGCGCGCCACATCTATAATTGGGAGGCTGCAACATTTAGGAAGATTTGTCATTTCTTTCACACTCATTTCATGCGTTAGAGTTGACCTCTAAAAAGTTTCTTTCTAATCCGCGCTTGTGCGTGTTTTCAGATAATCATGCCTCCACGAAGAGTTGGTAGAGGGCGTCTTCCTAGACGTTATGTTGATGAGCAAGAGTTACCTTATGCCCCGGGAGTGCAAGATCAAGGGGAAGTTTCTAATGCCGAGTTTAGAGAGGCAATTAGAATTCTGAGTCAAGCTGTGACTAATCAAATTGGTCAGCAAAGAGGAGCTCGACATGAAGGAGCTGACACTTCAAGGATTCGTGAGTTCTTGGGGATGAATCCTCCGAGTTTCATGGGTTCAAGTACTACTGAGGATCCAGAGAACTTCACTGAGGAGTTGAAGAAGATTTTTGATGTGATGCATGTAGCAGATATTGAGCGGGTTGAACTAGCTGCATATCAATTGAAGGATGTTGCTAGAACTTGGTTCGACCAGTGGAAAAGAAGTAGAGCTGAGAATGCACCACCTGCGAGTTGGGCCGATTTTGAGGAAGCTTTCTTGGGGCATTTCTTTCCTCGAGAGTTGAGAGA
This sequence comes from Solanum bulbocastanum, assembly GCA_037074985.1. Classification (NCBI taxonomy): domain Eukaryota; kingdom Viridiplantae; phylum Streptophyta; class Magnoliopsida; order Solanales; family Solanaceae; genus Solanum; species Solanum bulbocastanum. The sequence goes on along the minus strand of CM073607.1, from coordinate 16,327,756 downwards.
GGCCAAGGTACGTGAGTTCCTCACACTTAAGCAGGATTCTTTGAGTGTTCATGAGTACAGTCTGAAGTTCACACAATTATCCCGCTATGCTCCGGAGATGGTTGCGGACATGAGGAATAGAATGAGCTTGTTTGTTGCTGGGTTGTCTCGGTTGTCGAGCAAGGAAGGTAGGGCTGCAATGCTTATCGGGGACATGGACATATCAAGGTTGATGGTTTATGTGCAGCAGGTTGAGGAAGAGAAGCTGAGGGACAGAGAAGAGTTTAGAAATAAGAGAGCAAAGACCGGGAACGAGTCCGGGCAGCAGAGAGGTAATTCAAACCGTTCCTTCTTTCAGCAAAGGCAAAAGGGACCTGCTCCATCATCTGTTAGAGCACCTGCACCCAGATACAGAGGTGAATTTAATGTTCAGAATTCGAAGGACTTCAGGGCTAGACCAGCACAATCTTCGGGTAGTGTGGCGCAAGGGAGTAGTAAGCCTCCTGCCTGCGCCAAGTGTGGTAGGAACCACTCAGGTATTTGTCGAGAGGGCTCCGTTGGTTGTTTCAAGTGTGGTCAGAATGGACATTTCATGCGAGAGTGTCCAAAGAATATGCAGGGTAATGGGGGAAATAAAGCACAGTCTTCTTCAGTTGTTCCCCCAGACAGGACGACACCTAGAGGAGCTACTTCTGGTACCAGTGGAGGAGCAAACCGCCTTTATGCAATCACCAGTCGCCATGAGCAAGAGAATTCTCCAAATGTTGTCACTGGTATGATCAAAGTCTTTACTTTTGATGTGTATGCCTTGCTAGACCCAGGAGCAAGTTTATCTTTTGTAACTCCTTATATTGCAAATAAGTTTGAGGTTCTTCCTGAAAGACTTTGTGAACCCTTTTGTGTTTCTACACCTGTTGGGGAATCTATTCTAGCAGAAAGAGTCTATCGTGATTGTCCTGTTTCCATCAGTCACAAGAGCACCAGGGCTGATTTGGTTGAGTTAGACATGATAGATTTCGATGTCATTCTAGGTATGGATTGGCTTCATGCTTGTTATGCATCGATAGACTGTAGAACTCGAGTGGTCAAGTTTCAGTTTCCGAATGAGCCAGTCTTAGAGTGGAGTAGTAGCTCAGTAGTGCCTAAGGGTCAATTCATTTCGTACCTTAAGGCGAAAAAGTTAGTTTCGAAGGGTTGTATCTATCACTTAGTCCGAGTTCATGACTCTAGTGTTGAGATACCTCATTTCCAGTCAGTTCCTATAGTAAGAGAGTTTCCAGAAGTTTTTCCTGATGATCTACCCGGAATTCCTCCTGAGAGAGAAATAGATTTCGGCATAGATCTCATTACAGATACTCGTCCTATCTCTATTCCGCCATATAGAATGGCACCAGCAGAGTTGAAAGAGTTGAAAGAGCAATTGAAAGATCTCCTAGATAAGGGTTTCATTCGACCAAGTGTCTCGCCTTGGGGAGCTCCGGTCTTGTTTGTGAGAAAGAAAGATGGTTCCCTTAGAATGTGTATAGACTACCGCCAGTTGAATAAGGTTACCATCAAGAACAAGTACCCTCTTCCGAGGATTGATGATCTTTTTGATCAGCTTCAGGGTGCCACTTGTTTTTCAAAGATTGACCTCCGATCAGGCTATCATCAGTTAAGGGTAAGGGAATGTGATATCCCAAAGACAGCTTTCAGAACCAGGTATGGTCATTATGAGTTTTTAGTCATGTCCTTTGGTTTGACCAATGCACCGGCAGCTTTCATGGACTTGATGAATAGAGTCTTCAAACCTTATTTAGATATGTTTGTTATTGTCTTTATTGATGACATACTAATCTATTCAAGAAATGAAGAAGATCATGCTAGCCATCTCAGAATAGTTCTTCAAACTTTGAAAGATAAAGAGTTGTATGCCAAGTTCTCTAAATGTGAGTTTTGGCTTAAGTCTGTGGCGTTCCTAGGCCACATTGTGTCCGGTGATGGAATTAAGGTTGATACTCGAAAAATTGAGGCAGTGCAGAATTGGCCTAGACCCACATCTCCAACTGAAATTAGGAGTTTCTTGGGTTTGGCTGGCTATTATAGAAGGTTTGTTGAAGGATTCTCGACTATTGCATCTCCTTTGACAAAGTTGACTCAGAAGACAGTGAAATTTCAATGGTCTGAAGCTTGTGAGAAAAGCTTTCAGGAATTGAAAAAGAGATTGATTACAGCTCCAGTTTTGACGCTACCAGAAGGTACTCAAGGTTTTGTGGTGTATTGTGATGCATCTAGAGTTGGTTTGGGTTGTGTCTTAATGCAGAATGGCAAAGTTATAGCTTATGCCTCCAGACAGTTGAAGGTTCATGAGAAGAACTACCCAACTCATGATTTAGAGCTAGCTGCTGTAGTATTTGCTTTGAAGATATGGCGTCATTACTTGTATGGTGTGCATGTCGACATATTCACTGATCACAAGAGCCTTCAATATGTGCTTACTCAGAGGGAGCTTAATCTCAGACAGAGGAGGTGGTTAGAGTTACTCAAGGATTATGACCTGAGTATTCTTTACCACCCAGGTAAGGCTAATGTTGTTGCTGATTCTTTGAGCAGGTTGTCTATGGGTAGCACCGCCCATATTGAAGAAGGAAGGAGAGAGTTAGCAAAAGATGTGCACAGACTGGCATGCCTGGGAGTCAGAATTACAGATTCCGCAGAAGGAGAAATAGCAGTGACGAGCAGGGCCGAGTCATCATTAATGTCAGAAGTGAAAGAGAAGCAAGATCAAGATCCCATTTTGCTTGAGTTGAAGGCAAATGTTCAAAAGCAAAGAGTATTAGCTTTTGAACAAGGGGGAGATGGTGTTTTGAGATTTCAAGGTAGATTGTGCGTACCTATGGTAGATGGACTCCAAGAGAGGATTATGGCGGAAGCTCACAGCTCCAGATATTCTATTCATCCGGGTTCCACCAAGATGTATCGTGATTTGCGTGAAGTTTATTGGTGGAATGGCATGAAGAAGGGCATTGCTGAGTTTGTTGCTAAGTGTCCAAATTGCCAACAAGTGAAAGTTGAACACCAAAGGCCCGGTGGTTTGGCTCAGAGGATAGAACTTCCAGAGTGGAAGTGGGAGATGATCAATATGGATTTCATCACAGGGTTGCCAAGGTCTCGCAGACAGCATGATTCTATTTGGGTGATTGTCGACAGAATGACAAAGTCAGCTCATTTTCTACCGGTAAAGACTACCCTTTCAGCAGAAGATTATGCCAAGTTGTATATTCGAGAGATAGTGAGACTTCATGGAGTCCCAATCTCCATTATTTCAGATAGAGGTGCACAGTTTACTGCACAGTTCTGGAAATCTTTTCAGAAAGGCTTGGGTTCAAATGTGAACTTAAGTACTGCCTTTCATCCTCAGACTGATGGGCAAGCAGAGCGCACTATTCAGACTTTAGAAGATATGCTGAGAGCTTGTGTGATCGATTTCAAAGGTAATTGGGATGATCACCTACCTCTCATTGAGTTTGCCTACAACAACAGTTATCACTCTAGCATCCAGATGGCCCCATATGAAGCTCTTTATGGGAGAAGATGTAGGTCTCCTATTGGATGGTTTGAAGTGGGTGAAGCACAGTTGATAGGACCAGATTTAGTTCACCAAGCTATGGAGAAGGTGAAAGTGATTCAAGAGAGGTTGAAAACGGCACAGAGTCGTCAGAAATCCTACACTGATGTTAGGAGAAGGGCGTTAGAGTTTGAAGTAGATGATTGGGTATATTTGAAGGTTTCACCCATGAAGGGGGTTATGAGGTTTGGTAAGAAAGGGAAACTTAACCCCCGATATATTGGACCTTATCGCATAGTCAAGAGAGTTGGCAATGTAGCTTATGAGTTGGAGCTACCACAGGAGCTAGCAGCGGTCCATCCGGTATTTCATATCTCCATGTTGAAGAAGTGCATAGGCGATCCTTCATTGATCCTACCGACTGAAAGTATCAAGATCAAGGATAACTTATCTTATGAGGAGATTCCTGTTCAAATTTTAGATCGGCAAGTTCGAAGGTTGAGAACTAAAGATGTAGCCTCAGTCAAGGTCCTTTGGAGGAACCAATTTGTTGAGGAAGCTACTTGGGAAGCCGAAGAAGACATGAAGAAGAGATATCCATATCTCTTTGAATCCGCACATCAAGGTATTAATTTCCTTCTTAGTGCTCTTTAAATTATAGTGGGCATATTGTTGTTGTTGTTGTTGCATAGTTGCTTGTTGGGTGTTTGAGTTGTTGTTGCACCCTTAGCTTAGTAAGAATCACTTCATTCGAGGACGAATGTTCCCAAGGGGGAGATATTGTAACATCCGACAATTTTAAATAGCTATGAAGAAGCTTGAAATTTGAAAGTAGCTATTTTTAGAAAAATATACAGAATCTGGAAAATTAGAATCTGGAAAAAATTTGGCTAAGTGTGGAAATCAGTGATTTTTGGCCAACTTTGAGCAGTCGTAACTCCTAGATCACGATGAGTTAGGAGTAGTTCCAGTTATGGTTGCGAAGCTTGTGGAATGATCTTTCCAACGCCACTGAGATTGCTCGATTTCGAGTTCGTATGAGTGAGTTATGGCCATTGAAAGTTGGGCAGTTGGCAGGGAATCCGTCCCGGAAATTTTAAGGGCATTTTGGTCTTTTCCCTAGCCATTTCTTTTGAGGTTATATTGTGTGTTAGGCTGTTTTTGGATCATTTTTATCCTATTCAAAAAGAGAAAGAGTTAGGGTTCTTGAGAGAAGAAGAAGAGAAGAAGAAGAGAAGAAGAGGAGAAAGGATCAACAAGTTTCCATTGTGGATTTTCGTCGGGGGTGATCCCTATCAAGGTATGTGAGTTTTTTTGTGTGGTCTGATCCTTTCTTCCACACACCAAGCTCTTTTTTTTATGATTTGAGAAAGGATTGGATTGGTGTTGAAGTTGTTGAAGTTGTTAGTAGTTGTTGAAGTTGTTAGTTGTTGTTGATGTTGTTAGTTGTGTTGTTGAAGTTATTGTTGGTTGTGGGACATGATTGGTTTGTGTATTTGAGTTGTATTTTATTGTATGTTGGGAGATTGATGATCCTTAGTGTTTGGGGTTAAATCCATTGAAGTAAGGGTGGTTTAGAGTTGAAGAAAAGAGGGAGAAAAGTCGGTTTTTTTCTGGGGAAAGGGCTGGCAACTGGGCAGAATGCAGAGTGCCCAGCAGCCCCTGTTGAAGCTGGCCAGCAGTCCCATTTTATTTTATTGTATTTTATTTTGGTTCCTAGGTATTATACCTATGTTTCCTAGTTGTTTCCAACACTCCTAGGTACTTCTAAAAGTCAAGAACTTATCCGTAACATGTGAGCAAACACCTTGAATCCAAAAATTCCATTTTTAGGAGAGTTAGTTAGAAGTCAAGTGAAGTTAGGAATTAAGAGTTAAGCTTAGAAGTTAAGCAAGTCAAGCTAGTTGTAAAGTTGTTCAAGAGTCTTTATTAAACGTTTTAACTTTATTTTTAGACTCAAGTGTCAAGTTAAGAAAAGAGTTTAGAGTTTCAAGCTAAGAGTCTCAAGTTTCAAGTTGAGTTCATTTTCTCAAAGTTATTAGGGAACTATGTATTCCCAAAGAAGTTTTAAAGAAATGTCTTTACATTTAAACAAGGTTGGAAACTGAAATTTCCAAAGAGCCTTCGGGATAGTTTGTTTTGAGTAATTATCTCATGTCAGCAGGAAGAAATGTGTTTTAAAAACATAAGAGCCAGTACATTTTTGGGAGTAGTATCGAGCACCGAATTGGGGGAGCGTTCAAAGAACCCACAGCCCCCATAGAACCATGTTAGCCACCATGGGTAGAAAAGGATCATGCTCTTTAGATGAATCCTTTTCATATTAGACTAGTGGATCCATTAGGCAGTTCAGGTCTTATACCTTTGGCCGGGTATAGGATGCTCTGGCAGCGTGAGGTTGATCGCTGTATCATCACTTTAGCTCTTATGTGATGGTTGTCGGTTAGAGAAACTCCCACAGCAGTTATTGTATTTTTATACACGGAAATTATTGTATTTTATATACATCAGTTTAATTGTATTTCTATATACATCTCAGATTTATTGTATCCTTGTATACACACAGAGTTTTATAGCATGTTTTAAACAGTCTTTCTTTATATCACATTTGTTTTAAATTGCCTTATATTGAAAGAAGTCAGTCAGGTTGAGTTGAGTTGAACAAGGTAAACTTTTCAGTTTCTTCCAATTTTCCTTCTAGCCTTTGTTGCTTAGTTTTCCAGCTCGCATACTAGTACCTTCCATGTACTGAGGCCAGTTGGCCTGCATCGTCTTATGATGCAGATACAGGTACCCCGGATCAGCATCCTGCACGTCGTTGATCCAGCTGAGCACTCCAGAGTCAGTGGTGAGCCTCCTTGCATTCCGGAGGACTCAATTATTTTGTGTTCTTAGTTTTTGTTTTATTAGGATGTTGCGGGGTCTGTCCCAACATCCATCTCAGTATTTAGAGGCTTCATAGACAGTTAGACAGTCAGTCAGTTAGTTTGGAGTCTCTCATGCATGTATATATTTAAATATCCTATTTTGAGACTCGAGATGCCTTGTTGGCAAATTACTTTCAGTTGAGTTGTTTTATAACTTTTCATTGCATTGAGTTATTCTGTTGAGTTAAGTTTCCGCTGAGTTAAGAAAGCCAGGCCAAGGGTTGCTTGGGGGCCAGCGATGGTCTTCAAGTGCCGGTCACGTCTGGGGTGTAGGCTCGGGGCGTGACAAATGGTTTGGCGAGTACTGTAGAAACGATTGAGGAATTCCTTCTCAAGTTGCTCTCAACTATCGATGGACTCATGTTCTAGGTCGATATACTAGTCGAATGCATTCCCTTTCAGCAAACAAACAAACTATTTTACGAAAAGGTCACCAAGTGTTCCAGCATTGCTACAAGTTTAAACAAAAAAAGTGATATGTTGCCTTGGGTTTCCCCTGCCATCAAATTGTTGTAGCTTTGGTGGTTGATAATTTGTCGACATTGATAGACAATCAATCCGTCTAGAATATGGCTTGGAGTTATACAAGGACTAATAGTGTTTGTTATCATGTGTTGCAACTATTGGATAGATAGTGCTGCAACTGAAGCATATTGTTTCTCATTTTGAAATCTTGACTTAGCTAGAGTATCCTTGACGTCCTTTTTTCATTGATCAAAACCAGGCGGACAAGTGGGAACATGACTTGACTCTCCAAGTGGAAAGGCCTCCAACTTGTTCATAAGTTGAGCAATATGAAGATTTTTGTCATCAACAGATTTCTTTAAGACCTCAATGGTTTGCTCCATCATCGCAAACATTTCGTCCATGCCATTTGAGTCAGCCATTAAAGCATTGACATTCATTGAAGTTGGGGAATCCATTGATTCTTCAGATTCACCAAAGTTGGAGGCAATTTGAGAAAATTCTCCAAAGAACACAGATGCAAGATTGCCCCTAGGTGTTGCAGTTGCGACCATCATATGAGAATTGTTGTTTTTCATCATCTCCAAAGAAGTGAAGTATTCAAATCCATCTATCCCACTGTTCTTGAACTTATGTTGAGTAATCGAACTAACAAGACTGAGATCAGCAGATACAACACCAGTAGAGTCTTTGTATGAAAAATCACTACTCTTTCTGAATGTCATTGCAGTAGTTGACTTTGTAGTTTCTGGTTTGCAAGAGAAAGAGATGAAGAGCAGAATCAGTCCCACTAGGCGTGCCAAATTTGTTTGCAACAAATTTCCTTAATCATGGAAAATTGTCTGCTAGCAAAATAAATAAAAGAAAATGTTATTTTTATTGATGAATTGTTGTGAGTACTATTATGTTGTTCTCTTGATTCTCTCTCCTAAGCTTCTCCAAGATTTGAGGGCCTTCCATAGCGTACTTCTCGAATTTTTGGATGATGTAGGCCTCCTTGAGATGTTGTTGATTTTCAGGAACGTCGAAAAGCGCTTCGTTGTTTCAAGTTGATCTCCGGGAAGAACTCCGTTGATCACTCCTTCGAAGAGCTATGTAGTTGATGTAGCTTTTCTCCAATTGCAGAATGCTTGTTGAAGAGTTTTCTTAATGCCCTAGAATGTTATGTCTATCCCCTATTTATAGTTGTAGGGGGTGGAAAAGGTTTCTTGTGATTGGCCAAGGATGTCATTTTGACACTTGGCGGATTGTGATTGGTTCTTGCATTTGACTGGGACTACCACCTCATTTGGACACGTGGCGTCACCTTTTTGGTCTTGGATGCCTAGTCACTGTGACACATGGGCATGAGTTTTGGGCTTCAAGGTGAAATGGACCTTGGATTTGAATTTAACAAGATGGACTTATTTATTTTTAAAGCCCAAATTAATCATCCAGCCCAAATGAACATGGATTTAATTCAAAATTTGTATGAATTTGATCCAATACAATTTATGTGTCTACAAATGCCCCTTACTACGAGACTTGTCGACGTGTAGGCTTTCCGAAGTTTGGCGACAAGACTTGAAGTATTCATGAATGTGTTTTCATTTTTTGAGACTTGTCAACATGTAGGCTTGCCGAATTTGACAACGAGAGTTGAAGTCTTCATGAATGTGGTTTCCCTTTTTTGAGACTTGCTAATGTGTAGGCTTGCCGAATTTGACGACGAGAGTTGAAGTCTTCATGAGTGTGTTTTCCTTTTTTGAGACTTGTCAACGTGTAGGCTTGCCAAATTTGACGACGAGAGTTGAAATCTTCATGAGCCCAACGATATCACTCTTAAGACATTTACTTGATTCCATTTCTTGCGATGAAACAAGTTGCATAGTAAGGTCAACTCCATTTTGATGTGCTCCTAAGGACTTTTGTTATTTCAATTCATTGAGGAATGATATGGAGGACTCTCTCTTGAGAGGGATAAGCAAATCAATGTGTCAAAGTTGTATGAATTTTAAATTTTTTTTTTTAAAAAAAAAAAAAAACTTTCACCATAGGTTTGAATACAAATTTGGACACCAACACTTAGAGTGTCACACAAGTCCTCAAAGTTGAATTTTAAATAAAAGAACATAACTTGATTTGTTTCTTCTTCTTTTTTTCTTTTTTTTTTTTTCTTTTTTTTTGCAAACCTTCAACTTGGAAACAATTGGTAATTTAATAATCACACCAAATTTTCTTTCCTTTGCTTGATTTTGTAAGAATCATTCTTGAAATCTTAAGACTTAATTGTTTTCCTTTATAGTGCCAGCAACTTTCATTTAGATGAGTAAGAATTGATATGATTTCTTTCTTCCAATTTTACCAAAGTTCTCCTCGTAGAAGAAATGAAAATTGTTCAAAGGAACTTCTATATAATAATGTCCCATGTAGAAAGGATTGATCAGAGAATCATTGAAAAAAATAATTCTCCTAACCAAATCAATGAGGAACTCCAAATTTGGTGTCTTCTATTCTCAAATTCGTGCAGTCCCACCAAAATCTTGTTTTCTTAGTGTAGAAATGTCCAAATGACGAGCGGCTTGGTTTGGAAGAAACGAGATTTGTAGTACTGCGACCTATGCAAAAATCAGCCTTAAACACCTTTAGGATTAACGGGAATTAATCTTTGAAGTTGGTCTTCAACTCTGACAATTCTTCTATTAATTATGTGCAATCTCGCCAAAATGTCCTTTTCTTAGTGTATGAGCATTCAAACGATGAGAGACTTGATTCTGGAGAAACTAGACTTATCCAAAAATCAACGTTAAAAACTTTCAGATTGACGGGAATCAAATTCTGAAGTCGGATCCCAAATCTGGCAGTTCTTCTCACATCTATGCGCAATCTCGCCTAAACATCATTTTCTTGGTGTAGGAGTATTCAAATGATGTGCGGCTTGATTATGGAGAAACTAGACTTCTAGTACAACGACATATCCAAAAATCAACTTTAGAAACCTTCCGGATCGATGGGAATCAAATTTTGAAGTTGGACCCCAAATCTGGCAGTTCTTCTCACAGCTATGGATAGTCCCACCAAAACATCATTTTCTTTGTGTAGGAGCTTTCAAATGATGAGCGGGTTGATTCTTAAGAAAATAGACTCGTATTACTACTGCATATCCAAAAACCCATCTCAAACTCTTCTTGAATTGATAGAAAATGATTTTTTTTTTTTTGAAGTTGGTCTTCAAATTTTGCGGATTTCCTCATAGATTTGTGTCTTTTGGATTTTCTTGTTTCTCTTTATTGAAGGTAATGGTTGTGGTTGATCTTTATTTATGTATTGAAATGATTCTTAAGAACAGGAGATTGATGTTCAAGATCCAATTTGGCCGTAATTCAAAGCTTCGTTTTATTGGCACTGCTATGTCGAACAAGATTGTTGTACTGCTGCTCATGTTTGTCCTGCCATATTGAAGGGTCATGCACTTACTACATGTGTTATCACAAGTAGATCAACCAAGAAAAATTGAAAACTTCGTACAGTTGGCACCAATGACTCCAATATTTTTTTTTCGTTTCAGGTTTCGAAAGAGCCTAAATTACTTCGAAGTTGCGTGAGTTGTTCATATGATTGGCGTGGAACCACTCATCTCATCCTAGCAATGTTGGCAGGAAACTCACTCGACGCATTCACCTTCCTTGTAGCCTTGGTAAAGAAAACTTGCCACCTCCATTTCTATCCCTTTTTTGCGGCTCCACGAGAGAAACATTTGGAGTACTTTCATTTCCAATGAGAAAGCACCTACCGTGAGGATGGCGAGAGAAACATTTGGTGTAGGCCTCCAAACATCAATGAGCTAGAATGTGGATAATCTCATTGTTCAAGCTGTAGTGTGGATTGACATCTTTCTCTCAATTTGGAGAAGATCTTGGACCAATCTTCTGACTTCTTGGGAAGCACATGGAGCTCGAATTCCTTACACTTGTGATTCCAACTTTGCACATCTTTTAAAATATATTTACTTTCGAATGTGGGAGCCATGAAATTGCAATACTCTTTATCCAAGAGAGATAAAACTCAATGTCTTACAATATGTCAAAGTTTCATATCAAAATTTCCTCCACACTGTTCAGGATTAAATTCTGAAGTTGCTTTTGAATTTTGATATCTCTTTCAGAGCTTTGCACGATTATGGTAGAAAATTCATAACTTGGAGTAGGAGTAGTGAAATCATGAGCTTCTTGTTTCGTTGGATAAAAACTCAAATAACTACAGTATGTGTTAAAATCACGGCGAATGACTATATGGATTAGTACAAATGTTGCTTCAAAGTCAGGTCACAATTTTGTCTTTCTCGGCTTTTCAGTTTCGCGCGTCTGTAGTATAAAATTCATAACTCAAAGTAGGAGTATTGAAATCACAATTTTCTTCTTCCGTTGGAAAGAGACTCGAAGAACTACACAATATACAAAAATCACGGTCAAAGACTTTCTGGATTGGTACATATATCGCTTCAATGTCAGCTCACGATTCTGCCTCTCTCAACTCTTCAGCTTTGAGCGACTTTGGGAGAAAATCAATAACTCGGCGTAGGATCCTCGAAATGATGCAATTCGTATTCCGTTGGAAGCATAACTCATAGATGTACAACATATATAAATATCACGGCCTAAAGCTTTCAAGATTAGTACAGATATATTTTCAAAGTTAGCTCGAATTCTGTATCCCTGAACTCTTCAGCTTTGTGCAATTTTGGGAGAAAATCAATAACTCGGCGTAGGAGCCTTGAAATGATGTGAATCTTGCTCCGTTGGAAGCATAACTCATAGACGTACAACATGTGTAAAAATCACAGCCAAAAGCTTTCCAGATTAGTAAAGATGTATTTTTAAATTTAGCTCAAATTCTATCTCGTTCAACTTTTCAGCTTTGAGTAACTTTGGGAAAAAAATCAATAACTTGGTGTATTGAAACGATGTGATTCTTGTTCCGTTGGAAGCATAACTCACAGAGGTACAACATATGTAAAAATCACAGCCAAAAGCTTTCCAGATTAGTACAGATGTATTTTCTAAAGTTAGCTTAAATTCTGAAACTATAAGATTCTTGTTTCAATTTGAGGAACACGTCTTTGGTGTAAAATCCAAAAGTCGATGTAAGAGTGATGAAACTATGAGATTCTTATCTCACTGTGATGAGCGTATCAAGAACAACACTATTTGTAGAAGTTACAACAAAATTCACTCCAATTTGATGAGAATAAATATTTTAGTTGACTATTCGCCCAGAATGACAATTCCTCAACTTTGTGGGATCTTTACAATAACAAAAAATTGTCTCTTGAACTCAGAGTGTTCACATCATGATCTTTGAGGGTAAACCATTTCAACAGCTTTGATCCAAAGGATATCCCGATTTGATGTTATAGGTAAAGATGCCCCTAATTTTGAGTAACTTACTGAAGCATCAGTGAACTACACAAAATTATCTCTATTGCAAGCAAAAAAAAAAAAAGTCAAGTTGAATCGCAACTCGCTTGATCCAATACCAGCGAAATTCATCAGCCTGCTGCATATCAAAAATTCAAATCAAAATTCATTTTGAATTGATTAGATTAATACCCGAAGTTGACTTCCAAATCTAGCATGTTTGATATGCAACTTTGAACGATCATAGTTGAAGATCCATGACTCGATGTAGGAGTTTCTGTTTACGAGTTTCTTCTTTTGTTGCGGAGAGGGCTTCAAGAATCTTCTCCTTTGCTCATTTGTGACACATTTGAACTCATACGCAAGCTACATGATTTTAAAGAGCTGATCACGCAATGCCACCACATCTTTTTTTTTTACTCATTTGACTGAGCTTAGAGTGATTACTCCAAGTGCCTACGAACCTCGGTGAAGAGGATTAAGTCATAATGTCGCTCAAGATGATGACTTTTATTTATTTTATTTCAGTTTTTTTTTAGGGTCGTACATAGTTTATACTCTTGCGGGCCAGGAGTAACATGCAGTTTATGCTCATACTTTAAGGAGCATAGGCAGCCTTCATGGGAAATATTGCTTTAGAAACTTGGCGTTGATTGGACCAACTGTTACACCCTTGGTCTACAATTTTATAAGCGCCACTTGAATATGCTTCCTTCAAAACATACGGCCCATCCCATTTTGATGTAAATTTTTCATCGATGCGTCTATTGAGGATTATGGGTCTCCAGACTGCTAAGACCAAGTCTCCCACTTGAAATGATCGAGGTCGCACCTCTTGTTGAATGCCCTTGCAAGTCAAGTTTGATAACACTCCAACCTTTGTTGTGCTTCCAATCTCTTCTCAACCAATGCTTCCAACTCTTGTAGATGAAGTTGAACGTTACTTTCAGTTGTAAGTCCCTCCTGGACTGCTATTTGCAATGATGGAATTTGCTTCTCTAATGGAAGGACTGCTTCTACGCCATAAACCAATGAAAACAAAGTCGCTTGCGTAGCCGTTCTAAAGGTTGTATGATATGCCCACAAAGTTTCACCAATTCTCTCATCCCAGTCCCTTTTATTCTTTGCAACTACTTTTCTTCAACAGGTTACCAAGTGTCTTGTTAAAAGCTTCAGCAAAATCATTGGTAGGTGCATTGTACATTGAAGACTTATGTTGCTTAAAACTGAACTTCTCGCACAAACTACTCATGAGTTTGTTGTTGAAAGGTGTTGCAGTGTCAATAACTATACATCTTTGTATGCCATATATAAAAATTATGTTTACTATGATAAAATCAACAACATTTTCCTTCTTTACCTCTTCTAATGGTACAACTTCTGCCCATCTAGAGAAATAGATAGTAGCGCCCAAGATATACATTTGCCCTTTCAACGACTTAAGAAGAGGTCCAACAACATCAAGTCCCTATGCATCGAAGGGCCATGAGGCTACAGTTGGATGCAGAGCCTCTAGAGATTGATGGATGTAATTAGCATGGAATTGACACGCTTGACACTTTTTAGCATGCTCTAAGCAGTCTATCACCATTGTTGGCCAATAGTAGCCCATCCTTTTGATGCGAAAATGAAGTTTAGGCCCTGATTAGTGTGCTCCACTTGTGCCAGAATATGCCTCCTCCATTGTTTGTTGAGCTTCTTCTTGGTCAAGACACCACAAGAATATCCCCTAATAAGAACAACTAAACAGTATTCCCTCATGAAAGATGAATCATTGCGCCCTTCTCTTAATGTCTACTTTTACTCGTAGATCTTTAGGCAGTCTTCCATGTTCAAGATACTCAATCAGTGGTTTTCTCCAATCTTTTTCTTCAACCACTTGAATAGATATATTATGGCTTTCATTGATTTGAAGATCAAGACAACTAGGAATAACCCATCGATGACATACACGCACCTTTGTTGTCTCATTTTCTTCGAGTGCCATTGTTGTGGCCAAGTTAGCCAAAACAGCCACCATGCGATTTTCTTCTCTTGGGACGTGATTTAAGAACACTTGATAAAACCGTTCAAGTAAGAAAGTATCATATTGGTTATATGACAAAAGATCTTCCTTCTTTACCTCGTAACTTCCCTAGAGTTGATTGACGATCAATTGAGAGTCACTATAGATATCCAATTGAGGAATCTTCATATCTGAAATCATCTCAAGGCCCACAATCAAAGCTTGCTACTCTGCAGCGTTGTTAGAACATGTTTCACCTAGAACAAATGAAAATGGTAAGATTAGTCATTCTGGAGATATCAACACGACTCTCTCCCCTACACCATCTTGACGTGCAGATCCATCAAAGAACATTGTCCATGCTGGCAGTTCTTCATTAAAAAATGCATCTTCATTAGGGAACTCATCTGAAGTTTCCTATTTTCCCATAAGAGGGTGATCAGCAAGGAAATTAGCAAGTGCTTGCCCCTTCAAAGCTTTTTTGGGTGTGTATATGATATCATATTTATTAAACAATATAGAATAGCTTGCTAGAAGTCCTGAGAGAACTGGTCGAGTCATTATGAACTTCACGTGATCTGCCCAAGAAATTAGCTTAATAGTGTATGCTTCAAAATAATGCCTCAACTTTTTTCTCGCATAAAGCTATGCTAAGCACATCTTCTCATTGGGTGTATTATTCAACTCGGCTCCTATCAAGGTCCGACTCAGATAGTGCAGTGCTTGTTCCTTCTTAGCTTTATTCTCTTGCTCAAGAAATGCCCCAAGTGATCTCTCTTGCGATGCAATGTATAGTATCAATGGCTTTCCAGGAGTTGGTGCCCCCTAATACAGATGAATTCAACAAGTATCTTTTGATGCTTTCAAAATCATTTTAATATGATTGGTCCCAGTTGAAAGGAGCATCTTTCTTCAATAAATGGTTGAAGGGTTGACATCATCCAGCCAGGTTAGAAATGAATCTCTGAATAAATGCCAAATTCCCTTGTAGACTGCGGAGCTCTCTCAAGTTCTTTGTCTTTGGTATTTTTTGAATGGCATCAATCTTTGCAGGATCAACATCAATTCCACGGTAACGCACAATAAAGCCAAGAAACTTTCCTGAGGTAACCCCAGATGCACATTTGAGTGGATTCGTTTTCAAGTCAAATTTCCTTAACCTTTCAAAAACAATTTGAAGGTCTTCAAGATTGTGTTCCCTTTGCAACGTCTTTAACACTAAGTCGTCGACGTAACATTCCACCCTCTTATGAAGCATGTCATCAAATATGTTTTGCATTGCACGTTGATAGGTGGCTCCAACATTCTTTAAACCAAAGGGCATCACTTTGTAATAATAAATCCCTTTTGGAGTTTGGAAAGCAGTGTATTCTTCATCTTTTAGAGACAATCTGATTTGATAATATCCAGAAGACCCATCCAATAATGACATAGCTTCATGCCCAGTTGTAGCATCAACTATGACCTCAATGATTGGCAAAAGAAAGTCATCTTTCGGGCATGCCTTGTTCAAATCTCGAAAATCAATGCAAACACATATTTGACCATTCTTCTTTTTAACAAGTACAATATTTGAGATCCACAATGGGTACTTCACTTCTCAAATAAATATATCTTCAATGAGTTTGTTGACCTCCACTTCAATTTGTGTTACGAACTCAGGGTGAAACACTCGTTGTGACTGCTTTATATGACGTGTTCCATTTTTGATCCCCAAATGATGAAATAACTATCCTAGGACTAAGGCCTGGAATTTCTCTGTATGACCAAGCAAAAATGCCTTTGTACTCAACCAATAACTTGAAGTATTTCCTCTCTTCTTCTAGTGTAAGAAGTGCACTAATGAATATATGACATAGATCTTCTAGAGTACCTAGATTTAGTTCCTTAAGGTCGTCTATGGTTGATTGTACTCCATCCTCCAGTTAAGGGGGAGCCTTTTGTACATCATCATAAGTATCATCATAGTCTAGACCTTCTTCCACTGTTATGTGATAGGATGATTGTGTCAAGTTTGAATCTACCATCTAACTTCCCACGAAGACTTTGATGGCTTCATCTTCCTCCTTCTTAGTTTCTCCATGAAATTGGTTGGTGAAAACAATTGTGCTTCATTTCGCCTTCAAAGAACCATCAGTGGTGATTGAAAATCCAGCCTTTCTCTTCATACGTGATAGGAAACCACTAGGAATCTCTTTGTCGTTAGTTACATCCCAAAAATCTTGATGTTCATGCTCCATCAACCTCCTTTCGGATAATGACTTTCTTTTGGTTCCCAAGCGATTAAATATAGAAGTCTCTGAGCTGGTGGCATATTCATCCACTTGTTTAAAGGGTCCTCTTTCATCCTTGCGACCTAATCTTTCAAATGCAGAGACATAGGGTGTCAATCTTCCAATGCATTCAAACACCGAAGTCCGTCGTGGTGTTTTACCCTCCTTAGATTCCTTTGTCTTTTCTATAGAGGTGTAGGGGATGAAATTATTTATTTCCCTTTCTTATATGAAATCCAAAGAGGCTCCGACAAACTGAATCCTAACCCAAACTTAGGAGTAGCGACATAATATTCTTGTTTTCTCAACCGCATTTGAGACTTTGTAAGCCCATGTAGCGGTGACTTCCTCCGCGAGTTCACCTAACTTTGCTGGATTTGAGAATTTGTAACCGAATTCTTCAAATAATGTGAAGACCTTTTGATCAAAGTTCCCTTTTATCTGACCAACTTGGGTATTTCCTTTGGAAGGCTCCAAAGTAAAAGACGGGACTTGTGCACTGGGACAGTCATTTTCTCCTTCAAATCTTTGAATGTTGTGTGACTTAACTCTTTCCTTGATGGGTGAAATTATTGAGTGCATTCCTCTAGCAGTGGTTGTCCCTTTTTTTGATGCTCACGTGGAATGTAGCAAAAAATTGGTTGCTCATTACCAATATTGGTCTGCATGTCTCCTTTAGATTGTGAAATCTTAATGGAAACCTCTTATGCTCTCTTCTTAGACATCTTAATACTAGCCCATTGACTTTACTGTCTTCGAGATCAATTGAGTCAGCTTTTACATGTGCCTCCATATTTGATCTTCCAGAATCTAAACATAATTTTACATCTGCAAAATATGATTATGTCTCAGTGAAAGGATTGATGTCTGTATTAATTTTGACTGCCTCACCATCTTTCATATACTTCATGCATTGATGCAAAGTAGATGGAACCACTCCATTTTCATGAACCCAAGGACGTCTGAGCAACAAGTTGTATGATGTTTTGGCATCTATAACATGAATCAAAGTGTTTGATTTCATGTCGCCAATGGAAAATCCTACAGGAATCTTCCCTATGGATCATTGTCCTCCTTGATTGAAACCTTGGATCATTAGGTTACTTTCGGACAATTCATCAATAGAGATCCCAAGTTTTTTCAGAACAACTTTTGGCATGATATTGACTGCCGAACCACCATCGATTAGTATACGATTGAGATGTTGTTCCCGAATAGATCCTACAACAAACAAAGGTCTGTTATGTAGCTTAGACCCTAACAATAAGTCATCATTTGTGAAAGCAGTTGTAGCACAACATGGGGCAACTTTTTCATTAGTTTGATGTTCTTCTGTTATTGTTGGATTATACTCGCCTTTGCTTTCATTTGTTTCGTCTGTTCTAGAAATAATATATGTCACACCAATTTGACTACCGCAAAAGAATTTTTCAGGAAAGACTTCTTTAATGTAATGGGACTTCAAACCTTCTGCGATAAAAAACCATTGATCTTTTGGCTAGTACAAGGCTTAATGCTTTTTAGTGGCTATAGTTGATTCACATCACTCCTTATTGCTCTTGTCTTAGGAAGTTGTATCCTCAAAACTGCTTGATGTTTCCGCTTCTTATGAGTAACCAAAGTCCAACCATTAACTTCATTTTCTTTATGGTTGTCTATCTCTAGTGAACCTTCAAGAGTTTTCCTTGGAAATCAACTTCAATAGGAGTTAAACTTCCAAAGTGCAAGAAAGTGGACCTTGAGCACTTCTTTTGATTTGGTGCTACAATAGCATGATTTGCCTCCATTGTTTCATCCTGATCAATGATGATTTTTCCTTCACTTACTAACATTATGATTTTCTTCTACAAGATAAAGCATTTACTTGCCGGGTGGCCAAAGACATGATGGAACCTGTTGTATCTAGGATCATCAATTTTATTGATTTCTTCGGGCCTCTTTGATTCTGGAAGATCAGTAACTTTCTAAGCTAGCAATTCATCAAGAATCATAGGTACATCTGAATTTGGAAATGGGTAGACCTTTGCCTCTAACTCTTTCAAGGTTGGACGCCGCCTCTCCTCCCTTAGATATTGACTTGGGGCTTCCTTCTCTTTTAGTTTACTCTTGGTGGTAACCTTTACAGAAGTTGGTTTCACCGCCATAGATTCCTTAGTTTGGGTCTTTGAGATCATACCTCTTCTGAACTCTTTTTCTTTTGTCAGATCAGCAAAACGAGATGCCTTCCCATGACTCATGATGCTCAACTCCATGTCATGCGCTCGTGTAGCAAGTTCCTCAAAAGTTCACGTTTGATTCCTTATAGTATGTATAGAAGTCCTCAATGCATGCCTTGAATACACTTTTACATAACAGATATTTTAGAAAGACGATCTTTGCAGTTTAAACTCAGTGATCTCCAACAATTGATGTTATCTACCACAGGCTCGTCCTTTCTTTTCTAAGTGGCAGTCAACTCTATCAGGCTTACGGTTCAACGGGTACTGTAAAAATAATTGAGGAATTCCTTGTCAACTATCGATGGACTCGTGTTCCAGGTTGATATACCAGTCGAATGCATTCCCTTTCAGCGAACAAACAAATTGTTTTACCAAAAGTTCACCATGTGTTCCAATATTGCTACAAGTTTCAACAAAGTGGGCGATATGTTGCCTTAGGTTTCCCTTGCCATCAAATTATTGTAGCTTTAGTGGTTGATAATTTATCGGCATTGATAGACAATCAATCTGTCTGGTATATGGCTTGGAGTAATACAAGGAACTTTGTGGTGTACCACCATATTGAGCCCTGATAGTGTTTGTTATCATGTCTTGCAACAGTTGGACAGATAACGCTGCAACTGAAGCAGATTGTTTCTCATTTTCAAATTTTGACTTCACTAGAAATTCATCAACGTCCCTGTTTCCTTGATCAAAACCAGGTGGACAAGTAGGTACATGACTTGACTATCTAAGTGTGAAGGCCTCCAACTTGTTCATAAATTGAGCAATATGAAGATTTTTGTCATCAACAGATTTCTTCAGGCCTTAATGGTTTGCTCCATCATCGCAAACTTCTCGTCCCTGTTAGTTGAGTTAGCCATCAAAGTATTGACATTCATTGAAGTGGGAGAATCCATTGAATCGTCAGATTCACTAAAGTTGGAGCCAATTTGAGAAAATTCTCCAAAGAACACGGATGCAAGATTGCCCCTAGGTGTTGCCGTTACGACCATCGTATGAGAGTTGTTGGTTTTCATCGTCTCCAAAGAAGTGAAGTATTCAAATCCATCTAGCCCACTATTCTTGAACTTATGTCAACTAATCGGGCCAACATGACTGAGATGAGTAGGCACGACACAAGTAGAACCTTTGTATGAAAACTCACTACTCTTTCTGAAGGCCATTGAAGTAGTTGGCTTTTTAGTTTCTGGTTTGCAAGAGAAAGAGATGAAGAGCAGAATTGGTCCCACTAGGTGTGCCAAATTTGTTCGCAACAAATATCCGTAAGCGCTGAAAATCGATTGCAATAAAAATAAATAAGGAAAAAAATATGATTTTTTCTAATGAATCATTGTGAGAGTACAATTCTGTTGTTCTCTTGATTTTCTCTCCTAAGCTTCTCTAAGATTTGAGGGCCTCCAGTAGCATACTTCTTGAATTATTGGATGATATAGACCTCCTTGAGATGTTTTTGATCTCCGAGAATGTCGGAAAGAACTTCGTCATTTCAAGTCGATCTTCGGGAAGAACTCCGTTGATCACTCCTTCGAAGAGCTATGTAGTTGATGTAGCTTTCTCCAATTGCAAAATGCTTGTTGAAGAGTTTTCTTGATGCCCCCAAAATGTTATGTTCATCCCCTATTTATAGTTGTAGGGGGTGGACAAGGTTGCATATGATTGGCCAAAGGATGTCATTTTGACACTTGGCATGTTGTGATTGGTTCTTGCATTTAACTGAGACTACCACATCATTTGGACACATGGCGTCACCTTGTTGGTCTTGGATGCCTAGTAATTGTGACACGTGGCATGGGTTTTGGCTTCAAGGTGAAATGGATCTTGGATTTGAATTTAATAAATTGCTTTCTTTAATTATCTGGAAAGCCCAAATTATTCATTCAGCCCAAATGAGTATGGATTTAATTCAAATTTTGTATGAATTTTAATTTAATAAAATTCAAATCATTCATTCATTCGAAGAGAGAAAATTCAAGCTTCAACAAAACAACAAGGGACCTTATAGACCAAAGACTTGCTTCCTGAAACTGTTGTTATTTTGGTTGCTTGTATTTGTGCTTAACTTATAGGATTCATTTCACTTGTGATAGAAAAGTTTCAAAACTTGTGTGAATCATTGTAAGAACATAGTTAAGGGTAACTTTGTGTCTTACAGTCAAAGTCTATATTAATCAGTGAGGATTAATATAGGGGGTAATGCAGGCATTGCTTAGGCTCGTTAAGTAATAGGTTATATTACTTAGTGTTGAGATTAGGAGGTTAATCTCATTGTGTGGTGTAAACAGTGTTTTAATTTTGCTTGAGAAGATTAGTAAAAACAGTTTGAAAATCCTGTGACACAGATCATGGTTTTGCTTCTTTGAGTAATGAGGTTTTCACGTAAAGTATTGTGTATTCTTTCTATTTCCAGCATTTGTATTTTTGTGCTTTAACTGTGTATAGGACCACGTCCTATCAGAGTTAGTGGACGCATACATTCCATCACTGGGCATCCCAAATACATCAATTCTTGGTAAAAAGATGGAATGATCTTGTTGTAGCCAAGTATTGTGGCCTAGCAGTGAATGAAAACCAAGGTGAAAATTCTAGCAGAGATAGTGCTAGGTGATTTCTTCAGTACTTAAATTGGTGGGAGGCAGCAAGTACCCGATGAAATAAGGAAGGTGTGCGCGGCAGGTGGCCCAGACACTGAGGCTTTATAGAAATGAAATGATCTTCCTGATAATCTTAAAGTTCTTTGAACCAATAAATATGAGAAAAATTGCCTTATTTTCCAGTTGTTTGGAAAACTAGAATTATCTTCCTTGTGACCCCATTCTATTATAATTATTTGAAATGTTTTATATCACTTCAAAAGGCATAAATGTACTCTTCACTATCAAGGTTGTCTTAGGCTCTTAGCACTGAAATAAAATTGTATTTGTTAGTTTAACTGATGTTGCTTGTTGTGACTTCATCCCTTATGATCTCCTTTTTAAGATGGACAATCTAACTAAGGTCAAAGTTTCTTAGGGGAGGGGGGAGGGGGGTTGAGTGGTAGTACTCTTTTCCACTGCATCTGGATGACCTTAATGTCCTCACCTCCAACAGGTTTGTTCTCCTTCTGTCTAAATTGATTCTAGTTCTTGTTACAACATGTTTCTTTTACAACAAGATTCATTAAGCTTTTATGTGCACTTGGTGGTCAATGCTAAAGAAAAGCATTTGTCGCAGTTGACTCACCTAAAGTGGTTAAATCCAGCATGATATCTCATGTCTTTGTATGTTCGAAATGATTAAATTCATTAGTTTCCCTATGTAACATTTTCCAGCTTCTCATCCCCTCTAATGTAAGCATTGATGGAGGAGCCCGTTTCTGCTCATGCCTTGTTTCTTCTTAGTTCAATAAAAACATTCTTGTCAATTTTTAACTTTATAAGAAGTTATTGTCTTATGGTACATGGCACCCGGGCCTAGCAAACCCTAACCCTATCCTGCCTAATATCTGACATTAATTTGTGGTGTAAGTATTGAATTTTAATTAAAATCATATGGGTTTTTCATTCTACTAGAGGGATTAATCGACCATTCAATTCAATATATACATAAGAATAAAAAGGGTAAAATATGGGTTGTATTCATATTTGGATCAACTGTTGATAAAAAAACACTACAAAGAGAAAAAGGATATGCAGATCAAAGATAAATCTTTCAACTGCTGTAAATCCTCGAACAAACAAGAAAAAAAACACACGATCCCAATCTTTAAAACATTCAGAAAATATACCGAAAATAAAAAACCCATACAAATAAATCACTCAATTCTCTTTCTTTTCCCCTTATCAGCAACATTCTTATTCTCCACGAAATGAATTCTCCTGTTGACAGCAGCAAGATTTGATTCAACTAGCATCAGGAGATCTTTCTCTCCTTGATCTTCTTCTGGTTCTGGTTCTAGTACTGGTATTGATGATTACTTGTGCTTCTTTTTGGGTTTCAGATTTTGAGAGTAGAGATCAAAAACTTATTTACAGGCATCCAAATTGTCAGGCCAAGTTTGGAGTTCCCCATTAGTACCAGTAATAATAGTACAAACCTTGATATCACAAAGAGTTGCAAGCTCCATTGATTTCCTCTTTATGCATTCTTTCCTCCCTTGATAATACTTGGGATTGTTTGTTTTCTTCTTGCTTTTATCTTCTTCTGCCATAGCTTTATTCGATGAAGAGTCCTGAGAAGAATAAGTACGTATATATAGGTGTTTTGGGGAAATTTTATACCTTCGAAAATACAAATTGCCTATTTAAATTATAATTAGTATTCCTAATTTGAATAGGAAAGAGAACCAAATGCTCTTGGGAGGTTAGGTCAAAAATCTGCTAAAAGTTTTGGTATGTAAGTGTCCCGAATTGTGAAAGAAATATAATATAGAAAAATAGTAATTGTAACTTCCCAAGTTTACTGACATTTAGATTAGATCATCTACGTCACGCTTAGTGGGATGCGTTCTTTTTTTTGGAACCTACCTAGGTAAAACCATCCAAATACAACTTAATAAATCGAGTTTATTTGGAATATAGTTTACAACTTTATTAAGTAAAATATTAAATGAGAGTCCTTTTTAGATTTGGTAAGACGATCTTGTGAAATACTAGTGGTCTTAGGGATGGCAATGGAGTAGGGCGGGGTGGTTGCGGGGGCAAACCCGCATAAATCCGAGGAGAATTTAATCTGCCCTGCACCACCCCACATAGACTAATTTATCTTTTCAACTTGCCCCACCCGCGCCCCATATTAACCCACCCTACATAAACCCGCCCCGAATAAGTTTTCTTATTATTTTTTTCACTTAATTATTTAGCTTTAATATTCAACAATAATTTTTTTTTTTTGAATATTCAATTTATAAATTATAATTATGAAACACAATTAAAAATTTAACATAAACTGGAATTTAACAAAAAAGATAAAAAAAAAAATAAATCAACAGTTACACAGTAAAGTATAGGCTAGAGCGATTAGGCTAGAACATCAACACTTGCACTGTAAACCGCACCTGCCCCGCCCTACTAAGAATTGGAAAAAAACTATTTCAACCCGCCCCGCGTAGTCCTAAGCCTGCTTCGCTCCGCTCCACACCCACCCCGCCCCATTGTCATCCCTAAGTGGTCTTTTTGTTTAATTATGTATGGATTTACTTTCTTATATTTTCTCCCACATTCCTTTGGTATATAAAGTAAAGAGAAGTTGATTTGGTTAATGTTTGATGATTAATCAAATTATTTTTGAAAAAAGAAAAGAGAAAATAATTTTGAGTGGAAAATGTTTAGTATTACTATCTCCATCCACTATTAATTGTCATACTTTCCATTTTTATTGACAAACTATAAAAGCATTGACTAACACTTTACGATATATTTTTTTCATCATATTGTTATGCAAAAAATTGCAATGCTACAAACAAATAAGAAAAACAAAAGGAATATGTCTATGTAGGTTTTAGGGGAAATTTTGTACTTTTGGTAATAGAAGGTGTCTAGTTAAGTTACAATTACTATTTCCTAATTTGTACTAGTAGAAATAGAATTTAAATCTCTTGGAGATCGGTGAAAAAAATGCAAAATTTTTCGTATACGAAGCCTCCCGAATTGGAAAAGAAATACTCCATATATTGCAACTTACCAAATTGACTAATACATGTATTAGGTTACATAGTCAATGTTCTTTTCTCTAAACCTAGTTGGATTTGAATGTTTTTTTTTTTGTATCGACTCACGTTCCATTTTAGCGTAAACCAAATTAAAATAACTTGATCACACACTAAACTTTAACCAAATCATTTTCTCTTCACTTTATATACAAGAACAATGTAAGAGAAAGTATAGGAAAGTAAATACATACGGCATATCTAATCAAAGAAAAAGACTATTAATATTTTCATAAAGTTGTCTTACTGTATCTAAAAAAGATTCTTTTTCAATATTTTACTTAACAAAGTTATCTACTGTATCTCAAATTGACCCGATTAATTAAGTAATAAGGTTAATTTGGGAAATGGAAAACAACTCTATTAAGTAAAATATTGAAAAAGAGTCCCTTTTGGATATGGTAAGACAACTTGTGAAAATAGTGGTCTTTTTCTTTGATTAGGTATGTATGTACTTTCCTATATTTTATCGTACATTCCTCTGGTATATACAGTAAACAGAAGTTGAATAGGTTAAAATTTGATGATTAATCAAATTATTTGAGAAAATAATTTTGAGTTTGAATGAATGTTTTTTCAAGTCATCACATCAAAACTAATGAATTATGACATGTAAGTCATGACAGAATCGTATAACTTCATATTATATTCAACGTACTTATTTTGTTTGATTATTCACAAATCGCGTTATATTATTTTTAAAGCTACAAGGGGAAAAAATAATTCAATTCATCACAAATTAATCAGAATAATTTCATGCTATATACAACCTAGTTATTATGTTGGATTATTCACAAATCATTCCAGATCTTCAACAATCCCCAACCCCAACCCCAACCAGGGCCACCCAAAAGTGGAGATCCTCAAATATGTTGTTTTCCAAAGATTATTTTTAAGTAAAACATATAATTGTATCATACTTACATATATGATTCAAAGACCTCTTGTGAGAGACTATCACTGTATAAATTAAGATTAATTACTGGTAACACTTACTTAAAATATTGTTAATATCAAACAAAAAGAGAAAACAATGATGGTAAATCTATATTTCAGCCTTTGAAATGAAAATTTCAGCCTTGAAATGAACCCTATTTTGAGTTATAAGTCTTGAGACCCTTTGAAAGTCTATTATTGTGTTTTAAACTAAGTTTTGAGGAAAAGTTTTAAGGAGGCGATTTTGATTAAAAGTTTAAGGGAACTAAGTATTCCAAATGTATCATTTTATACACTGAGAAAAGAGAAACTTTGATTTCTTAAAAGAGTTTATGAGTTCAAAAGATATTTCAGAGTAGTTCAAAAGGGTTTGAGTAATTATGTCACGCCCCGAGCCTACACCCCGGACGTGGCTGGCATTCGAGAACCATTGCTAGCCCCAAGCAAACCCTTGTCCTGGCTTTCTTACTCAGTGGAAGACTTTACTCAAGATAAATATACTTTAAAAGAAAAACAAACTTCTCAATAAACAACTTAGAATGTAATAAATAACATTCACTGCCAAAGTGGGAACTCAAGTCTCAACTTAACGAAAAGGGAAAGTAAAAGACACATGAACTAACATCACTAACTCTATCTATGAAACCTCTAAACAACTGAGATGGACATCGAGACAAGACCCACAACATCTTAATGAACTAAAATATTAAAAGCAATAAAAAGGATCCTCTGGAAAGCTAGGAGGCTTACCAACTGACTCTGAGTGCTCAACTGGATCAACGAGGTACTGGATACTGATCCTGGTTATCTGCATCTCCATTATAAGACGATGCAGGCCAACTGGCATCAGTACATCGAATGTACGGGTATGCGACTTGGAAAGCTAAACATAACATAGGCTTGAAAAGAATCTGAAAGAAGCACTTACATTGGCTTTACTCAACTCCTGAATAACTTAACTCAATATAAAGCAATAAAACACATGTAATATATAGAAAACCTTTAAAATAGTAGAAAACAACTTAGTTTGTTAAAGAAGATGCAATAATAAACTCAACTTTACTCATATAATAAAGTAATATCGTTTTTATGGGAGATTCTCTAACCGACAACCACCATTATGAGCCTAAGTGGTGATACAACATCTTGCGCATGCTGCCAAAACTGTCCTATATTTTGCCGTAATATAGAACGCCTTAACTAAGTGGATCCACTAGTCTATGCTAAAAGCATCTTAAGGAGTCATCTAAAAAGTATGATCCTTTACTACCCATGATAGCTACATGGTTTATGAAGACGTGAGTTATCTGAACTCAAACTCTTCCCCATATCAGTGCTCAATACTACTCCCAAAATATACTTAGCTCATATGTTTGTAAAAACAAAACTTTTTCTTTGGTTTGAGATAATTACTCAAAAACTTAGCTTAAAAACTCTCTTGGAAATCTCAGTTTCCTTTGTTACTCAAATGTGAAAACATTTAAACTCTTGGGAATACTTAGTTCCCGTATAATCTTTGAAGAATGAACTTTACTAGTACTCTTTACTGAAAACTAGCTCAAAGCTCTTTTGGAAATCAAGGTTTCCTTTCTTCTTTAAATGTGAAAACATTTACTCTTTGGGAATACATAGTCCCGATATACTTTTTTGAAGAAATGAACTTCAAACTTTACTCTTTACTCAACTCAAAACTCAAGTCTTAAAACAAAGTTAAAACATTTGTAAAAGACTTTTGGAAGACCTTATGAACTTCTCTTAACTTGACTCTTGACTTCTCTTGACTTGACTCTTAATTTCTCTTGACTTGACTCTTAAGTTTTCTTGAATTGAATTATGGATTCAAGGATTGTGATTTGTGAAAGGAAAGATCTCATGATGTTTAGGAATGATTTTAGATAGCTAAACATGAGAAATTATCAAGAAATCACTGCCTGGAAACTAGTTACAACGCGGAGGTGTATTTAAATTTTTGGTCGCGAAAATACTTTTTGAGGCAGAACGGTCCGTGACCGCTCCGTGACATGAGGATGAATTTTGCAAAACTAGGGGGCAGGTTCGTGACGCGGCTTGGGACACCAGATTTGCTCGACTTCTCCCTTCTTCGTTTTCCATCCCCAATTCGCCTAAATTCAATTCTTTTTCTCAATATGTCTTTAGATTCAGGTACCCACAACATATACACAAGAATCTAACTCAAATAACTCTAATAATCAATTCTACATTTTCAACAAACTCCTCAATCTCATCCCAATTCAAGAACGAAAGTAAATTAAAGAACACCATTCAAGATTCATCAATTTTCAACTTTCTAGAACAAACTTCGATGAAATAAATAGGATTGGCGCATGGGTGAATGAACCCAATGCTATGAAAGACTCATATACCTCGTATGGATCACCCCTTGATGAAATCCTCGAGCCTAGCTTTAAGAACTTGATGATTCCTTGCTCCTCCTCTTTTCTCCTCTACTTTTCTCTTCTCTCAAAACCCTAAGTTGTTTCTCAAAAGCGTAAACTGAATCCAATCATTTTAGACCCCAACTTAATTACCAAAAATGAAATTAATTAATCGGATGGTGAAAAGACCATAATGCCCTTCTAAAATCTAGATTGGACTTTCCTTATTTTAACAACCCAACTTCCAATAGGCATAACTCACTCATACAAACTCTGAATCGCACAAAATTGGCGGCGTTAGAAAGATTATTCCAAGATCTTTCCTACGATATCTGGAAACACATTCTAACTCATCATGAGCTAGGAGTTAGGGTCATTTGAAGTTTACCAAAACTCAAACTTAACCAATTTTCCAGATTTTTATTATTTCCAAAAATCACTCTTTCTAATTCTAGCTCTTGCTAGTTCTTTCAATTTGAAAGATGTTACAAATTATCTCAAATTGAGGAAGAGTTATGTTTCTAAACATATGAGCATGAGTTATATATATTATTGGGAGTAGTATTGAGCACCGATATGGGGATAAGTTTAGAAAACTCAAAATCCTCATAACCATGTATGCCAACATGGGTAAAGGATCATACCTTTTTAGATAATTCTTTATTGCTTTTAAGCATAGTTTAGTGGATCCAATTAGTTGAGGCGTCTTATACCCCAACAAGGTATAAAACAGTTCTAGCAACATGGGCGAGACGTTGTATCATCACATTGCTCATAGTGATGGTTGTTGGTTAAAGAATCTCCCAATTAAAATTAAAGTAAAGATTATTTTTATTGTATTTTTATATTTATAAAATAAAAGCCTAAAAAAATTTAATATATAATATTAGTATGTTGTATTCAGCACAAAAATAGAAGAGATAGTTTCTATTCATACCTCTCTCTCTTTTTAAATTATTTATCATTTAAAATAGTAAAATATATTTATCATCATCTCTCTTTTAACTTTCAACTATTTCTCCTAAGAATTCTCAAAAAGGTATTTAAAAGTATATCCCTCCATAAAATTAGCAAAAGATATTTAATTTTTGACTATAGCTTATTTTATAGGGTATTCCTATTAATCCACCATCTACAAATTATTTTTTCAACTGATTGCTATAAGTTAGGTGAGAAACTCAATCTATATTTACTTAATAAATAAGTGTACATTTATTTTCATTTGTATTCATTGATCCGTTTTCATCTTATAGATTGATATACATTTGTGTTGGATACATTCGTCTGTATATATTAATAAATTTGTATTCATTTGTTTGCATTAGTATCTTTCTAATTTTATGTAGGTATACATTGGTATGTACTGATCCAACAAATTTATATGCATTTAATAAATGGAAATTGATATTCATTTTTCCATATTTACTTTACAAAATTTCTATATATTTATTTAAATCGAGATTGATATTCATTGATATACATTGGGCATTACTCGTCTAATAAATAGGTATAGATCTATTTGCATTACTATTTTTATTAGCTTACATCATTATATATTGGATCGTATTCATCAACAAATTTGTATACATTTGTTGGAGATAAAATTAATATTCATGACCAAATTCTATCTACAAAATGAAATAATTTATATAATTATCATAAATATATTAATTAATATATAAGTATCAAAATTAATACTTGTGGAAAAGCATATAGGCTGGAAAATTTATTCAGGGACCTGCAGTTTTTGGTGGGATGATTGGCTAGGGGAAGGTCCTTTGGCCAGCTACACCACTGAAAGTACCAAACTCAACACCACCCCTGTCTCTTATTTTTTAATCAATGGGGAATGGAATGAAGCCATGATCAGACTCCATGCCCCTCTTCTCATGGTCCACAAAATTCTGCAGCTCCAGATCATGTATCAAGAGGAAGTGCCTGACAGACCTATTTGGAGACCTCTTGATGATGGAAAATTTTCTTGTGCCACTGCCTGGGAGATCATCAAATCCAAGAAATAAAAAACAAAGCTCAACCAACTCACTTGGCATAAAAAGATCCCCTTCAAGATCTCTTTTTTGATGTGGAGAGACTTAAGGGGGAAACTACCTACAAATGACAAAACTGGCTCCTTTGGAATGCCTCCTTCTAGGTGTTCTTGTCGTTTCGAACCTGGATGGGATAATATTGATCATATCTTTATCACTAGGCATTTTGCCAATTACATATGGCAATTCCACTCAGCTTTGATTAGAGTTCAGCATAGTGACACCCCTTTGAGGAACTTGGTAATAAGATGGTGGAGTATGGACTATAGAAATGAAGTGCAGAAAATTCTTCTTCATGCCTTACCTATCTTCATTTGCTGGAACTTATGGAAAAACGGGTGCTCAGCTAAGTACGGGGGTAAGCATTCCAGCTCTGCAAGGGTTAACCATTTGATCTTAAAAGACACTCACCACCTACATAACAGTGACTTCTCCTACTTGAAGTGGTCAAATAACTGGCAGGAGCTGCTCAATATGGTACAGAAATACAACCAGGAACTAAGCATCATGCCTTTCATTTGGACCAAGCCTCTAGATAAATGGTATAAGTTAAACATTGATGGTAGTGCCTTAACAAATCCAGGAAAGATTGGTGGAAGATGTATATTAAGAGACCATACAGGGGAATTGATATATGCCTTCAGTGTCCCACTCGGAGAAGGGAGCAATAATAAAGCTAAAGTTTAAGCTGCCACCTTTGGTCTTGATTGGTGCTTTCAACATGGATACAAGAGAATCATCTTGGAAGTGGACTCTGAATTCCTTACTCACTGGATCAAACACAATCTTACACCACCATGGAGACTGCAACAATATGTTGAGGCTTTAAAGGACCTCATACAATTGCTTGAAGCTTTCTAGTGCATACATACTTATAGGGAGGCCAATAACACAGCAGACTTCCCATCAAAACTAAGCCACAAGAAAGACATTCCTCAAATGCTCTATACCACTAATCAACCACCAGTTCCAATCAAAGGAAGTTTTTACTAGAGAAAATGGGTATAACCAATTTCATAAGAAGGAAGCTGAAAAGAATAAAGAAACCTCCTTAGTTAGGGGTTCTCCCTTGTCTGTTTAGGTTCTATTTTTTTTGTTTATTCTCTTCTTACTAATGTAAGGGGAGAGTCTCCCTTGTTTATGCTTACTAGTATTTTGTATCTGGAGGAGTCCTCTCTTTTAGGTGCAGTTCTAGTAGGTTCTCCTTGTTAGTATGGGAATGAGTAGATTCTCCTTAGTAGGAAGGTCAACTCATGAACCACCCTAGGATTTGGAGGTAAGGTTTATGTCCCCCTCTGTGTATTTTGCTTGTTTTTATTTATGATAAGCCCCGGGGGTGTTGCTAAGCCCCTGACCCCTCCAAGGGTCTTTCAACCATAAAAAAAGGAAAGTTAGTATATCATATAACTTTGATAATAAGGGTGTGTAATCATTTAAAATTTATTAAATATAAATTTATAAAATGATTCGAATTATGTTAAATTTATAAATATATTAATCCAAATAAATACTATGAGTTAATAATATTGGGTTAAATTTTTAAGTCCAATAAACATGGATTTAACTAAAATCTAAATTAATTGTGTTGGACTAGAATAGATGAGCCCAATTTGCTAAACCCAATTTCATCCCATTCTAGAGGCCCATTTTGGTGCCACGTGGGCAAATGGTGGCATGCCAAGTCAAACAAGAAGCCAATATGATCATGACATGTGTCAAAAATGACAAGCCTACTCCATAAAGCTCATATGCTATGTGAATTAAATCTGATTGGCCGAAGGCAATCCTGTTCCAATCGCAACTCCTCTATTCTAAACTATAAATAGGGTCCTCATAATTCAGAAACGAGACCAAAAATTCTAAACAAGAAGCTAGAGAAAATCCGTGCTACAAACGCCATAAAATTTTCTATAAAGCTACAAATTTAAGAATTTAAGCATTTAAGTTCAAGAACAATCAAGATCAAGACCATCAGATTCAAGAACAAGATCAAAGCCCTTGAATTCAAGTAAAATTCAAGATCAAGATAAAGTTCAGGTTTAAGTTCAAGATCAAGTTCAAGACAAATTCAAGATCAAGCTCAAGCGCCCTTGAATTTATATTTGAAAAGGCAAATTCAGAGGAATCATAGAGATTGTAACACTTGCACTTGAAATAATAAATACGATTGTTGTGATATTTTTCTATTCTTGATTATTGTTTTCTCAACGCGAATTTTACTATCTACAAATTCTGGCGCGCCAGTGGGGAAATCTCTACCTCTCATCTCAACTTTTCAAGCATCAAAGAATATCGAGATGACTTCCATGAAGAACAACTCTTGATCAATTGCCTCTAAGGCCACTAGCTCCAAGTTCTCTACTGAAGTTTAAGGCATTCTTGGTGTTACCTTTGGAAGTTTCAGAGTTGTTACGAGAAGCAAGGTTGCTATGCTAGGACAACAAACACTTCAAGTGATGTCCACATCAACTCCTGTTTTTTGGGTCTTCGACTCCAAATGGAGCAAGTTCCTCCACAAATTCTTTTGAAAGAGGAAGCAGTGTTGCTGAAAAGATCAAGAAGACATTGGCTCTACTTGAGCAATCTGGTTTCAAGAACTCTACCACAAGGGACAACTATGATTCAACTAATGAATCATCTCCACATGCATTGCATAATGTGAGTCCGCTGAAGATGAACTTACACGACAATCCATGCTACTCTCCTACATCTCCAATGATCATACAAACGATGTGGACTTTTG
Source organism: Solanum bulbocastanum (assembly GCA_037074985.1). Taxonomy (NCBI): domain Eukaryota; kingdom Viridiplantae; phylum Streptophyta; class Magnoliopsida; order Solanales; family Solanaceae; genus Solanum; species Solanum bulbocastanum. The sequence continues at coordinate 16,295,136 of CM073607.1, read as the reverse complement.
CTTCCTCTCTAGACGAAACAACTCGCAAATATCACGAAGTTGGTTGAAGGATTGACAAAGCATGTACAATACCAAAAGTCTCGAATTGATAAGTTGATGGATAGGATGAAAGGACTTTTAGATGGAGAAGCAATTAATACGCCTGGAAAGGGTGTTGATGTTCAAGAGATCGAAGATCCTGCGAAGAAAGCACTGCTTGTTAGTGAGATGTCAGTTTCATCTGAAGGAATGATCCAACTTCATCGCTTGAAGGAGTTTATTAAAGGCACTATCAAAGTAAGTATGAAGTATCCACCAAGTCTTCTCATATGTACTCCAAGACATTCTCTCCGAGAATTGATAACTTTAAAATGCATGTTGGTTATCAACCTCCCAAATTTCAACAATTTGAGGGTAAAGGAAATCCAAAGCAACATGTTGCACACTTTGTGGAGACATGTAATAATGCTGGAACCTATGAAGATCATCTTGTCAAACAGTTTGTCCGCTCTCTAAAAGGACATGCCTTTGATTGGTACACAAATCTTGAGTCCAATTCTATTGACATTTGGAAGCAACTAGAGCATGATTTTCTCAATTGCTTCTATAGCACAAGGCATACAATGATCATGGTAGAACTTAGGAATACTTTCCAAAGGAAGGATGAACCGGTTATAGATTTCATAAACAGATGGAGGAACGCGAGCCTAAATTGCAAGAATAGGCTTAGTGAAGCTTCTGTGATAGAAATGTGTATCCAAGGAATGCACTGGGAGCTTCTTTACATCTTACAAGGAATAAAACCAAAATCCTTCGAAGATCTAGCTACTCATGCTCATGATATGGAGTTGAGCATGTCCTCTGCTGGAAAAGATATGATGTTTGTCTATGATCCCCGCAAAGAAAGACACAAGTAGGAACCCAAGAGATAAAGCAAATTATTTCCCAAAAATAACAACAAAGAATCAATGAATGTTAATGTGTCGCCTGCGTAGTTCACCACGAATGAGGTCATGAAGCAAAATGTGAGAACGACTTTCCAAGCACGTTCAAATCAAAAATCGACACTATGGGAGATACAAGGAAAAAATATCCCTTCTTAGATTCTGACGTTTCTGAGATTTTTGATGAGTTGCTCAAGTTAAATCTCATTGACTTGCCATAGATGAAGTGAACCGATGAAGTTACAAAAGTTGATGACCTAAATTATTTCAACTATAATAGACTTGTGAGTCATCTTCTTGAAAAATGTTTTGTCTTCAAAGATAGAGTGATATGATTAGTTAATGAAAAAAATTATCCTTGATGATGAGAAGGCTAGTTATAACCAAGTCTCTATCATATTCGGCTCACTCTACACAGTCCAAATATGTATCTCTGAAAAGCATAAAGTAGAGTCATTGGAGCAGGAAGTTGATATAGATGGTAATGAAGGCTGGATTCCTAGACTAATCGAAGACACAACAAGTCAAGCTTACGAAAAGAATCATCTGAGCAACCGATTAAAAGGAAGATGGTGAGGAAATTGGGAAAGCAAAAATCAATCAAGCGCCCACAGAGGGTAAAGGTAGAGGTGCATCACTACCAGAAACCCCGACATCCTGTACCTCTAGAGGAATTCTTAACAAATTCATTCTGCACATTGAAGACAATGTTGAGGCATCATGTTTCAATACTGATAAAAAAGAAACAACAAGAGTGTCCCATACTGACAAAAAGAAGGAATAACAAGTGAATCCTCACCAAAAGTGTCTCCTAGTGATGAAGAAAAAGCAACAATGGAAATCTCGTCAATGATGTCTTCTTCATCTCCTAAAAAATCTATTGAAACTTCTTCCCAAGAAGCACGTGCATGTAATACAAAAATCATATTTACATATAATGATCTTCTATTTTGTGAAATACTACACAATCGTCCTTTGTATATAGTGGGTCACGTGCTAGAGAAGAAGATAAATAAAATCTCAATAGATGATGGATCTGGAGTTAACATTCTTCCTATCCACACATTAAAGGAACTTGGCATCACAACTGAAGAGCTTAGTGAAATTCATTTGTTGATACAAGGATTCAATCAAGGGGAACAGAGGTCTATAGGCTCTATTAAATTATAGATCCACGTGGAAGATTTGCGATCAAGCACATAGATGCATGTGATCAATACAAAGACTTCATACAATATATTACTTGGCAGGCCTTAAGTACACGAGAATAGAATTGTCTCATCTTCTTATTATCAATGTTTGAAGTATCTTGAAGGCGGGATTGAAAGGAAGATAGTTGCAGATGATAATCCTTTCACCGAAGTCGAGACGCACTTTGTCGATGCAAAATTCTATTTGAAGAGTTCTGTTGTCAATAAAGGGACAAAATCTAATGATGCCAAATCAATCAAGTCTAATAAGATCACAAGCAAAAGAATCGATGTGGCTGTCGAAAAGGTAAAAGTTGAAACTAAAGAACTTTGTCCAATTCTTAATGAAGGGAAGATAATGCCTTCAAAGAAGAAGCTGACTTTGGGACTTCGCTATGTCTCAAAAGTGAAGAAAGAAGAAGTTCAATCATCTGACCTTCAAGAAAATGTATTGAGAGGGCAAAGTTTTCCTATCAGACAGATCGATGCACTAAACTTGTCTTCAAAACTGCCAGGAAAGTCAATCTTTCAAAATAAAGTGAGAGATGAGGCACTCCCTACAAAGCACACAAGAGAAGGTTTTGATCCCAATTCTTACAAGTTACTTGTGAAGGCTAGATACAACCCTAATGAGCAATCAATGTTAGAGAAACTCCCATTAGAAGATACAACTATGCAAGCATGTGAAGGCCTAGGCTATAGCCAACCGCCACCAATTCGAATTTCCATAAGAAGGGCAAGCAATAACCATATAACTTTTGAATATGAGGTCACTACTCCTAATAAAAGCCTTTTGTCTTTGATCGACTTGGAGAATCTACTGCAAGAACTTATGTGTTTGAGAGGTTAGGTCCATTGAAGAAGAATACAAAAATCTAAGAAATTATTTAGAAGTTACAACGCTTACTTCACATTTGATTTGAAATGATTTCAAAAGTTTGATTCCTTCTAGAATAAGGCGATGAGTGAAACTTGTGGTTTCATGTAAGGAGGAACTCAAGGGAAAGGCTCACACTGTGGTTTACACCAAGGAGCACGAGGAAGATGAAAAAAGTGTAGGCTCCTCATATTATGTTACAATCCAGAATGAGCACGATTATTTTCCTCAAATAAAGATTAATGAAAAGTTAGAAGATATTGTCTGGTGTTGTCATATATCTATCAATGACAATGATCCTTTAGAAGAGGAAGATGTTGGAGATGCTCCACCAGAACTTGAAGAAGGTGTAAAGACCACAATAGATCCTTTGATGGAAGTTAACCTTCGCACTAATGAAGACCCAAGGGCAACTTACTTGAGTGCCTTTCTAGAAGTTGATGAAGAAATCGCTTATATGAATATACTCAAAAAATATAGGGATGTCTTCTCTTAGAGTTATAAAAAGATGCCTAGATTGAATCCTAAAGTAGTGGTCCATCACTTGGCAGTCAAAAGTGGTTCTCATCATGTTAAGCAAACTCAAAGACGTTTTAGGTCAGACTTGGTTTCATTGATAGAAAATGAAGTTAACAAACTTATTTAGGCAGGCTTTATTAGTGAGGTCAAATATCCTACATGGATTTCAAGTATTGTTCATGTGAGGAAGAAGAACGGTCAAATTTGAGTTTGTGTGGACTTTAGAGATCTCAATAATGCATGCCCTAAAAATGATTTTCCTCTTCCCATTCTGAAGTTGATGATTGATGCCACCACTAGTTATGAGGCGATGTCATTCATGGACGATTTTTCTAGCGATAATTAAATCTGCATGGCACAAAAGGATGAAGAACTAACCGCATTTCGCACACCCTAAGGGTATTTATTGCTACAAAGTGATGTCATTTAGCTTAAAGAATGTTGGTGCCACATATCAAAGGGATATGAAAAATATATTTGATGACTTGCTCCATAAAAATGTTGAATGCTATGTTGATGACTTGGTGGTAAAGTCGATAAAGAGGGGTGACCATTTGAAAGACTTAAGAATGGTGTTTGAGTTGCCCCAAAGATATCAACTAAGGATGAATCCATTGAAATGTGCCTTCGAGGTTAGTTCTAGCAAGTTCCTTGGCTTTATTGTAAGACATCGAGGAATTGAAATTGATCAAGCCAAAATTATGAAATATCGAAGATGCCCGAGCCTCGAAATATTCATGAGTTAAAATGTCTCCATGGAAAGCTAGCCTACTGTTACGACCCAGGAGTACCCCCTAGACGTAACACGGCATACAAGACTCAGAAAAGCCTCATACAAGCCCTTAGCATATCATGAAGTTAAGATAATAGAAAAGTACGGAAAAATTTAAAACTTTTTACAATCGAAGTCATTTTCATAAAACCAAGTAAAAGTCAAGTCTTTCTATACTTTGTCTCAAACTATCTAATAAAACTTTAGAATAAAATTCTTGGGACACAGCCCATACAATAGTCTCAACATGAAAATAAACACATAAAGGAAATGGTGGGTTTTGTCCTCGAAGCTATGAGGACTCACCAAGATCTTCAACTTCTTAGCTTCTTAGAAACTATCGCCAAACCCTCCATTTGACTAGAATGTAGGCAAAGTATGCATTTGTACAAAAGGTACTAAATATGTTAGCTAGCATAATCATAGGAGCATAAGACAAAGGTTAGTCAATTTAAGACATAATCCAAAATCATATGAAATACTTCATGAAACATCAATAATAAGCATTAGAGACAATATCATCATAATAAGCAAAGTCTCCAACATAAGCATCATATAAGCATTATTTGACTCTTAGTCATCTCTACCATAATAGTACTACTCTCAAATAACCTAAAAGCATACATGTGCAATGCAAGAATAGCATCCCATAATACACCCAAGCCAAGTATCCCTTTTTGGTCATCTTAATCATAGTCTATATGCATGGTCAAGTCTTAAGCCTTTCAACCATAAGGGTATCATACTTCTAATTAACCTCAAAGCACACTTTTGTAATGCATGAAAGGCATCTCATACTACCCTTCAGACCAAGCATAGCCTTGAAGTCATGCTAGTGATATTAACCCCCCTTTGGTCTCACTATTGGCTTACTTCATGTAGACAAGGGAACAATCACCTTTAGTTCAAATGCATCTTGGAAGGCAACTATGGCAACAATCGTATCTCAAGGTACATCATACAAGAGAACACTTTTTTTAATAACCTTAAGTCATACTTGTGCATTGCATGAATATCATCCCATAATACTATTCATGATAAGTACCACTTTTAGGTCCACATACTAATACTTCTTGGTTTGGAACCTAGTTCCTCTCTTTAACTTTAGAACACTATGAGGTACTCTCTTAAACATATCTTAGTTCATTATTAGGTTGAACCCTATGAGATACTTCCTTTAGTATGTCTAAGTTCATTATTAACATGGACCCTATGAGATACTACCTTAAGCATGTCTAAGTCCATTTACACTCTTGAACACTATGATGTACTTCATTAAGTAAGTCTTAGTTCATTTATGCTTTTGAACACTTTGAGATGCTTCTTCAAGCATGTCTTAGTTCATTGGATATGGAGATTGCTACTAGAAACCTTAACTCAACTGTGTGAAGGCTCCCATCTCATGCGACCTAACTTTGGGAAAACCCACACTCTACTACGTAAGAGTTTCCCCTTTAATTTGGATAGTCCTCACATCAACTAGGTGTGGTTGTCCTTTCTACTTGGCGCCTGGACCCTATCTTGTGTGACACTCCATCTCATTGTCAATATCCACTTGAGGCCAAGAATACACCCCAAGATTTACTATTTAGCCTTGCTTAATACTCATGTCTCATGGAAGGATGTCCTTGACAATCAATCCATGTTCAAGTGATTCTATCACTTTAAACTTTCAAGAATTTGTAAGGTAGGTTAGGTAGGTGAAGATATTCCACCATAACTCTATCTATCAAGCTTTTAAAGACATTCCACCATAACTCTATCTATCAAGCTTTTAAAGATATTCCACCATAACTCTATCTATCAAGCTTCTATTCTCATTTAGACTTTACTCTCAAAGCCTTAGCATCTATAGTTAATCATATTAGTTTCACTCTAAAGCCCTAACTAATTATTCTCACAAGCCTTACTCTCAAGCTTTCTTTCTTAATCTCATCATTATAGCTAGATTTCAAGGTAATTTAATCACATCTTTCATTAATAGGGGATTCTAGTCATAGTTGATCATATAAAGGTTCAAATTCAACTTTAGTGGTTATAATCCTTCATATTCAATAAATCCTAGTTCCATTCATGATTATATGATCCTCACCTTGAACAATTACTACTAATGACATTGATTTAAGAAGATTGCCTATGAACCTTCAATTGCACCTATAATGGCATAAACCCACAATATCACATTCATCAAATAGACTAGGGTTAACCATAGAAATCACATGAATTCATCATAATATCATAATTCAATGCTAATACAAACATAATTAGGTACTATCCACTAGGTTGGAATCATACCCAAACACTACACATAATGTAAGGAGAACCCTAGCTAGAATTGGGTTTTTGACTTCACAATTGGGGGAAATCTAGGGGGATCTATGGGTGGAAGAACCCATAATGAATAATCTAACATACCTTTATTCAAAGCCCTAATTATTCTTGAAACAATGGAGTAAAATTGGCCCCAACTTCCTTTCTTCTTCTTCTTCTTCACTTGTAGAGAGAGAATTATTTGGAAAGAATTTGGATTCTTTGAAGAATGAATTAATTGATTTAGTCTAGGGGTCTATTAGGCTTATATATGTGGTTTAATAAATAACTAACCGGCCTCCTTTAACCCCTAACTAATTACAAATTAACCCCTAAACCCCTAACCTAAAAACTAAACCTTAAAAATTGACCTCACCCATAAAACCCCCTCCCACGGACCGTGGGTGGGTCTACTGTTTGTACTACACACTCCTAGGTGCTGGACTGAGGCTGAGAATTATAGGCCAATACAGACCTTAACCCACGATTGATATATCGTGAGTTTACGGTATTTATAATATATTTCACTTAAAAGTTGTGTGTGTCTAAGGCAATTTTGTATTAGAATTAATATTTATTGTGTTATATTTGTAGGAAATAGGCTTGGACGAGGTCGAGATAGAGACAACTAAAATTATTCAAAAGTGGCCACCCACGGAAGTGACCTACGGACTATAGGTCTAGTCACGATCCGTTGATGGGCTAGCGTAGAATGATACTTAAGGAAATCTGACCAAGTGTGGAACTACGGAAGAGAGTGATGGACTGTAGGTCGACCACGGGCCGTCCTACACAACCGACAATTGATTCAGAGATTTTGAGTTTAGTACTTGAGGAAAATTTCTAAGTGTGGAACCACGGAAGGGGACCCACGGACCATCAACCTACGGTCCGTACTGCACGTGTCCGTCGTTTGTGTCTGAAAGTTGAAGGTTCCAGTTTTTTAGAAAAAGTCTAAGTCTTGAGCTACAGAAGGGACTTACGGACCGTAGGTTAATCCACGGTCCGTAGGTTAGTCTCGTCGATTGAAGTCGTGTCCAGCAGTTTATTTCTTTATTTTGTTTCCTTTTTATTTAGGAAAAGTTTCTCTATAAATAGGGTATGTAAACCTCATTTTTGGGGGTTAGCCACTATTGTTTAACTTTAGTTCTTGGTATTTTCTTATGAATTAACTTGCAAACTTTAGCAATTTGATTTCCAAATTTCGGTTTATGAGATTTTTGCTTTGAATTTCAATTGGAGATTACGAGTTTCGTCTACACATTACGTAAGTTCATGAATTCTTCTTCTAAAATTATGAATTGTGTTCTTCCAAGAATGAGTAACTAAATCCACAACTAAGGTTGTGGGAACCATGAGCAATTAACACAGTATGAACAATAACTAAGTCATTCTTGAATAGTGTTGATGCATGCATTGATAATTCTTTCGTTTAGAAGTCTTTTTAACGAGTGCACGCGTTAGAACTCGCCTTGTTGCTACTTGCTGGACCAAGGAGGTAGTTAATAAGAAAAGAATTAGCAACAGAGATTTAGTGTGATACTATTTAATAGTCTAATGTCAATTGATGCGAGGGTGAAAACTAAGCCATACATTGATGTGATGTCTAATATGAGGTAAAGGTAAGGGTTAATAAATTATACACACGTAGCCGGACCAAGGTGCAAGGTGAAATTTCCTATTTGGCGAACCAAGAACTTAGGGATACCTAACTTACCACTTTGCATGTGATACACTAAGATAGGATTACTTTTATTAGTATTACCGTGTTATGAGCTTATGGGGAACACATACACCCTAGTTTCTCTCTCTCATTGATAACAACCAAAGTTCGAATCTTACTCACTTGCTCTCTAAACAACAATCAGTTATTTGTTACACAAACCCCCCCCCCCTTTACTTACTTGTCTCGGAAATAAGTTAACTAAACGAATATAATAGTGAGTTATGTTAAAATCTAAACCATATTCCTTGTGGGATCAACCCCAACCTACAAGTTGGGTTCTTTACTTGATAACGATCACTTATACTTCTTTAGGGAGGTGTAATTTGAGCGTAACAAATTTTTTTGGTGCTGCTGTCGGGGAATAAGGCTTTTAAATTAAGTTTAACTATATTATTGAACGTTAGTCAATTATTTCCTAATTTTACGTTTACTTTTGTTTTGTTTCTACAGGTTTCTACTCTAGTGTATGCCAAGTACACAGAGTCAAGGCAAACCATTGACCCTATATGATCCATATATAAGCAGAACTTTGAGAAGGATGAATAATCAAGGGGTCCAAGTCAACCCAATAGGTGGGAATCTAGGTGATGGAGTTGAGTTGTAGCATCCTGGGGTTGTTAATGAGAATGTTCATGTTCATGGTGATAATATACTTGAAGATGTTTTGAGGGTACAAAATCCACCAAAACTAATGTTGCATGATAACTATATGGTCAACTTCAATATCGGTGAATCCAAATGTCCTATTGTGCTACCTCTTCTACCTCTGGGGAATACTTTTTTTGTGACTAGCAGTTTGATGCAGATTCTTACAGCGAGGGGTTTGTTTGCTGGTATGGCATCGGAGGATCTATATGGACACATGGCCAAGTTGAGGAGTGTTTGCAAGAGTTGCATGGGTCGACCGAAATTGGACATGGATGTCATAGAGTTGAGAGTTTTCCCTCTATCTTTGATCGATGATGTTGCAGTGTGGTTTTCTGAGTTGCTATAACTCCATTCATACATAGGATCAATTGCACAAGGTGTTCATGGCAAAGTACTTTCTTTTGTCAAATAATCTGAACCACAAAGATAAACTCAACAACTTTGTGGCACTACCTGGAGAGTCTGTGAGTAGTTCGTGGAATAGGTTCACTGCATTCATAAGAAGTGCTTCAAATCACTGCATTGATGATGAATCGCTGAGGGATACTTCTACAAAGGTTGAGATGACAATAGCAAGGTTATGCTTGATACTATCATTGGGGGTTTGTATGGTGAGTGCACCTTTGAGCAGATCGTTGAGAAATTGGATACAATATCCCGAAACAACAAAGCTTGGAGCACTAGAAAGTCACAAACTAGGAGAAACACTTTTGTAGCTCAATCTGTACCTAATCAATCTGCGGATGATATTCGTGAGGAAATGGCTCGATAAGGACCAAACTGGGGTTGGTGTTGTGAGCGGAGGTGCTGAAAAGGTAAATGTTGTTAATTATTTGAGGAATGTTACTATGAATAGGATACGTATTTAGTGAATGATCAGACAGGGGGTTTTTCGAGCCAACACCTAAGGTTCCAACTCGAATAATTGGCGCCAAGGGCAAGGAAACCAAGGTTGAAACTATGGCAACTACAACCGTGAGGGTCAATATGTCTGAGATGGGAACTACAATCATGACAACAACTACAATCGAAACAACTATGGCAATAGAAACGATAGCGTTGGTCCTTATGTTCCACCATCAAATCGGGAATCTGGTAATAGGAAAGTGATGAGTCCTCAAATTGGACTACTTTAGGGCTTTCTTGTAATAGAAATAGTGTCCTCAAATGCTTATTTATTCTAAATATCGAATGAAACACTTAAGTTTTAGGTATTTGAAGTTTTAGTGGAATCATAGACACTTGGGTGCTAAAAGGAAAAAAAAAGGCTGAAAAGAACAAAGAAGCTGAAGCCTGAGCATCGCCAAGCATGCTTGATGAATCACTGAAAGGATGTACTCCGCCTTTTGTTCCAGTACGCGAAGCCCTGAAGAAGTAGGATCAAAAAGGCGATGAAAAGTGCAGTAGACATTTCGCCAAATAGTTTCGTGAAACAATACTATGTCACCCAATGACACGGTGCATGACGACGAACTACACCAAAGGACAAATCGCCGAGTTAATTGGCGATTCCAACTAACCTCGTCGAGCGATCCGCCAACACTATTTTCTGAAGTTTATAAATACTAAACTCTTTATTAATTTTTAGGGAGTCGAACAATTGTTATAATTTTCATAATAGAATAGTACTTTTTTGATATTTTTGCTCTAAGTTTAAGAGGGTTTTGGAGACTTGAAAAAGAAGCGAGTTTCATCTTCCAGATTTGGAGTTGGGTCTCTTGGATTCTTCATTCTTGGCTTGTAACAAGACTTAAATCTTCATACACATTTGAATGCAAACTCATTTAGGTATAAATTTCTATCTATTGATGTATTTCTTAAAACCATCCATTCTTGGGGTGTGATTTAGCAAATATGTGTTGATATTATTGTTGGGTCTTGTTTGCTGATAGGTTTGACGTATTTTAATGGTGATTTCACCTAGTGGTTGTGGTTGAACTTAATGGGTTTGTAGTTTCAAAAACAAAATCACCCATGTGTTTTCATCTTGCGAGAGAGAGACGTCGCAAAACCAAGACTGCAAGACTGATGGCCTAAGGAGTGGGTTGACATGAGGTTTAGCCCGAGAGGGTGAGCCCTAGTCCCATATCCTAACACTCAACTTGAGATAGTGAATGGGGTAAGGCGTAGGCTGGCCTTCATGCAGCAAATGGGTGTCCCAGAGGAACCCATTTAAAATAGGGTAATTTGCCTGAGAGGGAACTTATTTCCATCTAAAGCTTAGCCTAGTCACTATTAGCTTGCAAATTTCCTATTGAAAGCATGTACTCAACGATTTATATTAATTTATATTGCGGTCACACCCCAAGAACTTCTCCCTATGCTTCCTCTCCCATTTTAATTTTGTTGTTTTTAGTACACTTGTGACAAACCCCATTTGATATTTGACATATTTGTGTCACCCCTTTAATTTACTATGTTTTTACTTGTTAATGTCTTTAGCTACGACTAATTAGAACTTAATTTTATTTTTCTATTAATTCTCAAAACCACTCCCTTGGAACACAACCCCAGCCATTGGTTGGGTTACTATACTATCGACAATCGTAGACACTCGTACCATAGGTTAGTGTTGTTAGTCACGATAAGCATCAGGAAGTTGAGGGTAGTATGTCACATATTGAGGATATGATGTAGAAGATGATGAAGAGGTTTGAATCAACTGATGAGAATGTAAAGGATATGCAGAATGACTTGTCTGGTATTGGTCAAAAGGTTGACGCCCATGCAGTGTCTATCAAGCAACTTGAGCAACATATGAATCAGTTGTCTACTACAGTAAACCCACGTCAATCTGGCATACTTCCTAGAAACACCATCCAAAATTCGAAGAATAATGGGCATTGTATGGCAGTCACTACTCGAGGGGGTAAACAGACCATTAATCCACCTATGCCGCCTGAGGTTGAAACTGTAGTTGAGAAAGATGATGATGAGATTGAGATTATCGGAGAGTCCAAGAATGCTATAGAGAAGGAAAGAGAGATAACTCAAAAAGTTGTGTCTATGCCTAAACCAACACCTCTATTCCCACAGAGGTTGGTGAAGAAGAATGAGGAAGGAAAATGCCACAGGTTTATCGCTATGCTGAAACAGCTTTCCATCAATGTTTTGTTGATAGAAGCTTTGGAGCAGATGCCTAGGTATGCAAAATTTATGAATGATTTAGTGACTAAGAAGAGGGCAGTCAGTTTTGAAGATGATGATAGGATGCAACATTGTAGTGTTATTGTAACGAGGTCACTTGTGCAGAAGAAGAAGGATCCTGGTGCCTTCACTATTCGATGTACCACTGGGTTGTTGCATTTTTCTAAGGCGTTGTGTGATTTGGGTGCTAGCATTAATCTAATGCCATTGTCTGTTTACAAGAATTTAGGTTTAGGGACTCCAAACCTGACTGTGCTGCAATTGCTCATGGCCGATAGAACTGTGAAGAGGCCCATTAGTGTGCTCCAAGATGTACATGTGAAAGTGGAGTCGTTTATCTTTCTGGAAGATTTTGTGATACTTGATTACGAGGTTGATTTTGAGGTTCCCATCATCCTTGGGAGACCATTCCTTGCAACTGGACACGCCTTGGTCAATATGAAGAAAGGGAAGATGAATTTATGATTGAATAGTGAATAGGTAACTTTTAACATCTGTTGGTCCATGAAGCAAGAGAGCGATCTCAAGTCAGTGTTAGTGGTGAATCATATTGTGGAGCGAGGTTCTGATGTGTCTATTGAAAAGAGGTTGGATATTGATGCACTGGCAGCGGTAATGATGATTTTTTTAGGGTGATTGTATTGAAGACTATGATGAATTGGTTGCCGCACTTGATGGGTTCGAATTTCATTCCAAACCAAAGAAGCTTGAGTTAGATATGAAGAATTGTGACTCTCCACCCGCAAAACTGTCTGTTGAGGAGACTCCAAAATTGGAACTTAAGGCTCTACCATCATATTTGAGGTATGTATTATTGGGGAGAGATGGTACTTTACCGGTCATCATTACAGCAGATCTGAATATGATACAAGTTGAGGCATTGGTTTCTGTGTTGAAGAGGTTCAAGCGATCTATTGGGTGGACTATTGCAGATATTATTAGGATTCCTCTTGGCATTTGTTCTCATAAACTCCAAATCATGCCGGATCACAAGCCTATTATCGAGCACCAAAGGAGACTAAATCCGCCTATGCAAGAGGTAGTGAAAAAGGAAATTATCAAGTGGTTGGATGCTGGAGTTATTTATACCATTGTAGATAGTAGTTGGGTTTGTCTTGTTCAGTGTGTGCTCAAGAAAGGTTGGATTACTGTGGTACCTAATGTGAAAAATGAGTTTGTTCCGATGCAACCAGTTACTGGATGGAGAGTATGTATGGACTACCGAAAATTAAATTCTTGGACAGAAAAGGACCTCTTCCCTATGCCATTCATGGATCAGATATTGGACTACCTTGCTAGTAAGGGTTGGTATTGTTTTCTTGATGGTTATTCGGGCTACAATCAGATCTCCATAGCTCTGGAAGACCAAGATAAGACCACCTTCACTTGCCCTTATGGGACTTTCGCCTTCAAACAGATGACATATGGGTTGTGTAATGCTCCAGCGACTTTCCAGCGTTGCATGATATAGATATTTTATGATATGGTGGAGGACACTATTAAGGTATTTATGGATGATTTCTTTGTAGTAGGTGACTCATTTAATGGTTGTTTGGATCATTTAGCTGAGGTACTTAAACGGTGTGAAGAGTGCAATCTTGTGCTCAATTAGGAAAGGTGGGTGAAAGAAGGGATAGTTTTGGGTCATCGAATTTTTGAGAAGGGTATTGAGGTTGATAGATCGAAAGTCGAGGTAACAGAAAAGCTTCCACCACCTATCTCTGTAAAAGGTGTTAGAAGTTTTCTTGGGCATGCAGGCTTCTATAGGAGGTTCATCAAGGATTTCTCCAAGATTGCACACCCATTGTGCAAATTGCTCGAAAAAGAGTGTAAGTTTGATTTTGATAATGCTTGTCTGAAAGCATTTGGAGAGTTAAAGGAAAAGCTAGTTTCCAAACCTATCATTATTTCACCGGATTAGGGGCAACCATTTGAGGTAATGTGTGACGCGAGTGGAGTGGCGCTTGGTGTGGTTTTGGGACAAAGGCGAGAGAAGATTCTTCATCCTATTTACTATGCTAGCAAAGCTCAAAATGTTTCCCAAAAGAACTATACAGTGACTGAGCATGAACTCCTTGCAATGGTTTTCACATTTGAGAAATTTCGCTCCTATTTGCTTGGTACTAAGGTCATAGTGCATACTGACCATTCTGCATTGAGGTATTTGATGGCTAAGAATGATGCAAAACTGAGGTTGATTAGATTGGTGTTGTTGCTGCAAGAGTTCGATTTTGAGGTGAAAGAAGGGGACAAAAAATCAAGTTGTCGATCACTTGTCCAGAGTAGAGGAAGAAGCTATGCTCAATCTAGGAGATGGGGCTGAAATTGATGATGTTTTTCCAAACGAACAGGTATTGGCTGCTTCTCATGATTTGATTCCTTGGTTTGCAGATTTTGCTAACTATTTGGCAAGTGATCTGGTTCCATCGAATTTGTCTTTTCACCTAAGGAAAAAGTTTATGCATGATATGAAGAAGTTCTTTTGGTATGAGCCTTATTTGTTCCGTATTTGTGCTAATGGGATTATTCGTCGTTGTGTGCCCGAGGTTGAGATGAAAAGTACACTAGAGAAGTGTCATTCATCGCCTGTTGGTGGCATCATAGCGGTATTCGAACTGCGCATAAAATCTTACAGTATGGGTATTACTGGCCTACCATCCACGAAGATGCTCATGATTTCACCAAGTCTTGTGAACGTGACAAAGAGAATGAGGAATTTCAAAGAGGCAAGAGCTTCATATGAATCCGATATTGGTGATTGAATTGTTTGATTTGTGGGGCATTGATTTTATGGGTCCATGTATTAGCTCACATGGGATGAATTATATTTTTGTTGCATTTGATTATATGTCAAAGTGGGTGGAAGCAATTGCGCTCTCTAAAAATAAAGGTAAAAGTGTCACCGCATTCCTGAAAAAGAGTATCTTCTCCAGATTTGGTACACCTAGGGCAATCATCAGCGAAGGAGGTTCCCACTTCTGTAATAATTTGTTCAAGGCGCTGCTTGAGAAATATAGCTTCCGCCACAATGTAGCCACTCCTTACCATCTGCAGTCTAGTGGGCAAGTTGAAGTGTCCAACAAAGAGATCAAGCAAATTCTTGCTAAGACTGTGAATGCTAATAGAATCGATTGGTCAAGGAGGCTTGATGATGCTCTATAATCCTATCGCACCGCATTCAAGACTCCCATATGTATGTCCCCTTACCAACTTGTATATGGTAAGTCTTGCCATTTGTCGATAGAGCTAGAGGATAAGGCTATGTGGGCACCAAAGAATTTGAATTTGGATTGGGGCGCCGTATCAATTCAAAGAGTAAATGACATGAATCAACTTGATGAGTTTCTCCTAAGAGCTTATGAAAGTTCAGCCTTGTATAAGGAGAAGATGAAGAAGTATCATGATCAAAAGATTGAAAAGCGTGAACTTGTTGTTGGTGATCTGGTGCTTCTATTCAACTCTAGGTTACGCTTGTTTCTTAGCAAGCTCAAGTCCAAGTCGACCGGGCCATTCATAGTCACTCAAGTGTTCCCACATAGAGAGATTGAGTTGGAGAACAAGGAGGGGACAAGTTTCAAGGTGGCGGGCAAAGGATCAAGGTCTACATGGGGAAAGAAGAGAATGTGCATGAAGTGGTTCAGTCCTACTATCTTGATGAAGTCTGAGTAATCAAGAGGCCTGCATCGTGCTGTGACGTTAAATCAAGCGTTGCTTAAGAGGCAACCCAAGATGTACAATCTTGCCAACTATAGGTTTTTCTTTTCGATTTAGGAGATTTCTTTGTTTATTTGATTTTCTAGTAATTCTTTAGATTGGCATTTTATTTTTGTATTAGTGCTAGCTAGATATAGCATAGGTTCTGTGTCTAAAAAGTGTCCAGAAAATGTAAAAACAAAGTCCTAACGGTTGCTACATGTGTAGGGATGAAAAGCCAAATCTGCAGAAAATGTTTGTTGTAGAGATCTATGAACCCTATCAACGGTTCATGGTTCCATCCACGGACCGTGAATGGCGTTGGTAGATCTCAAGTAAGTAGCCTAATTTTTTTCTAAGTGTTGAGGGACCTACAGACCTGACCCACAGTCTGTAGGTCAAACCCACGGCCTATAGACGGGATTTTGTAGGTCCAAATCTAGGGTTCTACGACCCGACCCGAACTCCCTTTTAATAAAAAAACTCTTCAGATTCAAATACACCCCCAATTGCCCATACTCCCTCCTAACCGTTTCTAACCCCTCCAACTCCCAAAACTCCCTTATTATATCCCCAAATCACTCCCATCTCCCATATATATCACTTTCCTCTTCCAAAATTCCATTCCTCTCTCCCAAAACTTATCACATTTCTCCCTTCACAAAAAGAGATCAAGGTTCGGGTTCGGTGTCACGCGGTCTAAGTAGTCTATTGCATCACACAATCACCCATTTCCAATACTTGTAAGGTAAACGACTTCACCTTAACTCTGAATTTCGCTATTCATTGTTTAATACATGAAGTCACGAAGTGGGTCTTGACCTTGAATTGTTTTTGTATGAAATTGCATGATAAAATATATTTAGAAACACCCTTGGGATGATAGAATGTGATTGTGTTGTCGTAGTAATCAAATAACTGAGGGTAAATAGTCTAAATGGCAGTTTCGACTTAGGATTTCTAGTTTTGTATGCTACAAAAGTTAAATAACGAGTACTTAAAACCCTAGGGATGACAAACCATCATGAATTGTGTTGAAATGCATGATTAGAACTAGAGACCCCACCCACGGACCGTAGGCAGGTCCATGGGTCTGTTGCACATGAAAAATCCTCTAAGTGAGGAACCACAGAAGTGGAATACGATCTGTAGGTCAACCTACGGACTGTTATGCACATTCGTGGTTCCCATCAGAGATCTAACTTTTTGGGATCTCTGACCTACGGAGGGGACCTGCGGACCTTAGATCAACCTATGGACCGTAGATGGCCAGTGATGCTACTGTATAGAAATTTTTTTAGTTTTTGTTTTGGATCTTTCTTTAGTCTAAAATTATTTCGAGTGTGTTATTAGTTTAGTTTGGTACTAACCAAGCTTACACAGGTACCATGTTTCCCAAGAAAGCTCCAACCTTTGCTACAAAGGGCAAGTCAAAATCTGTGGCACCCTCGTTCAGGCTGATTGATGAAGATACTGATGCGGAGACCAATCCTACATATGTTCCACCTACCACCAGGACATCCCCCACAGCACTTCGCACTACCCAGAATCAAACCTAGCAAGTGATTCCTGACGTGGTCACTATCTCTGAATATGTTGAGTAGGATACACCGATCAGTTCACCAGTTGGTTTTGAGTCCTCTTCTGGTTCCAACTCTGATTTCGGCTCCGTATCCAGCTCTAGTTCACATGGTAGAACTGTCTCATCTAATGAGGTTACTAGTGATGGGGACATTCCAGTGCCACCAAACACCGATCTAGCTCTAGTTGCTGAGGAGCCAAATCGGTGGTGTGTAAGTGGTCAGTGGAAAATATACAGGGATACCAGGATTATAACTGAGAAGGAGAGGATGGCTCATTTAGTCTCTATGGAGCATCGGGTTCTCACAGGCAGCTTGCACACCGCGCTCGCCATTCATGAGATCTTCAAGAGACATAGGTGCGAGTGGATGGCCAGTAGCCCAGCGTCCTATAGTGAGGAGATCATGAGGGAGTTCTATGCTTCTTACGTAGCCACCCTCCGAGGTTCCATTGACAAACGAGCCAAGCCCACCGCCCAGGCTCCACTCACAACTACTCTAGTTTGTGAGTTCTTAGTTATATATCGGAGGCTACTGTCCGCAGATTCCTCTACGGCCCGGGCCACACTCTAGCAATCAACACGGTCGACTTTGATTATCGATGGGACATCATGAGGAGCGGGGCATTCTAGAGGAATGCAAAGTAGAGGGAGACTTTATTGTGCTGGTTGGCCCGTCACCTTGCTATAGATGGAGAGCACGTCGAGTGGGTCAGCACCCCAAGTGTAAGCATTAGGAAGGCCACCTTGACGTTTGTGGCCAAATTCTTCAAACTATTAGTACAAAATAGGGTGTCTCCTATGTAGGCAGACAATGTTCTTACTTGGGACCGGACAGTCATGGTTGCAGCCTTAGTTGCAGGGTTTGAGATGGATTTTGCCCACATGCTTATTGCGGAGATACACGAGAGGGACTTTAAGGCCACCACCACTTACCCTTTCCCATGCCTCATTTTTCAGCTGTGCAGAGATGCTGGAGTGCCGATTTAGAATTGCGACAAGTTGATCCAGGCGACCAAGACCCTGGATATAGGTCTGATTCAAGATGAGGCAATGTGGCGGCACCACGCAGAGAGCCACAAGTTGAGGTGTCTCCATTGGGAGTAGATTTGGTAGAAAATATAGAGTAGATGCAGGGTTAGGAGCCTGCCCCTCCAACCCTTACTGAGGATGCCCCGGCTTCCCATTCTTTGGCACCCAGTCAGGCCCCTATCTCCTCCAGAGCCACCCTATCTTCAGGGTTTGTTATTGTGCCCTTAGCTCGAGTACAGAAGTTGGAGGATCAAATGGCTACCCTACTTTAGCTTGTGAGGCCGTGTATGCAGCGTACAATTGAGGAGTCCGTAATTAGGGTTTAGTAGTGGATGAAGCAGATGATGGACTAAAAGGTTCAGGCTATTCACCAGCGCCTTGATGTATTTGAGCTACGTGTCTTAGAGCGACCAGCACCCACCACAGATGTCTCTACTTTCTGAATGGAGTTATCTAGTCTCCGGGCTATTTTTGACACCCTTCTAGCTCCACCAAAGATTGAACTTGAGTTATCCCCCACGGCACCAATTAATAATACGGTGTTTGATGCTCTATTCGGGGATGAGATGCCACTTTTTGTGGCTTCCTGTCATGCTGGGAAGTGCCCCCGCTCCAGTCAGGCTTCTGATGATACTGAGGCCGAGAGAGTTAGTAAGAGGGAGCGCCAAGAGACTAAGGCAGCTCAGAGGGGATCTATCATTGATGAGAAGTTATGGCAACAGAGAGTTAAAGAGATTGGTGTTGGTGCCTCTAGTCGTGTGAGCACTACTGATGGTGTGGCAAGAGTTGATATTAGAACTACTTAGGGTGCTGAGACGATTGATATGGGCACTACTAAGGGTTACCCGATTGTTGATCCAGCAGGCTCCGGGAAATTGAACCCACCCACTTGTTGATAGGTCTTCGGCGCTATACGGCACAGGTTTGCTTTACCCGATCCTTTATTCTTTATTTTTTGTGCATTGGGGACAATTGCACTCTATTTTGTTGGGGGTGGGATAAATGGATTGTGATTGATAGGGTGAAGTCTGAGTAACCCAATTCATAATCCTATCTTGGGGTTTTCTTGCTTGGGTTCTATTCCCCCAAGAGACTGTGTTAATTTTTGTTGAACCGGCATGTGTAGGAATGTATGTGTGGGAGTAAGTATAAAAAAATGAAAGCATGATGGCATGAAAAGCATGAGAAAAATGATCATTGTCCAAATTGTTAAATTGTGCTAAATATATGGTCTTGATGAGTTGAATGTGTGGGATCTCAATATGACATGAAAAGAATTGATTTGAATTCATAACTTAAGCTAAAGCTTGAACTGGGTAATCTGATAATCTGATAATGAAACAATGTTCCAAGAGTGTGTGAGAAAAGTTGAATATTCAGTTAGTTGTGCCAATCTAGAACTTGCCCCGTTGGTCCTGCTAAGATGATCTAGGCTAGAAGGTGGGAAGTGATCATAGGCCCTTGTTCAAATTAGTCCACTTAAGCCTAAAAGGATCCAACCAAATGAAATCAATGTTCCCTTTGATCCACATATTTGAGCCTAAAATTGACCATTTCTTTTGATTCACCTAACTCACCTTCCCTAAAATAAGTGTTTTGGCCCCGGTCCCTCCTTGGACATGTGCACCTTGACTTAGGCCAAAAGCCTAAGTTGAGGGTGGCTAATGCAGAAAGTGACCTCAATCTTGGCCCTGGTGCGACATCGGACAATGTGCACCTCAACTAATGCAAAATGCATAAGTTGAGGCTGGCTATGAAAGAGGAAACCAAATGGAAAAAAGGGTATGAAAATAGTTTAGTGTTGAAAAGAGAAAAAGAAAGAAAGAGGATGTAACTTTGTGCGAAAAAAGGCAAAAATGTGATAAGAAAAAGGCAAAAATATGAAAAGTGAAAGTGCGAAAAGAAATTAAAAAAAAAATTAAGTGAAAGAAAAAGAAGAAAGTGAAAAAGAAAAAAAAATAAATGTCACAAAGTCAAAAGTCGCATCCATGTTGAAAAGAGTTAAGGGAAAGAAAGTGAAATGAAAAGATGCCAAAAATAGGTCAAGGAAGAGGTAAATAGCCAATGTAATGTCAAGGAGGGCGGAAAGTCACTAAAAAGTACCCAAATGTACCACACCTGACCCTGAGCATAAAAAAGTACTTTAGTGATCCTAGAAACTAGTTAGGAGAGTCTAAGCACTGAAAATAAGGGCAAGCCTATGGTATTGAGCATTAACTGTACTTGAAGTCACTTCTAAGCATGAGTGTTGAATGAATCCTAAAACTCTAAAATTCATATCTTCTGTGTGAAAAGGATTTTGTTTAAAGTAAGGGCACTAGTTACATTGTCCGAAAGTTGGTACCTTGGTGATTGTGAAACAGTGTATGTTGGGGTGTCTATTGGTTGGTCTTTGTCATGTTTTGATCCGCATGAGTTAGTTTTTTGAGTGTAAGAGAAAGATTTGCACTTAGAAATTGGAGTGGATTGAACTAGCCATGTGATTTCTTGAGTTCAAATGTCTGCTTCTACATAAGTGTCGTTTAGAGTCTTAGTGTGTTGCTTGAGGACAAATAACTAGTTTAAGTTGAGGGTGTTGATATACCATGAGTTTACGGTATTTTTAATACATTTCACTTAAGAGTTGAGTATGTCTAGGGCTATTTTGTATTAGAATTAATGTTTATTATGTTATATATACAGGAAATAGATTTCGACGAGGTCGAGAGAGAGACAGATGAAATTCTGCAAAAGTGGCCACCCACGGAAGTGACCTACTGACCATAGGTCCAGTCACGGTCCGCTATTGGGCTGGTGTAGAATGATACTCAAGGAAATCTAACCAAGTGTGGAACTACGAAAGAGAGTGACGGACCGTAGGTCGACCCACGGGCTGTCCTACACAACCGTTGATTGATTCAGATATTTTGAGTTATAGTATCTGAGGAAAAGTTCTAAGTGTGGAGCCTTGAAAGGAGACCCACGGACCGTAGGTCAACCTATGGTCCATACTGCACTTGTCCATCATTTGTGTCTGAAAGTTGAAGGTTCCAGCTTCTGAGAAAAAGTCTAAGTCTTGAGCTACAGAAGGGACCTACGAACTGTAGGTCGATCCACGGTCCGTAGGTTAGTCTTGTCAATCGAAGCTGTGTCCAGTATTTTATTTCCTTATTTCGTTTTCCTTTAATTTAGGACAAGTTTTTCTATAAATAGGGTATGTAAAGCTCTTTTTTGGGGTTAGCCACTATTGTTTAACTTTAGTTCTTGGTATTTTCTTAGGAATTAACTTGCAAACTTTAGTAATTTGATTTTCGGATTACAGTTTATGAGATTTTTTCTTTGAATTTCAATTGGAGATTACGGGTTTCTTCTACTCATTACGTAAGTTCATGAATTATTCTTCTAAAATTATGAATTGTGTTCTTCCAAGCATGGCTAACTAAATCCACAACTAGGGTTGTGGGAACCATGAGCGATTAAAAAAGTATGAATAATAACTAAGTAATTCTTGAATAGTGTTGATTCATGCATTGATAATTCTTTCATTTAGAAGTCTTTTTAACGAGTGCATGCATTAGAACTCACTTTGTTGCTACTTGCCGAATCAGGGAGGTAGTTAATAAGAAAAGAATTATCAACAAAGGTTTAGTGTGATACTATCTAATAGTCTAATGTCAATTGGTGTGAGGGTGAAAACTAATTCATACATTAATGTGATGTCTAATCTGAGGTAAAGGTAAGGGTTAGTAAATTATACACACGTAGCCGGACCAAGGTGCAGGGTGAAATTTCCTATTTGGCGGACCAAGCACTTAGGGATACCTATCTTACCACTTTGTATGTGATACACTAGGATAGGATTACTATTGTTAGGATTATCGTGTTATAAGCTTATGGGGAACACATACACCCTAGTTTCTCTCTCTCATTGATAACTACCAAAGTTCGAATCTTGCTCACTTGCTCTCTAAACAACAATCAGTTATTTGTTACACAAATCCCCCCCCCCCCCTTACTTGTCTAGCAAATAAGTTGACTAAACGAATATAATAGTGAGTTAAGTTTAAGTCTAAACAATATTCCTCATAGGATCGACCCCAACCTATAAGTTGGGTTCTTTACTTGATAATGATCGCTTATACTTCTTTATGGAGGTGTAATTTGAGCATAACAACGACCCCAACCCACGGGGTGTGCGTCCACCTACGGCCAGTAGGTGGCAAGCGTAGGTGCTGCCTATTTTGACAGCTTTGGGCTGTTTTAAGGGTCCTTCTCAAGGACCCCTTGGGTGGTCCTTAGGGGATCGTACCTTGACTCCCTTACCCTAAAACCATCATTATAAGTATGGGAATCATTTTTATGAGTTTTAATCCTCCTACCACACTATAAAACTCTTACGAAAGGCTCTAGAACTCTCTAATTCAACTTTCTAGTTTCCGGGAGTAATAATATCTGCCCTTTGGGATCATTCGTCCTCGAATGACGATTCTAAACACTTCTTAAAGTCACAACTCTAAACTAGCAGCCCTTCATGCATGCACCATATCTAAATGCACACAACCAAGCAAGAAAACTTCAATTCCAAACTAAACACATTCAATGCATGAAATTCTATATCTACTCATGTTCAAGGAGGAACTACCATCTCCCAACTAAAACATGCTCAACACACACTCATGGAGCCTAAATGCAATTTACTCTCAAAAAGCATTTATTCAAGGAGGAATCTTTCAACTCTAAAACTAGGGCATGCTCATATATTCATCTCATGAGCAAATCTACTCAAATGCACTACAACATGAGGAAAACAATGCATATAAGTCATTTCTAACAAGACCTAAGCATTTTCATGAACATGCATATAAGGAAATCATGGCAACAAATAATCACACAATAACCTTATTAGGTAGGAACACTATCTCCCCCTTGGGAGTAAGCCTACACAAACTCTTCTAAACATCATTCATACTTACAACAACATCAAAGTCCAACAGAAAAAGTCATAAAAGACAAGAAATCCAGAAATTACTAAAGCATAAAACACATACCGGAAGGACATGAGTAGATCACTCTTGATCTTCTCTAAATTGGAAAGCATAAAACCTAGTCTTCTTTTGAGCACTCTCATCCGGACCACTAGAGGCAACTTTCTTATCCTCCCTTCTCTTAGCCTTATGAACCGGGCAATCTCTCATTTTGTGCCCATTCTTTCCACACCCATAGAAACCATCCATGTCGGCTAGGCACTTACCATAATAACTCCTAGGCTTAGGAAATGGAAACCCACTACCTTTTCTTGGTTAAACCTATGGGTGTTGGAAGAGTCTTTTCTGGAATACTTTTGTTTAGACTTAGACCTACCTTGCTCATCAGACTTAGCATTAGAAAAGTCCCCATCACCGGTTCTAGCTCTTTTCATCTCCCTGTTTATTTTCTTAAGTTTTTGTTCATCAATTTGTTGAGCATGCACCATGAGACGGGAAATATTCATTCTTGGGATAGGCATAGCCAAACGGCATTCATTAACCACTAATTCGGACACTCCCATCACAAACTTATTCATCTTGGACCTTGAATCCCCCACTATGGTTGGAGCATATTTGGATAGTTGGGTGAACTTAAGGGAATACTCTTTCACACTCATACCCCCTTGTCTAAGATTTATGAATTCTTGCATCTTTAGTTCCCTCAACTCTAGGGGAAAGAACTTATCAAGGAATGCCTCTTTGAACCCTTCCCACTCTATTGGACCCTCTTCTACCAGCCTACCATCTTTCAATTGTTCATACCAAATTTGTGCTACATCCCGCAATTGGTAAGCGGCCACCTCCACTTTCTCGACCGAAGTTAATTCCATGATCGCAAGAACCTTATACACCTTATCTATAAAACCTTGAGGATCTTCCTCCACTTTGGAGCCATAAAACTTCGGAGGGTACATCCTCAAAAACCCTCTCACCCTAGAAGCTGCCATCCCCCTTTTGCCGGAGCTACCACATCTTTATTGGCTTGGGCAGTCATAACTTGGGCTTGAGTGGTCATGTCTTGAGCTTAAGCCGTCATGGCTTGAGTTAACACTTGGATAGTAGATTTAAACTCCGCATGAGTCACATTTTCCTCTATAAGGTCAATTAGAGCTTGAGGAGGAGCTTGATGTGACACTTTGAGAGGAACCTATTGCTCCTCAATGACTTCCTCTTCTCTCCTAGCATTTGCCCTTATATTAGCCATACCCTAAAAATCAACTGGCACGAATTAGAAAAAGGACCTATTCTGACTAAGTTCTATGGCACGACTTAGATAATGAAGAAGTGAGATTTCCTAAACATCTAATAGCCTCCTATTCATAAATGTGGTGTGCTTCACATTTATGAACAAGACTCTACTAGATGTGGTTTGAGACATCCTAAAACCATTCCAAAACCTTGTGCTTTGATACCAAGTTTGTTACGACCCGGAGTACCCCCTAGACGTAACACGGCGTACAAGACTCCGAAAAGCCTCATGCAAGCCCTTAGCATATCATGAACATAAGATAATAGAAAAGTATAGAAAAATTTAAAACTTTTTACAATCGAAGTCATTTTCATAAAAGCAAGCAGAAGTCTTTCTATACTTAGTCTCAAACCATCTAATACAACTTTAGAATAAAACTCTTGGGACACATCCCATACAATAGTCTCAAAATGAAAATAAACACATAAAGGAAGTGGTGGGTTTTGTCCTCGAAGCTATAAGGACTCACTAAGATCTTCAACTCCTTGGCTCCTTATAAACCTAACTTCAAGATTAGCACTCAAGTCTCCAAACCCTACATTTGATTAGAATGCAGTCAAAGTATGCATTAGTACAAAATGTACTAAATATGTTAGCTAGCATAATCATAAGGGCATAAGACAAAGGTTAGTCAATATAAGACATAATCCAAAATCATATGAAATACTTCCTGAAACATCAAAAATAAGCATAAGAGACAATATTATCATAATAAGCAAAGTCTCCAACATAAAAATCATATAAGCATTCTTTGACTCTTAGTCATCTCTACCATAATAGTACTACTTTCAATTAACCTAAAAGCATACATGTGCAATGTAAGAATAGCATCCCATAATACACTCTAGCCAAGTATCCCGTTTTGGTCATCTTAATCATAGTCTATATACATGGTCAATTTCTTAAGCCTTTCTAACTTAAGGGTACCATACTTCTAAGTAACCTCAAAGCACACTTGTGCAATGCATGAAAGGCATCCCATACTACCCTTCACAGCAAGCATAGCCTTGAAGTCATCCTAGTCATATTCACCCTCCTTTGGTCTCACTATTGGCTTACTTCTCGTAGAAAAGGGAACAATCACCTTTAGTTCAAACACATTTTGGAAGGAAACTATGGCAACAATCCTATCTTAAGTTACATCATACAAGAGAACACATTCTTTAATAACCTTAATTCATACTTGTGTACCGCATGAATAGCATCCCATAATACTATTCATGCTAAGAACCACTTTTAGGTCCTCATACTAATACTTCTCGGTTTGGAACCTAGTTCCTCTCTTTAACTTTAGAACACTATAAGGTACTCTCTTAAGCACATCTTAGTTCAATATTAGGTTGAACCCTATGAGATACTTCCTTTAGTATGTCTAAGGTTATTATTAACATGGACCCTATGAGATACTACCTTAAGAATGTCTAAGTCCATTTACACTCTTGAACACTATAAGGTACTTCATTAAGTAAGTCTTAGTTCATTTATGCTTTTGAACACTTTGAGATGCTTCTTCAAGCATTTCTTAGTTTATTGGATATGGAGATTGCTACTAGAAACATTAACTCAACTATATGAAGGCTCCCATCTCATGCGACCTAACTTTGGGAAAACCCACACTCTACTATATAAGAGTTCCCCATTTAACTTGGATAGTCCTCACATTAACTAGGTGTGGTTCTCCTTTCTACTTGGAGCCCAAACCCTATCTTGAATGACACTCCATCTCATTGTCAATATCCACTTGAGGCCAAGCATACTCCCCAAGATTTACTATTAAGCCTTGCTTAATACTCATGTCTCATGGAAGGATGTCCTTGACAATCAATCCATGTTCAAGTGATTCTATCACTTTAAACTTTCAAGCATTATAAGGTAGGTTAGGTAGGTAAAGATCTTCCACCATAACTCTATCTATCAAGCATCTATTCTCATTTAGACTTTACTCTCAAAGCCTTAGCATTTATAGTTAATCATATTAGCTTCACTCTAAAGCCCTAACTAATTATGCTCAGAGGACTTGGTCTCAAGCTTTCTTTCTTAATCTCATCATTATACCTAGATTTCAAGGTATTTTAATCACATCTTTCATTAATAGGCAATTCTAGTCAAAATTGATCATAAAGGTTCAAATTCAACTTTACTAGTTATGATCCTTCATATTCAATAAGGTCTAGTTCAATTCATGATTATATGATCCTAACCTTGAACAATTACTACACAGGACATTGATTTAAGAAGATCACCTATGAATCTTCAATTTCACCTCTAATGGCATAAACCCGCAAAATATCACATTCATCAAATAGACTAGGGTTAACCATAGAAATCACATGAATTCATCATAATGTCATAATTCAATGCTAATACAATCATAATTAGGTATTATCCATTAGGTTGGAATAATACCCAAACACTACCCATAATGTAAGAAGAACCCTAGCTAGAATTGGATTTTTGACTTCACAATTGAGGGAAATCTAGGGGGATCTAGGGGGGGGGGGGGGGGGAATAACCCATAGATGAATAAGCTAACATACCTTAATTCAAAGCCCTAATCAATCTTGAAATAATGGAGGAAAATAGGCCCGAACTTCCTTTCTTCTTCTTCTTCTTCTTCTTCTTCTTCTTCTTCTTCTTATTCTTCTTCTTCTTCTTCTTATTCTTCTTCTTCCTCCTCTTCTTCTTCTTCACTTCTAGAGAGAGAATTATTTGGAGAGAATTTAGGTTCTTTGAAGAATGAGTTAATTGATTTAGTTTAGGGGTCTATTAGGCTTATATAGGTGGTTTAATAACTAACTAACCGACCTCCCTTAACCCCCAACTCCCTAACCTAAAAACTAAATCTTAAAAACTGACCTCACTCACGAAACCCCCACCCACAGACCGTGGGTGGGTCTACTATCCATACTGCACACTCGTAGGTGCTAGACTGAGGCTGAGAATTACAGGCCAACACAGGCCTTGACCCACGACCCCAACCCACGAGGTGTGGGTCCATCTACGACCAGTAGGTAGCAAGCGTAGGTGTTGCCTATTTTGACAGTTTTTGGGTTGTTTTAAGGGTCCTCCTCAAGGACCCCTTAGGTGGTCCTTGGGGGGTCGTACCTTGACGCCCTTACCCTAAAACCCTCATTCTAAGTACGAAAATCATTTTTATGAGTTTTAATCCTCCTACCACACTCTAAAACTCTTACGAAAGGCTCTAGAACTCTCTAGTTCAAGTTACTAGTTTTCAGGGTGTAATACCTACTTGAGGAGGTTCATCTCAAATCTAGCGAGAAGATGCCAACCATTCGGTCATCTCATGAAGAAAGGTGCTCCTTTTAATTGGGACCAAAATTGTCACAATGCCTTTAAAAGTATCAAATCGTATCTAGCGAAACCTTTAGTTTTGGTAGCCCCTATACCTAGAAAGCCATTGATACTCTACATTGCGGCACTAGAAAGGTTTGTAGGAGCCCTGTTAGCTCAAGAGAATAGTGAAGGCAAAGAAAACTCTCTTTATTACTTAAGTAGAACGATGACGCCGACTGAGCTGAACAATTCGCCAATTGAAAAGTTGTGCTTGGCACTTGTCTTTTCAATTAAAAAGATGAAGCATTATTTTTAGGCTCATGTTGTCCGCTTTATTTCTAGAGAAAGTCCCATCAAGTTTCTTATTCCAAAACATGTCCTTAGTGACCGACTAGCAAGATGGTACCTCCAATTCCAACAGCTTTAGATTGTGTATATCTCTCAAAAAGCTGTGAAAGGACAAGCATTAGCAAATTTCATGGCAGACCATCCGATACTTGATGATTGGAAGTTAACTAATGAGCTTTCTGATGAAGATGAGATTTCTATTGAAATTCAAACTCATTGGAAAATGTACTTTGATGGGGCTACACATCGTGGTGGAGCTGGAACTGGCGTAGTGTTCATCACTTCATTAGAAGAGATTCTACCATTCTCTTTTACTTTAAAGCAATGTTGCTCCAATAATGTCGTTGAATACCAAGCGTTGATACTTAGACTTGAGATGGCAGTTGACATGAAGCAATTAGACTTACAAGTCTTTGGTGACTCTCAGTTGGTGATCAACCAACTCTTAGGAAGTTATGAGGTGAAGAAGCCTGAAGTGCATCCTTATTATGATTATTCTCAAAAATTGATAGGATGGCTTGGAGATGTAACCCTTCAACATGTGCGTAGAATGAAAAATAAGAAAGTTGATACGTTGGCTACCCTAGCTTCAACGCTAACCCTTCCTGATCAAATGCAAGTGACTATTTGTCAAAAATAGGTAGTACCACCGCTAAATGAGGAAGAATATATAGAAAATGAGCTTGAGCATCTCGTCACTATTTCTGAAGCCACAAAGGAAGATTGTAGATCACTCATTATTGACTACATGTGTTATGGGATACCATAGGGTAACCATTATAGACAACTCTTTTTGGGATAGCTTTAGGGAGGCTAGTGCCTCACCACCACGGGTGGCACCACGGGGCATGGTAGCCACCAGGGATCGTGAAGACCCTCATGGTCATGGTGAGCATTGTCTTGGCCAATTTTGGCCTGCCTTGGTACTTGCCTATTTTTCCTGGCTCTTGCCCTTCTCCCTTGACGTTAACCCTTACATTTAGCTATAATGTAGCCTACTATTTTTTAGGGTGTTACAAACCTATTGCATATGGATCATCAGCCTTGATATGTCTATGTCCCTTATAAACATCGCAGCCTTACCCTCTTTGCTTGACAGATGAGACAATCCAAATACAAATAAGCTCATTCTACTCCTCATATGAGCAACCATCTCTGGAACATAATGGGACAGTTGAATGAACTTGAGATTGTACAAATGCACACTTATAGATTCCTTCTTAAGAGCGAGGAATTCCTTACCATTGCCTCTCTCCGTTCGCAGGGAAAGAAAACCCCCCAGAAGGCCTCTTCGAGCATAGCCCTACTTATAATTAGTGTACATTCAGCTCTACTCTTCTTCCATTTGTCGTACCACACTCTAGTAACAACCTTCAGTTGGTATGCAGCTAATTCTACACATTCAGCATCTACAACGTGCATCACCTCAAATACTTTCTATTACTCTTCCAAAAAAAATTTTGGATCGTCAGTGACACTTAAACAAGTGAAGTCTGGAGGATTCATCCTTAAGAACTTATGGATTTTGGATGTGTCAGCCACATCCTTTCGATTCCCTCTTTATTGACCAACTTGGTTGGCCACAACTTGACTCAACATTCGGATAGCATCCCGAAACTCAGCCTTAGTGACCTCTCCATGGGGTTGCACTTCTGCTGCATTGGGGACCCCTTGATCCTAATGATCAACATTCCTCCAAATCGAACGACCTTGGACAGCTCTTCATGGAGGCATGATGTGAAAGATATGCACAAGCACGAATTCAAAAGAAACTTTATAGAGTTGAACTCTATCGCACGAAAAAAGTATGAAAGAAGTGAGATAGTTCCTAAATGTCGCAGCCTTTTAATTACAGATGTGGCGCGCTACACACCGATAACTAGGACTCTAAAGACGCGGCTTCATAGACAACCTAGGACTCTTGAACTCTGTGATCTAATACCAATTTTGTCATGCCCCGTGCCTACACCCTTAACGCGAACTGGCACTCAACAACCATTGCTTGCCGCCTAGCTTAACTCTCAATGAAAGACTTACTCATCAATAAAAAAACTCAAAGGAAAGCTTTAACTCAAAAGTCTCAAATACTTATACTCAGAATATTTAGAAATAAGCATTCTACTGACCTAAAAGGCAACTCAAGTCTTTAAACAAGTTTTAAAAAATTGTAAAAGACTTCTCAAAATGACTCGAAAGAACTCTTAACTCTACCTTGAATTTGAATTATGAATTCAAGGTTATGATTCATGTTATGAATGATATCTCGATGTTTAGATGTAGTTTAGAGTAGTTAGAATTAGAAAGGAGTGAAGGTATCCTTCAATAGAACTCAGACGGGCCAAACGATGTAAAAGGGGTGGGGGCAGGTGACCCTGCCGCACTGAGTGGTGCAGGGAGCCAGCCCCTAAACTATAGAAACTTATTTACTGTGCGCTGCGCCAGCCCCTATCCAAATTTTTTCCGACGAATTCTTTTTCTTGTTTTCTAACCCTAATTCGCCTAGAATCGAATGGTTTTTTTCCAACTCACTTAGATTCGAATACCCAACATAATTACACAAAAATCTACTCAAACAAGCCTCAAATTACTAACATTCATCTCAAGAGTTCATCAAAGCCTCAACAATCAAGATTAACGAATTAAACTTTAAGAAAACTCATCAAGAACTCAAATCCTTCATCTTTGAAAGGGAAATAACATTAAAATCATATGATTGGCATGTGGGTGAACGAACCCAATATTATGAGAACTCACATACATATTAGGGATCAAACCCTTGGCGAAACAATCCTCAATTCGGAAGAAAACTTGATGAACACCTTGAACCTTCCCTCTTTTCTCCGCTTTTCTCTTCTTGAACTCTTCCTTAAAACTCCAAGCATAATTTAGGATTGGTTAAACTGACCCAAATCAGTTTTGACCCATAAAATAACACTAAACACGTTTTACGCTTATGGGGTAAGGAAAAAACCAAAATACCCCTCTCTAATTCGGGTAACTTTCCTTAATTGGACATTCTGACTTCAAACAGCCATATCTCCCACATCCAAACTTTGAACTTAGCAAACACGGTGGCGTTGGAAATAGGATTCCAAGACCTTTCATTACATATCTTATGAGTCACCTAACTCATCATGTACTGAAAGTTATGGTCATTTGAAGTTGACCCAAAACTCACAATTTAAGCATAACTTGCAAAATTCTCAATTTAGCTATCTCCAATTTAGCGCTTTCTAAATTTAGCTCTTTCTAAGGCGGGATGTTACAGAAGCCTTAGAAGAAATATTAGTGCCTACACGCAAAGAGTTTAGTATCAATGAAAGTAGCATTTCCTCAGTATTAGAGTAAATCAAATATAGACCAGTTTAGAGAAGATGGAATAAATCCATACTTTTAAAGTGCTAGCTTTTGACCTAAGGGGGACATGATAAGATGAGAAACCAAGTCAAGTGTGGAGAATTAGATAGTGATATGTTTAGAAAGAGTCATAGAGATATATCAATTCATTCATAATCTTGTGTATTACTCAAAGTCAGTCTTTCCAATATCTTATTGATGTTTCTTATTGTGGTAGTGATGGTATTCTTATCCCATCTAAGGTTGAAATGTGTAGGAGGAATAAAGTGGAGTTTTACTATGAGTAATAGTCAAATGAGAACAATTACTCGGTTTCGGGTAGTAATGCGTGAAATTTCAGTTGGTATGGTAAGTATGAGGAGAGAATGAGGAATTCCTAGGAAGTTGGTTAGCAAGAGTCCAGGGAGTGGTTAATATACTACTTGAATGTGGCGTTGTTAATATGTGGACAAATGGGTGATGCATTCGGTGGTTCTTGCTATGAGACAAGGTTGGTTGAATGTGGTGGTAATGTGTAATATTCTTGGGATGAGATTTCCTATAGAGATGTAGGACCTGAACCTTGTGATATTGGGTTAGGCTTGAATATAGTAAGAACATACCGTTAGGCTCAAACTTTGGTAAGAGTAGTCATGTACCTTTATGGGAGTTATGAGTTGCAGCCAATGAGGTTTGGTAAAAAGGAAAGAAGGGCATAGTTGAGAATTATTGCTACCACTCTTATTACCCAAGGCATAGTATTCCTACTCTTACTTCATGCCCAAACCTCCTTTGTTTCAGACAAGATAACTTTAGGTAGAGAGTGACTTGGTTCAAAACAACATCGTTCTTGACTTATGTGTTATAGAGAGTCCCAAATCTTGATATGAATCAGTTCAAACTATGTAAGTAGGAAAGTTCAGAATTTAGAAGATGTAGTAAGAGTAAACCCCTTTCCATTCCCAGTACAACCATTATTTGAGGACGAATGATCCCAAGGGAGAGATATGTATAAATAATAAAATGAATTTTATTGAATGATGATCAACTTGTGGGAATGGGTGATTAGCTTGTGGGAATGGATGTCGACAACGGCTTGAAAGATTGTGTATTATTGATTAAGATGTAGGAATAATGTTGTTTTTTTTTTTTTTTTTTAGTTCTCTTTATGATTTCTTTTTGTTTTGTATTTTACATTAATTCTTTATTAGTGCAAGTTTATATTTTAATTATGATAATTTGTGCGGCCTTACAAATTAAAGTTTCTATAAAATATAATGAGGAAGCATTGAAAATATGTTGTCTATAGAATGAACATTATCGTTTGAACAAGAAAAACAAAGCTTTGGAAAGTTCAAACTTTTGAAAAAAGAAATATTTGAATTTCTTCAGCAAAAAATGGTTGATAACTTTGTTTTATGTTTTTATATCCTTTGTATATAACATATAATTATGATAGGATATGTTTTACTGGGAAAATTGCAGAGCTAAACTTGAAGGACAAGTTATAACTTAGAAATAATAATACTCAGTGGCGGAGCCACAATATTAGCTATGAATTCCATAAAATTCAATAGATTTGATTTAGAATTTATATTTATGTTAAAAAATTTATTTTGTATACATTAATGATTTATTTAAAACTCAATAATTAGAAAATTATGGTCCAAATCCATTAACTTAACATCATAGTTGTGCCTCCACTCACATTATAGGTCCTTAAGATGTAATAATGTTAATATTATTTTAATTTTATATTTAGATATTATCGAATTTTATAATTCAAAAGTGTAAAGTTTAAAAGACTGAAATAATCTAGATAAAATCCACGTTTGCATATCATTATTCTTGAGAAACACCATACCCATATCATCAAGACTATTTGTAGTAAAAATAAAAATATGGATTGATGAAAAGTATCATTTGTAGCCATTGGATTTGAACACATTTGATTCAGATTTCTTATTGTCATTAGCTCAGATCACCGAAAAAGATTCAAACTTCAACAAGTAACGACCTGGTGATGCATTTTTATTTCCATGGCGAACTTCAACTAGTAAAGACCAAAATTATAATTCAACATAAATAGAAGAACAAGAGGAAGAAAATAAATCATATGATAAACCTAAATTGTTTTAAAATATTTCATACCATCACTTTCTGAAGTAATTGTTGCCTTTGTTGAAGAGAGGATAGGGGGTGAAGAAACTTTCCCACAACAAAAGATTTTGTTCAAAATCAATCTCCTCATATTTTTGTGTTATTGTGGATAATCTAACAAGGCATGTTAAAAGATATCTTTGACCAATAAGGAGGAATTGACACGTACATACAATCCTTAGATTGAATTGACATATTCTAGCTAAACAAAAATATTTAGCAAATAAAAGCCTAAAAAATTAGTATTTAATAATAGTACGTTGTATTCTGCACAAAAATAGGAGAGATAATTTCTATTCATACCTATCTCTCTTTTTAAATTATTTATCATTTAAAATAATAAAAGATATTTATCACATCTCTCTCTTCTAACTTCCAACTATTTCTCTTTAGAATTCTCAAAAAGGTTATTTAAAAGTATATCTCTCCTTAAAATTAGCAAAAGATATTTAACTATGACTATAGCTTATTTTAAAGGGTATTCCTAATAATCCACAATCTACAAATTATGTTTTCAACCGTTTGCTATAAGTTTTGGTGAGAAACTCAATCTATATTTACTTAATAAATTTGTGTACATTTATTCACATTTGTGTTCATTGATCCGTATTCATCTAATAGATTGATATACATTTGTGTTGGATACATTCGTCCGTATATATTAATAAATTTGTATTCATTTGTATACATTGGTATGTACTGATCCAACAAATTTATATGCATTTGTTTAAATCGAAATTGATATTCATTTTTTCATATTTACTTAACAAAATTTGTATATATTTATTTAAATTGAGACTGATAATCATTGATATACATTGGTCATTACTCGTCTAATATATAGGCATGGATCTATTTGCATTACTATTTTTAATTTTTTACATTATTATATATTGATTCACATTCATCAACAAATTTGTATACATTTGTTTGAGATAAAAATTAATGTTCATTATTAAATTCAATCAGCAAAATTCAATATTTTATATAATTATCATAAATATATTAATTAATATATAAGTATCAAAATTAATACTCAAAAGCAAGTTAGTATATCATAAAACTTTGATAATAGAGGTGAAAAAGGTTAAAAACTATAGAAAATTGACTAAAATAAATATGAACAGAAAACACAATGATGCAACTGAAAAAATATAGCAACATTTTTACCTTTAATAGGCCTACAAAAGTAGGAAATAATTGTCATTTAATTTTTATTTTTTTGCTAATATTAAAGAGAAACTTTTGTTGGAAGTTAGAAGAGAGAGAATGTATTAATGTTTTCCTAGAGCTTAGAGTTGAACTTGTCCACAAATAAATTTATATATATATATATAAAAATTATTTACTTGTCAAGATGAATATTATAAAAAAGCATTCATTTAACCAGATTTCCTATGACAAAAATAAAAAATAGCCCAAATTCCGACCTAACCCCCACATTGGTATCAGAGCTATGCATTAAAAAAGCTAAATACAAAATTACAGATCTTATAATTAAAAGGGTTAATAATAAAAAATCAGAACTAAATACTAAAATAATTAAGTCAATAAAAGAGCTAATATTAATAATTAAAAAACTAATACTGAACAAAACAAATAAATAAGATGAGAAGACCCCTCAAAAATACACAAACATATAAACAAATAAAACACAACTTAAAATATTTATATGAAGAATACAAAAGATTAAATAAGCAAATAAATAAAACTAAGGAAGAAATTCATAGATTAGATATATTAATTACAAAAATATCTTTATTAGAATCTAAGTTTATCATCCAATTAAAACAAAGATTAGAAAATAAATAGAAATGAATAAGGAAGAATTTGCAATAAATGAAAAAACATATGAAAATTATGATGGACTAAAAATTAAAATAGTTTTCTCAAATCTAGGTAGAAAATATAAAAAGATAGGAAATCAATTATATTTAATGTTAGAGAAAGAAGAATTAAAATTAGAAGATAGTATGACAGCCATGAAAAGAATAGCAAAAGAAAATGAAGAAATAGATAGACAAAGAGAAATAGAAAAAATACAACAAATAACTGATACGAAAAATGATAGAATAAAAGAATTAGAAAAAGAATTACAAGTCTTAAAAGAAATGTATGAAAAACAGTGTAAACAAAAAGAAGAAGAAAAATTATTAACAGAAATACAACAATATGAAGAAAAACTTACAAAAAATCAAGAAAATATTGAAACAGAAAATAAAAATGAAGTACATATAGAATCTATAGAAGAAGAAAATATGGAAATAGACCAAAACTCAAACATATGTGAATCCGAAATAAGTGAAACATATACAGAAATTATAGATAATAATAATAAAAAATTAATAGAAAATACGGAAGTAGAAATAAATTATGATGAAAAAATGAAAGAAACAGAAACTAGTACCAGTAAACCAAGAATCTACCCAAAACAGAAAAAACCAAAAATATATACACGAGATTATTCAAGTTCAGATAGAAATGAAACTTTATGGAATAAAAGATTAAATATAAAAAAAAATGGAATCCTAAACAAATAAATGAACATCCTGAATATTTAGATTTAGATTGTGTAATAGATATAAATCAAATTATATATACAATTATGGATAGGTTATATAGCAAAACAAATAATAGACAATAAAATCAATATAATAGAAGTACCAGGATACATAGAAAGAACAGTTATAGGAGAAGTAAAATTATGGTTTTTAAATTAGAAGAAGATAGTAAAAAGACATTAAGATCAAATAAAGATATACGAGCCAAAGAAACAACATCAGTGATGGATATACTTTATAAATATGAAACAACTATAAGAAATGAATTTAGTAGTATGACAACAGAGGAAGAAGAATGTCAAAAAGATAAAATTATAAACAGAAATTTAATGAATAAATTAGGAATATGTAATATGTGTTATTTAGACAAATACACATGTGCATATAAAGAATATTATTACAAAGGAGCTTATAATAATCAAGAAAGTCCAGGAATAAGACACTTATATTTTACAAAATTACCAGAACCATTTAGTTCCAAAATTATAAAAGCATGGGAAGAAGCAGGAGTACATGATACATTAGGAGCTAGAATAAAATTTGTTAAACAATGGTATGCAAATATGTGTGAAAAATATAGAGAAGAAATAAAAATGGAAAAAACAGTAATAAAAAATTTAGCATGTTGTAAAGACAAAATAGCACCACAATTTGGTTGTAATGACCAATACTATAAAAAATATAAAAAGAAAAAATTTAAAAAATATAAAAAATTAAAACATAAATACAGAAATCCAAGAAAAAGATACTTTGTAAAATCTAAACGACCATATAGAAAAAAGAAAAGTATAAGTGAATGTAAATGTTATAATTGTGGAAAATTAGGACACTTAGCAAGAGACTGTAAAGTACCAAAAAATATTAAGAATAAACAAATATCAGAAGTAATAATAGAAGAAGAAGTTTGCTTACAAATAGAATACATAGATTATGAATTAGAAAGTGATGATAGTTTATATGAAATATCTGATAATGAAGGAGAATACCAAACAGATAATGAAATAGAACAAATAAATGGCTGAAGAAAATATACAAATAAT
Organism: Solanum bulbocastanum; assembly: GCA_037074985.1. Lineage (NCBI taxonomy): Eukaryota > Viridiplantae > Streptophyta > Magnoliopsida > Solanales > Solanaceae > Solanum > Solanum bulbocastanum. Next base: position 16,257,726 of record CM073607.1, on the reverse strand, counting down.
ACAAGAAGAATATACAACAGAAGATTATTCTGAACAAAAAATAATTTTTGATAACAATATATTTGAAAAAGTAAAAGGAAAAGAAATTGATTTAAGTGTAGAAAAGATATTTAATATGCCATTAATAAAAAAACCCGTTTAAAAGAAATAAAGAAGAATTTTATATAATTAGTCAAAAAGAACATATTATAGATTGTAAATATGCCCAAGGAAAAGCTGAAGTACCAATCATAAATAAAAGAGAATTAAATAAAGAAGTACAAAAAATAAAAAGTAAAGATAAAATTAAATATGTACATTTAGGAGGAATAGAAATACTTATAAAAACCTGTTTTAAGGAAGGAATAGATACTCCAATAGAAATATATTTAGCAGACGATAGGATACTAGAACCTATAGAAAAGAGCGTAATAACAGCAGTAAGAGGAAATTTAATTTATCAAAAGTTTAAATTTACAGTAAATACTAATTATTCAGTTGCAACAACAGACCACAATATAGATAAAGCATTAGTATTATATTGGAAAATTAGTGGAATAACCTTAACCCCAGAAAGCAAAATATGTACAGCCAGATGTAAAAATTTATATGTATTAACTACTAAACATAAAATAACTGCAAAAAGCAAAATAAAAGGAATAGAGATAGAAACCCCATTTGAACAATTTGTTAAAATAATAGATAATAATAATTACTCATATAAAGAAATATATACTACTGAAAATTTAGATATTATAGAAGAAAGAATAGGAAGAGCTAGAAAAATTAAAACTAATTTGCAAAGGGAATATACAAAAAAGATAGCATATGATATAATCCCAAATAAATACTACATAATAGGAATAATAGAAGAAAAAGAACATTTAATACTAATAGATACTAAGCAAGAAGACAATTACATAATAGATAAACTATTAAATAAAGAAGAAATAGAGATAAATAAAGTTACAAAACAAAAATGTTCAGAGTTACCAGCACTAATAGTAGCACAATTAGAAATAGAAAAAGAAATAATAATAGCAGATATACCTATGAAAATAAAATTAGAAATTAAAGAAGAACTACAAGCAGATATTATATTTGGATTAAAATGGTTAGAAGAAGTAAAACCTTACAGAATAGAAAATACTCACACACTTATTACATACAATAATAAAACAAAAACAGTAAAAAGAATAATATTATGAAAATACACGTACTTATGAAAATAATAATAGAAGGATATTATAATAGATATTATACACCTATGATAGATACAGGAGCAGAAGTTAACATATGTAAATATAACTGTTTACCAAAGGATAAATGGATAAAATTAAAAACCCCTATAGTAGTAAAAGGATTTAATAATGAAGGAAGTTTAATACACCATAAGGCAAAAGATGTAAAAATACAAATATGGGATAAAATACTTAAGATAGATGAAATATATAATTATGATTTACTTACAAAAGATATAATCTTAGGAATACCGTTTTTAGAAAAATACTACCCGCATATAATAACTAAAACACACTGGTGGTTAACAACACCATGTAATCATAAAATAGGAGCAAAAAGAGTAATAAATAAAATACGAAAAGATACAGAATGGATTAAGGGAAGTGAAAAAATTACCCAAAAATTAGAAAATATGCCAAATAGTACCAATAATATAGAATATATAGTATTCACAATAGATAAATTAAGTCCAATAAAACATAAACTAGAACAATTATATAGTGAAAATCCATTAAAATGATGGAATAAACATAAAACAACAGTAAAAATAGAATTAATAAACGAAAATAGTATAATAACTCAGAAACCTTTAAAATATAATTTTGATGATTTAAAAAAAATTAAAATGCATATAACAGAATTATTGGAAAAAGAATATATACAAGAAAGTAGCAGTAAACATACTAGTCCAGCATTCATTGTTAATAAACATAGTGAACAAAAAAGAGGAAAAAGTAGGATGGTTATAGATTATAGAAATTTAAATGCAAAAACAAAAACCTATAATTATCCAATTCCAAATAAAATATTAAAAATCAGACAAATCCAAGGATACAATTATTTTAGTAAATTTGATTGTAAATCAAGATTTTACCACTTAAAACTAGATGAAGAATCTAAAAAATTAACAGCATTTACTATACCACAAGGATTTATGAATGGAATGTATTACCATTTGGATATAAAAATGCACAAGGTAGATTTCAACTCTTTATGGATACGTATTTTATAAAACTACATAACTGTATAGTATACATAGATGATATACTATTATACTCAAGAACATATGATGAACATATAAAATTATTAGAACAATTTATAAACATAGTAGAAGAATCAGGAATAAGCTTAAGTAAAACTAAAGCCGAGATTATGAAGAATCAAATAGAATTTTTAGGAATACAAATAGATAAAAATGGAATAAAAATGCAACAACACATAGTACAAAAAATTATCAATTCAGAAGAAATACTAGATACAAAAAAGAAATTACAATCATTTTTAGGATTAGTAAATCAAGTAAGAGAATATATACCCAGACTAGCAGAATATTTAAAACCATTACAAAGAAAATTGAAAAAAGATACTGAATATAATTTTGATGAAACAGATAAAAAATAAATTAAAAAGATAAAAAAACAATGTAAACAATTACCAAAATTATGTTTTCCAGATGAAAAAATAAGATATTCAATTACATAATAGAATCAGATGCAAGCGAAAATAATTATGGAGGAGTATTAAAATATAAATATGAAAATGATAAAATAGAACATCATTATAGATATTACTCAGGAATATTTACTGACACAGAGGTAAAATGGGAAATTAATAGAAAAGAACTATTTGCATTATATAAATGTTTATTAGTATTTGAACCATATATTGTATATAATAAATTTATTGTTAGAACAGATAATACACAAGTTAAATGGTGGCTAACACGAAAGGTACAAGATTCCGTTACAACAAAAGAAATTAGAAGATTAGTATTAAATATTTTAAATTTTACTTTTACTATTGAGGTGATTAAGACTGACAAGAATGTTATTGCAGACTACTTATCAAGACAAAGCAGTACAAACAGACTTTGAAGAAACAATTACAAATACAATACTTATGGAAAAACTATTGGAACAAATTACGATGCTCAATAAGAGAGTGTCCCTCATGGAGGAAAGATATGTGGAGTCGGACCACAATAAAAAACCAGAGCTAGCAGTGTAGCCGGAGCACTCTAAAAAACCAGATCTAGAAGGTGACGATGGAAAACACCTAAAAACCCAAATTACTAACAAATTACCTATTGTTGCAGGTACAGAAGATACAAAAGAATCATTTACAACTATCACCAAAAGAAAAAATTATAATTTGAATAAGGTATTTGAAAAGCCTTATGCCCCACCGCACATAACCAAAAATGAATTATTTATACCACCACAATTAGCCAAACAAAGAAAACATACAACCACATAACCCGCACATATATCGAAAATCTTGACAAAATCCAAACTTTCTTAAATACCCAACCTATAGAAAGCCTAGAAAAATTAAAAAACCATCAAGGATATATTACCAATAAATTACAAAATTATAATAAATTGATTGTTTTACCAGGTACAAAACCAAATTTAGTAGCAACGTGTTACTCATATGGACTTATTTCAACAGTTTATACAACTACAGGAGATGAACTTATACATATACCAGAATTACACCAGGCAGTTATGAATTATAAAAGAGTTACAAAAGGACAACTATTTTATGTCAGATTTTACTCAGCACCAGCAGAGATATTATTTGACGAAAGTGACTTAAAGAAGAAAAAGATGTAAAGTTTGGCGGGGACTGAAATGTAAATATTTAGGGACTTACCTTGTAAATTACTTTTCTTATTTTGCAACTTTAGTCCTTAGGACATTTGTATAAATAGGTTAGTCATTAGGAACAAAAGGGTCATCAGGAATCCGACAAATCCTCTCTACTATCTAAATATTTCTAGTTTTGTAAAAAAGCATATTTCTAATAAAATTTAACTTTTAATCCCCAAAATTATGGAGCAAAACTTAGCAGATAATGCGAATCTACAACATGTATGATTTATGAAACTTATAATGTTATGATCTTCATAACGTTTTACATATAATATATATTGATATTTATGATTATGATACTTATAATATTGATAAATATGCTTAGCTAAATTAATTAATTCCTGTCAACCATATTATATTATGTGATATGCTTATGTTTGTTATTATGATTTAAAATTATCCAATAATTTATTATCTAGTTTGCTTGCATAGAGAAAAGTAGGAGAAAACTTCAAGAACTATGCCATCCAAAAATGGGAAACCAGTGAAGGCAAGAAGGCCGTGTTAGGGGAGTACCTAAGTGTTGAGGCACTGTTTAGGAAGATAATATCTGAAAATGGTATCATGCTAGTAGTGACAAGATAATAAAATACGGATACTTTAGGTCATAATAAGCTATCATAAGATTACCATATGGTAGACATGGAAGGCAGGAATAATAAATAATTTGATAGAAGCAAAGATAATAAATAACATGGACATAACAAACCCGCTAATCGTAGTAGTTGATAATAGTTATTTTGAAGATAATCATAAGATACTTATTTTTAAAATATTAGAAAAAATAACAGAACCTAATCTAAGAAAATTAATATGGAAAAAAATATTAAAACACGAAGAAGAAGAAATAAATAACTTATTAAAACAAGAATGGATTGATGACATAAGACATATAATACAAAGTACAGACTATTTAGACTTCATATACTCATCAGATTATAATAGTGATTAACATATAATGATAAATGAAGAATATTTCCAACTTTGGAAAGAAATATCAACTGAAATAGACTCATGGGAATAAATTATAAAAATATATTTAGCAATGTATTTTAAAACACAGGACCTACAATACTTAAGATTGCTAATAGAAGGAGCCCAGATTATTTTACATAAAAAGGAAAAAGAAGATGAATATTATAAAAAAGCATTCATTTAACCAAATTTCCTATGACAAAAATAAAAAATAGCCCAAATTCCGACCTAACCCCCACATTGTAAATAGATAAAATTTGTTTACTTGTTAATATATTGTTTAAATATTTATAGTATTACATTATTACTATTTATATGATCATATTAACTCAATGATTTAGTATATAACTTTTTTGTTATAATATTGTTCTAATAGTTATGATCAACTACATTTTTGTGTTACAATATATTTATGCTAAGCTATTAAAATGGTTTTTTTTGTTATAAAAATTAAATTAAATTTCAACTTTCCACGTGAAATATTTAATACTATAAAAGTAAAAAAATAAATTTAAATGTTTCATACATGTATAATTCAAAACTACAAATTTCAAAAATATTGTTTACTGATTTAATTCGAATCAAATTATTAATGGAAAAATTTATTGAATTATAATTATTAATTATTATTTAATATTTAATACAAACATGAAAATATAATTTAATATATAATTAATTAAATAATTTCATATTTATTATTGAAATTGATTAATTACACATGGTGAAGCAATTCCATGATTTTACATATCAGTAACGAAAATTATTAAATTACATTTTATTTATGCACTTTAAATAACCAAACAAACAAAATACAATAAACAAAAGAAATAAAAAAAAAAAAACTTTTATATATAACTATAATTTATTTTTATGATAAAAAGAAGTCAAGTGGTCCCAGCTGTAATGTCTGAATATATTTTTATTTTTTTAAAAAAATATTCATCTGATATTGTTTTTGTATGGTTGAGACTTTTATTTTTATTTTAAAAATTTAAATTATTTTTGTTGATTCAATAAGAAATTCTATTTTATTTTATAGTAATTAGATATATATATATATATATATATATATGTATATATACATATATATATAAATAGAATAATAACAGATGTTCTCCTCCTAATAATAAAGATGGATGATTGAAAATATTAAATTTTTGAATTTTAAATTAATTCCTTTCAAAATAATTTTAATTATTTAAAAAAATCTATTTTTTTTATGGTGCTCTCTCTCTCTCTCTCTCTCTCTCTATATATATATATATATATATATATATATATATATATATATATATTCTACATTTATTTATTTTATTATTATTATTATCTGCATTTTTTTATACAAATTAAGATGTTGTATTTTTAAAATTTTAAACTAATAACTACTCATTAAAAACCACTCCTTAAAATTCCCCATTAATTAACGTAATGCATCATTATTATTTTTCTTGAATTTTAAAACTAATAACTACCCTCACTTCACAATTAAAAATTTGAAATTAAAAATTTCAGATTTAGTATTTATTTTTAAATTTGAAATTATTACGGGGCACTAAAACCACCCCTTAAAATCATTCACCAACTAATGTATCAGCATTTATCTTTTTAAAACTATTTTTTGAATTTTGGTGTTGGCACTTGACACTTTTTACTTTTTCTATAGGCTACACACATATATATACTATAATATTCTTATTATTTTTCCTCATCTAGTAATCTATTTATTTAAAGTAATATCAGATTTTTATTATTATGTTTTAAATATACTAAAGAACAGACTGTGCAACATTTTGAAACACTCATAACTAAACAATGATTTGCGTTTCAAAAAAAGTCATATTACAATTTTTAAACCACCTTCTCTTATTATTTGGCTTCATATAAATGTTTTGAATGATATATTTGTTTTTTTTTTATCTATATCTCACCTATATTTGAGGAAATGAGGACGTGGGTGAGGGTTTGTGGGGGTATTAATTCAGATAGTAGAACTTATTTTAAAAAAATAAATAAAATGAATGTTCAAAATATAAAAGTTTAAATTGGTTTATAATTTTTTCACGGTAACTTTTTTATTTTTAATGTCAAAAAGCTAAATATTTAAATTAAAAGTCACAAAATCTTTGATAAAGTGAAAAGTCCTAGAAAACTATAAAATAGTAGACATGTAAAATTTTATTCTTCAATTATAAATTTTTTTTTTGTATAAGAAGGTAAAGTTCATTATTAAAATTAAAAATGTGATAAATTAATAATCATTATATAAAATTAAGAAACAGTTTAGGAGAGTTTTTGCCCAAAAAAATCCCTCAACGATACTCTAAATATAAATCACATCCTTGCATTATCACAATAAAAAAAAAACATCCCTCAATTATCTTAAAAATGGCAAGATTCATCCTTCAAATAGTTTTTGTTAAAAAACTAACGGTTGATCAACCCACAAATCCCCCATTTTGTTTGCTCCCATTCTTCTCTTAGCTTATAGTAGTAATAGATAATCCTAACTAAACTGAATGAGCTAGGAAGAGAGGTTTTCATCCTCAACTTCACAGTAGCAGCCAGGATGTTCCCGTAAAAAGTAAGTAAAATATTTCAAGTAAACTATTTTTCGCCCTATATAATTACAAATCAGATAAGCAACAAAATATTATAAGAAAAAAATGTATAATTTTCTCTGTATTTCTTAAACAAATGAGGAAATTTGAAGTATGAAGGTAGTCTATTTTTATTTTATTTTTTTTGTAAATTTGATAAACACTAGTGGTTGTATTTTTAAAAATGTAAAAGTAACATATTTAGATATTACATAAAAAAAAATACTCTTTTTGTTCCAATTTATGTGACGTTTCTCACTTCTTAAGATTCAAATTATGTGAACTTTTTATAAATATTTTACTATGTATTTTTCATCATATTGATATTAGAAGAATTACAACTTTAATATGTGAAAAACACCACATGTTTATCCATAGTTAATTCTAGCTTCATTTACATGAAAGAGAATGAGTTTAACAATTAGTTTCTATCAAGAAAAAAAAAATGAAAGGGTGAATCTGACCATTTTTAGGAGAGTTAAGGGATTTTTTTTGTTCATTATGGTAGTAGAGTAATGTTATTTAAATTTAGAGTATATTTGAGGGATGTTTTTAGCCAAAAACTCCGGTTTAGGACATCAAATAGTTTAAGGGTTGAGAAAATTATAATCCTCTTCTTTTATATATAAATAGATTTAAATATAACGTGCAATGCAATTAATTTTTTTTCTTTTATTTCTACTAAAAAATTTAAATTTAACTTTAATTATTTAGAATAAAATTTAGAGTAATTAATCCTATTTTGCTAATGATTAGTGAAAAAAGTAACAAATGAATATTCTTTATCTTTTAATTTATATGTTAAATTAATTACAATTATTAAACTAATAAATTATAATCAATCAAAAAATTAAAATTGTTTCAAGCACGAAAGCGAGAATTGTTTAACACTAAATGTAACTGGAACATAATCATAATGATAATGTAACACCTCGGTCTTAGAAAGAGCTAAATCTAGAAAGAACTTAATTTGAAGGAGCTAAATTGAGATTTGTTCAAGTTACTCTTAAATTGTGAGTTTTGGGTCAACTTCAAACGACCATTTGAGTATATTGAATTAAACTATTTTATTTATGATATTTGTATGAGTGGAAGTTGTGTATTGAGTTCCAATATTAATGAGTAAGTCTTCCGTTGAGTATTGAGTCAGATCAAGGGGACTAGTGATGGTTCTCGAGTGCCGGTCATGTCCAAGGTATAGTCTCAAGGTGTGACAGATAAAGTATAAGCCTCATGACATAATCAAATGATGTTTGATTCTAATGTAATATTCCCTCAGCAAACACAACCGCAACGTTCATTTTATGCTGAAGAATCTAAGACTTTTAAGTAGAATGTTGCCCGTGAATATAGTCACATACAATCAGATGTTCCGTGAATATAATCACATATAATCAGATGTTCTTGACCTTCAACACAATAACCATAAACTTCTTTCACCTTCACGTCACAAATTTCTTCTTCTTCTTGCATACCAAAACTGTTAAATTTTTGTGTTAGAGAAGAGATTAAATACTATTGTGACTTTGTTAATTTTGATGTTGATACATTTGTTTGAATACATATTTTAAAGAATTTGTTTTAAGAGGGTGTGGAGTAGTGGTTTTAAGAGGGTGTTTTCAACTGATAAGGTTGGTTAGTTTTTGAAATTCAAATTTTAGATTATTTTTTTGAAATTTTGTAACTTTTTTTTTTTCAAAATTGCAAACTAAAAAAAACTGCATTTTTAAATTTAAAAGAAGTGGAAGAAGATGGGCTTCATCCGTCCTTTTATCTTTTTTTATCTTTTTCTATTTTTTTTGTTTGACTTTTTGTAAATGTAAAAACTGTGGTAACTATTTTGAAGAAAAAAAAAGGTAGTTGTAGTCTTTTGAAAAAAAACATTTTTAAATTTAACTAATTTTAAATTTTAAATTTATTTTTCAAAACTCAATAATTAAGAAATTTTGTGGTGTTGACACGTGGAACTTTTTCTTAAATTAAAAACCTGATTTTATTTCGATTTTTTGTTTAAAAAATTACACTTGAATTTTAAAATACACATTTAAATTCTTTTAGATGATAAATTTCACGATTTGTGTATACGTAGAGGTGTAATTAAAACTTTTCATTTACAGTTTGTTTCAGTTTTTAAATTATTTTTTCGATTAATTTTAATAATTGCTTTAAAATCATTTTGAAAATAAAATATATCAAGACAGTATGTTGTAAAATAAAATTTACCAGTATTTTCTTAAAAATTAAATAAATAAATTAATAAATTTGTAATTCCTAAATTTTAGCAACATTATCTTAAGCATTTATCCTGAAACTAAAATTTTCCACCTTTTAAAACACTTATTAGAACTCCAATACTTTTTACTCTTTTTAAATTATAATGATAAATACAGATTTACAATTATTTCTTATTTTCTAGAACCGCTTTAAAACTATTTTTATTATAAAAAACTTATTAGAACTCCAATACTTTTTACTCTTTTTAAATTATAATGATAAATACATATTTACAATTATTTCTTATTTTCTAGAACCGCTTTAAAACTATTTTTTAAAATAATTTTAATTATGCGCGTGTATGTGTGTTTTCTTTTCTACCTTTGTTTGTATTATTATTATTATCTGCATTTTTTTTTTATATAAATAAAGATGTTGTATTTTAAAAAATTTAAATTAATAACTACCCATTAAAACCACTCCTTAAAATTCACCATTAATTAACGTAATGCATGACTATTATTTTTTTGAATTTAATAACTAATAACTATCCTCAATTCATAATTAAAATTTTGAAATTAAAAGTTTCAGATTTAATATTTATTTTAAAATTTGAAATTATTACGGGGCACTGAAAGCACCCCTTAAAATTCTCCACTAACTAATGTATCAGCATTTATGTTTTTCAAATTATTTTAAAATTATTTTTTGAATTCTTTAATTATTAAATTTTTGTGGTGCCGACACATGACACTTTTAATTCTCCTATTATATATAGAATGATAACGATATAGATTTTTTTATACTATAATATTGTTATTATTTTTCCTCATCTAGTATTTTATATACAAATTAAACAATCTATTTATTTAAAATTATATCAGATTTTTATCATTATGTTTCAATATGTTGAAGAAAAAATTGTGCAATATTTTGGAACACTCATATCTAAACAATGATTTGCATTTCAAAAGAAGACATTTTACAATTTTTAAACCACCTTCTCTAATTATTTGGCTTCATGTAAATGTTTTGAATAATATATTTGTTATTTTTTTAATCTGTATCACACCTATATTTGAGGAAATGGGGACGCAGGTGAGGGTTTGTGGGGTATTAATTTAGATAGTAGAACTTTTTTTTAAAAATAAATAAATTGAATGATAAAAATATGTAAAAGTTTAAATTGAGTATTAATTTTTTCACGGTAATTTTTTTTTAATGTCAAAGATACAATATTTAAATTACAAGTCACAAAATCTTTGATAAAGTGAAAATTCTTAGCAACCTATAAAATAGTAGACATGTAAAATTTTATTCTTCAATTATAAAAATTAGTCTTGGTATAAGAAGGTAAAGTTCATTATTAAAATTAAATATGTGATAAAGTCGTGATAAATTAATAATCATTACATAAAATTAAGAAATGGTTTGGGACATCAAATAGTTTAAGGGTTGAGTAAATTGTAATCCTCTTCTTTTTTATATAAATAGATTTAAATACGTGCAATAAAATTAATTTTTACTCTTTTATTTCTTGAAAAAAAATAAATTTAACTTTAATTATTTAAAATAATATTTAGACTAATTAATCCTATTTGCTAATGATTAGTAAAACAGTAACAATGATATTGTTTATCTTTTAATTCATATGTTAAATTAACTTCAATTATTAAACTAATAAATAATAATACAATAAAAAATTTAAAACAGTTTGAAGCACTAAACCGATAATTGTTTAACTCTAAATGTACTTGTACATGAGCATCATCATAATGATAAGTATAGGCCTCTTGACATAATCAAATGATTTTTAATCCTATAATAATATTCCCTTAGCAAACACAACTATAACGTTCATTTGACGCTGAAGAATCTTTGGCTTTTAAATAGAATGCTGGCCGTAAATATAATCACATACAATCAGATGTTCTTGACCTTCAACACAATAACCATAAGCTTCTTTCACCTTCATGTCACAAATTTCTTCTTCTTCTTGCATACCAAAACTGTTAAATTTTATGTTAGAGAAGAGATAAAAAAAATTGTGATTTTGTTAATTTTGGCTTTGATGCATTTGTTTGAATATGTATTTTAAAGAATTAGGTTTAAGAGGGTGTGGAGTAGTAGTTTAAAGAGGGTGTTTTTAACTGATATGGTTGGTTATTTTTTGAAATTTAAAATTTAAATTATTTTTTTGAAATGTTGTAACTTTCTTTCAAAATTGCAAACTCTTATATAAAAAAACTGCATTTTTTAAATTTAAAAGAAGTGGAAGAAATGGGATAATGGGTTTGATCCATCCTTTTATTTTTTATTTTTTAAAATCTTTTTCTATTTTTCAAAATATTAATATTAAAGTACAAATAAATATAAATATAATTTGTTTAGGAAGTGAAAATGTATGACATTACATAATATTAAATTTGTGTAGCAGACAAAATAAATTCGAAAATAAGAAATTTAAAAAATAATATTTTATTAATGAACTACTTAAAATTAACATGATATATCAAAAATTAAAAAATAGAATGATGAGTTTTAAAATTAAAATTTTTTAAAAACTTTAAACTCTTTATTTAAATAAAACATAAATATAAAATTGAGTAATAACTATATAGTATCATATTTTCTCCTCAAATTAATTTACTAAATTACAATTAGAACTTAAATAGGTAGCTTTAAAACTTCCCATTATATTCCTGATTATGCACAAGCTCTAAAGACTTATTGACCAAAAATGAATAAATAAAATAACTAAAACTAGATTTTGTAAAAATAAAAATAAATTGAAATTTATTCGCAAAACAAAAATGTTTTTCGAATTATCATTTTCCAAAAAGAATAAATTGAAAAATATTATAAATCCATATTTTGCCGATTAGTGTCGCATGTCATCATCAAAATAATTATCAAACTGAATTTTCAGTTTGGATATCTGTATTAAAAAATTGTCTCCAAAAATATAATTTTAATTTGATAAATAATTATATAAAAACTGTCACATTAAATTGCTACGTATGGTCAGGCACTAATACTATCACCAAGAAAGCTTTGGTGGCTTGGGAAAGAGTTTGTTCTCCAAAATCAGTAGGTGGCCTCAACTTGATTAATCTTCACTCATGGAATAAGGCTGCTATTGCTAAACATTGTTGGGACCTAGAGCATAAACAAGATAAGCTGTGGATTAAGTGGGTGCATTCTTACTATATTAAAAGAACTCCTTTCCAAGAAGTGATCATTTCCCAACAAGCTTGCTGGATGGTAAAGAAAATTTTGGAGGCAAGACAAGTTTATTCACAGTTTCAACCACAGTCTTGCAGAACAAAAGTATGATCAGGCAACTATACTTTCACTTGTTTCGGCCCCAACAGAGAATTCCATGGAAGTGCTTGATGTTTCAAAACTTTGCCAGGCCAAAGGCAATCTTCACTATGTAGTTGCAGTTGCAAAACAGACTAAACACTACTGATAGACTCAAAAAATGGGGACTAGATACTGAGTATGTCTTGGAAATCATTGATGCCGCAAAAGGGAAAACTCCAACTGCCCAAATTTTTAAGTTGGTGTATACTGAATATGTCTATGCGATTTGGATTGAGAGGAACCACATAATCTTTGAGAAGGATAGCAGAACTTGGGAATCTCTTGCCAGGGAGATTGCTTATATTTGTTGTGTTAGGGCCAGTCAGAAATCTATGCAAGCCATTCATCAGTTTGCGTTTTAGATTGCTAGCTTAATTTTCCTTTGTTCTCGTTGTTTCTATTTTTTTTTAAAGAATAGCAAGTTGGGTATGACTTTGCTGTTGGATATGTAATGGTTACACTTTGGTGATTAATACAAACTTGTTAGTTACCAAAAAAAAAATTGCCAAAAAAAACTGATAGTTATATTGTATGAATAATTTGCAGATTTTCTAAAAAAATAAATTTATTAATTACAAAGATACTAAGAAATTATAAAATAGACGTAATCCTTAATTTAATCTCTCTTTTTTGCAACTATCCTTATTAATCTCAATATTCTTTTTCAGTGATAAGATGTCATGATCCAGACCGTCGTGATTGACACCCACACTAACTCTCCGATGGGAGAACCATTAAAACTAATTAGCTAACCAAGAACTACACAACTAAATCAAAACTAAGGCATTTAAAATTACGAAAGCAGGTTTAAATGCTAAAGAAAAGAAATAGATTTCCCATAAACTCCAAATAGAATCAAATATCCCTAAAGTCAAAGACCAACCACAAAATCCATGGCTATCCTTTTCCACTTTCATTCCGGAATTGGCATTCTCTAAAGCAAACCTGCAGGCCTTTAATGTTCATACTTTACTTGTTGTAAATTTTGACATTTAGCCACAAACTCCGCTATATCCTTCTTCATGCCCAACCACCATGAGATTCTATCAACAATTTCTGAATCAAGTCATCAACTCGAGTAACACAAAGCCTTCCTTTAAAACTGAGCACACCTTCCGCATCAAGAGTGGTCTCTTGTGCCTTACCAATCACTGTCTTTTTCTTAAGCTCACTCAAATTTTCATCCTCAAACGATTTAGCCTTGATCTCTTCTGAGATGCCTAACTTCACGAACTTAGACTCCAAGGTCTGAATTTCCTTAGCCAAAGGTCGCTTGGATACACTCAAGAAAGCTAGACTACCCATACTTACCGCTTTTTGACTCAAAGCGCCCGCCACTACATTTGCCTTACCCGGATGGTATTGAATGGTCACATCATAATTCTTGAGTAACTCCATCCACCTTCGTTGTCTCAAATTCAAATCCTTTTGAGTGAATACATGATGCAAATTATGATGGTCAATAAACACCTCACACTTAACACCATAAAGATAATGCCGCCAGATCTTAAGAGCAAACACTACCGCTGCCAACTCCAAATCATGTGTTGGATAATTCCTCTCATGCACCTTCAATTGCTGTGATGAATAGGCTATGAAATTCTTATCCTGCATTAACACTGCACTCAAACCTGAATGTGAAGCATCACAACAAATAATAAAATCTTTACCTTCAACCGGTAGTACTAGAATAGGTGTTGTGGTTAAGAGATTCTTGAGCTTTTGAAAGCTCTCCTCACATTTTTTAGTCCATTCGAATGGTATCTCCTTTTTGGTCAAATTGGTCAAGTGAGTAGCAATAGAAGCAAAGTTCTTCACAAATCGACGATAGTAGCTTGCGAGCCCCTGCTAACTTCCGTCACATAGCTAGGACAAACCCAATTTTTAACCACCTCAATCTTTTGGGGATCTACCATTACCCCTTCTTTTGAACCTACATGCCCCAAAAATGCAACCGAAGTCAACCAAAATTCACACTTAGATAATTTCACATACAACCTTTGTTTCCCAAACACCCAGAACAATACGAAGATGGTCGGCATGTTCTTCCTCACTTTTCGAATAGACCAAAATGTCGTCAATAAATACTATAACAAACAAGTCAAGAAATGGCTTGAACACCCCATTCATTAAACTCATAAAAGTTATGGGTGCATTAGTCAACCCGAACGACATAACTAGAAACTCGTAGTGCTCTTAGAGGGTTCTAAACGCCGTCTTGGGCACATCCTCAGGCCTAATCTTTAATCGATGGTAACCAGACATTAGTTCAATCTTAGAGAACACTGATGCATCTTGCAATTGGTCAAGAAGATCATCTATTCGAGACAATAGGTACTTGTTTTGAATGGTGACCCTATTCAATTTTTGGTAATCTATACACAACATCCTACTACCATCTTTTTTCTTAACAAACAAAACTGGAGCACCCAATGGGGAAGCACTAAGACGAATGAATCATTTATTAAGTAGCTCTTGGATTTGAGCCTTAAGCTCTCTTAATTCTGTCGGGGCCATGCGATAGGGAGGGATGGAAATAGCACGAGTACCAGGTTCTAAATCAATGCAGAAATCTATATTTCTATCCCGAGGCATACCGAGCAAATCATTAGGAAATACTTCTCTAAATTCTGACACCATAGGAATAGACTCAATAAATGGAGACTCAACCTCAACATCTTGAATATGATCCAAACAAGCTAAACAACCTTGCCCTACCAGTTTCCTAGCCCGAATGGAGGATATGATCTTAGCTTTCTTAGGCCTGTACACCCCTTCCCACTCTAACTTTTCCCTTCCCGAAATTTCTAGAGTCACCAACTTTGTATTACAATTAAGCACAACATAATAAGGGGACAACCAAGTCATGCCTAAGATTATGTAAAATTCAGTTATATCCAGAATCACCAAATCAGCCCAAGTCTAAAAGCCCATTAACAAAATAGGATAAGCACGATAGACATGAGTGACTATGACAGACTCTCCAACTGGGGTAGAAACATGGATGGGGGTATCAAGTTTATAACAAATCATAGCAAATGTTGAGGTAAAATGCACGAACACATAAGAATAAGTAAAACCCGGATCAAATAACACATTAGTCATCCGGTCACATACAAAAATAGTACATATGATCACTGCGTCAGACGTCTCTGCCTTGGTCTTGCCCGAAAAGGCATAACACTGAGCCCTATCATCGTGACGGGGGACTTCCCTTCCTGGCTGCGTTGTACCTCTGCCTGTGTTACCATTTCCCCTACCTTCGAAGTCTCGCTAATTTCCTCCTTGCCCACCTTGTGGACGTCTTCGACCATTATTACCATTTTCCACAGGTACCACTGCTCTAGATTTCTGCTGCACGGAATCCAACATGCACGGTTGGGGACAATCTCTTCTCATATGTCTAGATTCTCCACAGTTATAACATGTACGATCAAAAGATGGCTTGCTACCCGCCGAAGGTGCGGCTCCCTGGCTATCCTTAATCAAATTCTGAGGTGGAGTTTCAGAGTAATTACCCGTAGAAGTGGGCATAGAGGACTGAATTGGCCGGGCTGCAAGTGTTGGCCTCCCTGAACCTTTGGAGTAAGATCCCTGAAAGTTGCCTAAATTTTTGGATTTCTTAGCTAATGTCTTAGCCTGACCGTCTCGCGTCACCCCCTCCACTTTCTTCACAAAATCCGTTACCTCAATTAAGCTTTTTCCTGCAGAGGTCATATGAACAGACAATACCTGTAACTCAGAATTTATCCTCTTAACAAAAAGACGGATTCTCTCTTCCTCAATAGTCACCAATTGCGTAGCATATCTCGACAAGGCATGAAACTTAGCCTCATAAGCAGCCACAGACATACCACCTTGCTCCAAGGCCATGAACTCATCCTTCTTGCAATCTTTCAAAGTCTGAGGCACATACTTCTCTAAGAACAGAGCATGAAATTGGGTCCAAGTGAGTGGAGGTAAAACTGAAGATCTGCATTCCACATAAGCTCTCCACCACTGCTTAGCCTCACCTTGAAGCTGAAAAGTCACAAACTCAACTCCGTGTTGATGGACAATTCCCAACTTATGAAGCCTCTCATAACAATCTAGAATGAACTCATAAGCGTCCTCACTCTCAGAACCATAAAACACAGAAGGTTTCAACTTCAAGAACTTAGTCAACATCTTATGCTCATTACCAATCATAACAGGACCCAACAAAGGATGGAATAAAACATCATTACCTCCAGTTCCACCCACCTTGGGCACAATGATAGCAATAGGGGGATTGACAGGAGCTTGAGTTGATTGAATAGAGGGAAGCACTCCAGGACCAACCAATCCTTTCAAGAACGACATAATATGTTGAGCTAACACTAGGTCTAAAGGAGTAATACTTGTAGTCTCAGCCTGCACTTCTTCCTCTTGTCCAACATTCTCCTTATCCTCAACATCTACATTTTCTTTTACCTCTTCATGGTGCGCAGGAGAGGCCTCATTTCTGGGAGCATCTCCAATCTGTGCTCCATCCCTAGTAGGCGCCACCCTTCCTCGTCCTCTACCCCTAGCTCTTCCTCTACCCTAGCCTCAGTCGCGACCTTTCACTGTAAATTCCTCAACTGGAGCATTAACGGGAGCTAAGGGCCTGACACCGTTGAACTTAGTGTTAACCATCTGCGGACAGAAGAGTGAATGAGGTTACATACCAATTTGAATCGCCAGATACTAATTGGAATTAAGTTATAGTACGAAAGGAGACAAAAAAAAAAGTAAAGATATTTCTTAAAGTCCTATAGCCTCTCGAAGAAAAGTTCAGATGTCTCCGTACTGTTCCGCAAGACTTTACTAGACTTGTTTTGGTACATCAAGATCAATGAACCTAGGCTCTGATATCAACTTTGTTACGACCCAAACCGTCGTGATTGATACCCACACTAATCCTCTGGTGGGAAAACCATTAATACTATTTTGCTAACCAAGAACTACACAACTAAATCAAAACTAAGGCATTTAAGGTTACAGAAGCAGGTTTAAATGCTAAGGTAAAAAATAGAGTTCCCATAAACTCCAAAAGTCTAACAAACAACTGCGGAAATAATGTCTAGAACCTGAAAGTCAATGTACGAAAACTCTAACAAAAACTATAAGTCTAAACAAGAAGGGGTACAACCCATAAATAACATAGGAATAACTAACTAAAAGTCTAAGTCCAAAATGTGGACATAAACGGAAAGAGAACTCATGGTAGCCTAAAAGAACTAGCTCACCCTTGAATTCAAAACGTTTACTAATCTTCTAAGCGAGGTCTATCAATAGCCGCCTGAAGATGCCCTATACTCAACAAAGAAAGAGCAGCATTAACAGTACACAACCACAGTGTACTAGTAGAATCACACAACAATCCCACTAAGTGCAACATACATACGCCATTACAACATAATAATAACATGCATACACCAAACATATACAATATCAATATCATTTACGAATAACGATCAAGGTCACAATTCTCAATTACACAGTTATGTTAAGTCAATGGTCCTCTCATGGAACCTAAACCTAAACTGTTAGTGTACCGAGTCGTGGTACCTGATCGATTGTTTATGCCGGAACGTGGCAATCGATCCCATATTTATCTCGAATCGTGGCAATCGATCCAAGTTAGTGTGTCGGAACGCAACACATAATCCATTCAATAGGCCACAATCACAAGTATTTTCTCATAATCATACAATTAAGTCATGATTTCATAGCAAACAATTATTCAATCATCCTCATTTATGAATAGTGTGATTAATAATGCAACATTTACATACATACACGTATTATAATGAAGCAAGAACAAACATACATCACACAACATGAAATCACAACCATCACCTACCTCAAACAAAGCTTGAATCCCCTAAGAAACTTGATCCTTCCCTTTTCGAATTCATTCCACTTGTTCTTGCACTACTAAAAAACTGCTAAAAAACGACGGAAGTAAAATCGATGGATGGCGTCGCTCCCAAAAGCGACGGACGGCGTCGCTCTCAAAAGCGACAGACTAAGTGATGCCGTCCGTCGCTTTTTAATTAATTTTTTTTTAAAAGCGACGGACTGCATCGCCAAGCCCATAGCTTTTTAATTAATTTTATTATTATTTTTTTAAAGCCACGGACTACATCGCCTAGTCCATTGCTATTTTTCGCGGAATTTTGCACCAACAATATATATAATAAATAATTAATTATTTTATATCGATAGAGACGTAGTCCGTCTCTTTTTATTAAAAATAATTATTTATTAATTTAAAACAAGTCACGCCGTCCGTCGTTTTTTATTAATTTTAATTGTTTAATTATTTTTTAAATTAGCGACGGATAGAATCTTTATGTCCGTCGCTTCTTGGTCAAAATATCTAGCCAAATATTTTTAAAAAGCGACGGACAATGTCTTTTTGTTCATCGCTTTTTGGTCAAAAGGTTGGTCAAACTTTTTTCAAAAGAAGCAACGGACATAGAGACTCTGAGGTCTGACCTCATGAGGTCGGTATTTTTTATTAAATCTAATTGCTTTTAATAAAAGTGACATCCAAAGGTCAGTTTGTTTAAAATATTCCTATTAATCATAATTTTGCTATTGTGCATAATACTAAAATTTCATTTCTGCCTACAATTAATTGTTCAAAAAGTGTAACAATTTGTATACTTTTATAAATAAAAAGTTAGAATTCATGGAATAAATAAAAAAATATCTATAATCCATATTTAGAGTATGAAACTACGTTGATATGAATTTGGAGAAAATTATATATACTTATATTTCTAGAGTAATGTACAAATTTTATCAGTCCGTTGTCTAATCATGAACTTAATATCTCATCTCATGATGTAGAGGTGAAGAGCTAACATATAATTCATTCAAGTAAGAAATGCGAGATAGTATTATTATATATGTTCGATCTTGAATGGATGTCAAGTGTAGTGATCACTTTCTAATTAAGATGAAATGTAAAATATACTTCATCGGAGTATGAAATACGTTGATTAATTATATACTTCTCGAATAGTTTAACAAATCAAGTCTTATAAACTAGCGGTTCAGATATGAAATACATTATCAATTAAAGAAATGCGTACGATCAATTCAAGAAGATTTATATATTAAATTTGATATTGATAAATTTTTGTTGATCAATAAAATTAAATTTATATAATTAGAAGGTATATAATTTAAATTTATAAAATTAACTTGATCGATAAATTAAATTTATTAAATTAAACTTCTGTTGCTGTGTAGTTAAATTATATATATATATATATTATATATATATATATATATGTTATTTTAATTTATAAAATTAACTTGATGGATAAATTAATTAAATTTATTAAATTAAAATTTTGTTGATGTGTAGTTACATTATATATGTATGTATATATATATATATATATATAAAATTTTAATTAATAAAATCAACATCGATAAATTAAATTTATTAAATTAAACTTTTGTTGCTGTGTAGTTAAATTATATGTATTATATGTTATTTTAATTTATAAAATTAACTTGATGGATAAATTATTTAAATTTATTAAATTAAAATTCTGTTGATGTGTAGTTACATTTTATATATATATATATATATATATATATATATATATATAATTTTAATTAATAAAATCAATATCAATAAATTAAATTTATTAAATTAAACTTCTCTTGATGTGTAGTTAAATTTTATATATATATATATATATATATATATATATATATATATATATATATATATATATATATAATTTTAATTAATAAAATCAATCTCTCTCACTCCTCTCTCACTCTCTCTCATCCGCGACTCACTCCTCTCTCACTCTCTCTCATCTGTGATTCCCACCGGCGCCACGGCAGCAACCTCGACCGGCGTCACCGCAGCAACCCCGACCGGTGCCACGCTACCATCGCAGCAGCAGCGGCAGTTCGCGGGCAGCAGCAGATCGAGGTCACGCCGCAGCAGCTCGCACCAGCAGTAGATTGAGGTCACGCCCGGCGCCGCCTCCATCCCGACCTATTGCCCTTCTCCTTTAATTCAAGGTTAGGGTTTCATAATATTATTTTTAATTTCTTTCAATTTGAGTATTGAATTTCTTTATTAGTGTATTAAATTAGTTTTTAATTGGTTGATTGTTAGTTAGTAAGAGAATGATTTAGGGTTTTTGATTGTTAGTTTGTGTTTGTTGATTGTGAATTGAAAATTCTAATGTTAGGGTTAGTTTAAATTAGGGTATCTTAGGATTTGTTTGAAATTTAGTATTTCTTGACTTAATTAGTTTGATTTTGGAATTGAATGTAAGATTAGATTGAATTAGGGTATTTAAGGTGTTGTTTGAATTTGGGTATTATTTGAGTTAGTTTGAATTATTATTGAGATTTTAGGACTAATAGTGTGAATTTGGGATTAGGAATAGCTAGCTAGTTGAATTTAGAATTTTAGCACTAGTTAGATTTTGGGATTTTAGGACTAGTTTGAATTTCTGATTTTAAGACTAGTTTGAATTTTGAATTTAGGACTAGTTTGAATTTATTATTGAGATTTTAGGACTACTAATAGTTTGAATTTGGGATTTTGGCACTATAGTTTGAATTTGGAATTTTAGGGATTTGAATTACAACTTAATTAAAATTTATAATTAATTAGAACTTGAATTTACTATAAATTGAACTTAATTAGGAATATGAACTTGAAATTAGATTGGGGTAGTTGGAACTAATTAGCTTGAATATATAACTAATTAAGTTTAATTAGAAATTAGATATGAACTTGAATTGAAACTTCAACTTATTAAAGCATCAATATATATATATATATATATATATATATATATATATATATATATATATATATAACTAATATTCTTGGATTTGAAGTTTATAGTTAACTAATTTAAAAACTTTTCATGCTAGGCAACTCAGGAAGCTCAACATCAAAAAAAGTTGATACAAGACTATATTGCTTCTTTCACAAAGTTGGAGATAAGGTTAGTACTTCTAAGTTTCTTAAGTTCAAGTACAATTGCATGTTTTCAATAATGTGTTTGTGTCCCTCTAGTATTAATATTTAGCTTTAATTTTGTGAAAATGTGTTTGTTAAGCAGAAGTACCAACACTAATTGATCCTATTGATGACAAAATTGATTTTCTTGCAAGATCGATTTGTGTCCATCTAGTGTTGACACTTAGCTTTAATTTAGGAAAATGTGTTTGTTAAGCTTAAGTACCAACACTAGTTGATCATATTGATGACAAAATTGATTTTCTTGCAAGATCGATTTGTGTCCATCTAGTGTTGACATTTAGCTTTAATTTAGGAAAATGTGTTTGTTAAGCTTAAGTACCAACACTAGTTGATCCTATTGATGACAAAATTGATTTTCTTGAAAGATCGATTTGTGCCCATCTAGTGTTGACACTTAGCTTTAATTTAGGAATAATGTGTTTGTTAAGCTTAAGTATCAACACTAGTTGATTCTATTGATGACAAAATTGATTTTCTTGCAAGATTGATTTGTGTCCATCTAGTGTTGACACTTAGCTTTAATTTAGGAATAATGTGTTTGTTAAGCCTAAGTATCAACACTAGTTGATCCTATTGATGACAAAATTGATTTTCTTGCAAGATCGATTTGTGTCCATCTAGTTTTGACACTTAGCTTTAATTTAGGAATAATGTGTTTGTTAAGCTTAAGTACCAACACTAGTTGATCCTATTGATGACAAAATTGATTTTCTTGCAAGATCGATTTGTGTCCATCTAGTGTTGACACTTAGCCTTAATTTAGGAATAATGTGTTTGTTAAGCCTAAGTACCAACACTAGTTGATCCTATTAATGACAAAATTGACTTTCTTGCAAGATCGATTTGTGTCCATCTAGTTTTGACACTTAGCTTTAATTTAGGATTTGGTTGTTGTATTAAGTCAAAACTAAACTAGTTAAAGTTGTTATGTTGTTTAAATAAGTTAAGATAAATAATGTGGTTTAGTTGGTGGATTGTTTCTTGTATTAAGTCAAAACTAAACTAGTTAAAGTTGTTGTGTTGTTTAAGTAAGTTAAGATAAATAATGTGGATTAGTTGTGGATTTGGTTGTTGTATTAAGTCAAAACCAAACTAGTTAAAGTTACATTGTTAAGTTGTGTAAATAAGTTAAGATAAATAATGTGGTTTAGTTGGTGGATTTGGTTGTTGTATTAAGTCGAAACTAAACTAGTTAAACTTGTTAAGTTGTGTAAATATGTTAAAATAAATAATGTGGTTTAGTTGGTGGATTTGGTTGTTCTATTAAGTCAAAACTAAACTAGTTAAATTTGTTAAGTTGTGTAAATATGTTAAGATAAATAATGTGGTTTAGTTGGTGGATTTGGTTGTTGTATTAAGTCAAAACTAAACTAGTTAAATTTGTTATGTTGTTTAAATAAGCTAAGATAAATAATGTGGTTTAGTTGGTGGATTTGGTTCTTATATTAAGTCAAAACTGAACTAGTTAAAGTTGTTATGTTGTTTAAATAAGTTAAGATAAACAATGTGGTTTAGTTGGTGGATTTGGTTGTTGTATTAAGTCAAAACTAAACTAGTTAATGTTGTTATGTTGTTTAAATAAGCTAAGATAAATAATGTGGTTTAGTTGGTGAATTTGGTTCTTGTATTAATTCAAAACTAAACTAGTTAAAGTTGTTATGTTGTTTAAATATGTTAAGATAAATAATGTGGTTTAGTTGGTGGATTTGGTTGTTGTATTAAGTCAAAACTAAACTAGTTAAAGTTGTGAAGTTGTGAAAATAGTAAGGCATCCACTTTAAAGCTTGACAGAAAAAATACATGGTTTGATTGTCATTGCCAGTTCTTGCCAATGGACCATGAATTTACAAAGATGAAAAATGCATTTAGGAAAAATAAGGTTGAAAGTGACGCCCCACCTCCATTACTCACAGGGCATCAAATTTGGGAGAGAGTTTTTCAATTACCTAAAGTTACAGAAGTTTCACCTTCTAGACTTCCTAGATACGGTGTTGAACATAATTGGACCAAACAAAGAATGTTTTTGGAGTTGCCGTATTGGAAGGACAATCTGCTTAGCACGGTGATGGATGTTAAGGGTAAGACCAAAGACAATACAAAAGCTAGAATGGACATAAAGGAATACTGTAGGAGAAAAGAGTTATGGCTGCAGGAATTACAGAATGGTAAAATAGTTAAGCCCAAAGCCAACTTTTCATTCACATTGGATGAGAAACATGCAATTATGCAGTGGGTTAAAAATTTGAGGATGTCGGAGGGCTATGCTTCGAATTTAGGAAAGCGGGAAGGTATGAATGAAGGAAAATTGATAGGTATGAAAAGTTATGATTGTCATGTTTTCATGGAAACTTTAATTTCTATCACTTTTAGCCATCTACCCGAAAGGATATGGAAATCAATCACAGAGATAAGTCTTTTTGTTTAAAGATTTGTGTTCTGGAAAGTTGTTGTAGAGTAGTTTAGACAGGATAGAGAAAAATATTCTTGTTACTACTACTAAGTTGGAGAAGATATTTCCATGTGGTTTCTTTGATGTGATGGAGCATCTTCCAATTCACCTTGTACAATAGGCTCACCTCGGAGGTCCGGTTCAAACAAGATGGATGTATCCATTTGACAGGTATGCATTTGAAATATTCACTAAGTTATATATATTCACCAAGTCTTTTATATATTAACATATATATGCATATATACATGCAGAAAAATTGGTAGTTCGAAGCAAACGATTAAGCAAAGGGGAAGGATCGAAGGATCATTTGTTCAAGGTCATATTGGGAGAGAAACTGGTGATTTTTATTCTTATTACTTTGGTCATGATGTGTTATGTAGGAGAAACAGACCCAATCGTAATCATGAAGGCAATAGTTATCCTTTATTTCCACCGATATCAATTTTTAATCAAAATGGTTGAGGATCTAAAAAGCGTGGAAAGCGAGGCTTCACTGATATGAAAATGCAATTAGCTGTGACACATGTTTTGCTTAATTGTCCAGATATTCAATCATATATCAAGTAAGTGTTAAAAATATGTTATTAAATCACATACTAATAAGTGATCATTAACTAACGAAATACTTGAATGTAAAATGATCAGCTTTTTCGTAAACACATGGGGTAATGAAGCCATCTATACAGAATTTTCCAAATGGCTGAGGAACTATGTAAGTGTGCAATCACTAAGTATTTAATAATATATTCATGTTATACTAAATTATATTACTTGAAATAACAATCACGTAGGTTTACGATGAATACTCAAGTGTCCAACATTTGCAATTAGTGAAAGAAGTAACACTTGGACCTGAATCTCAAGTACTGACAATGAATAAGTATTGATTCAATGGTTTTAAGTTTCAAACTGAAGAAGTTTCAAGGAACAAGAAAACAAATAATAGCGGTGTCTACATACAAGGTGATGTTGATGGTACTGGTCAAACTATTGAATATTATGGTGTCATTCAAGGGATTATTGAAGTGAGGTATTCAGGTTGGCCTAAGAAGAAGATTGTACTGTTTTGGTGTGAGTGGTTTGACCCATCACATAGAGGCACAAAGATGGACCATCAACATAATATAATTGAAGTTAAGCACACTACGAAATACAGAAGTTATGATCCTTTTATTATTGCACAAAATGCTAAACAAGTGTTATACGCTTCATATCCATTGCGTATAGACAAAACTGATTGGTGGGTTGTTATAAAAAGTAAGCCTGTGGGAAGAATTGAAATTGACAATGTCTTAGATGTGGCATATCAAAATGATGTTGCAATTGTTCAACAAGAAGTTGATGTTGAATTGGAAACCACACCACCACATCCTCAACATATATTAGAAGAAGTATTTGATGATGACATACTAAATGTTGAGGAAGAAATATCCGAGAATGAGGAAAGTGAATCATTTGATGACGAAGAATGGGACGATAATGAAAATGAAACAACTGAGGAGGAAGAATGGGAGAATGATGGAATTGAAACAAGCGAGGAGGAATAGTGTAGAATGAAAGCTAGCTAGTATATATATATAATTGTATTTTGCTAATTTTATTTAATTTATGATTTTTATATATATTATACATGTAAATTTGCATACATATGTCATTAGGTGGTGACGGTGATAAACATCGCCAGAATCTTGGAGTTAGCCAGACTAAACAGGCTAATAAGAAGAAGTCTAGGAGACCGATAGATCTTGAGGATATTGCAGGATCTATTTCTTTTGCGCCAGAGCGCATCAGCCATGATACTCATTTATTTGTTGTTCCGTTTGGTACGGCAAATCCTCAGCAATATTATCCTAATTACCGTCGACCACTCAGTACTTCATCTACTTCACAGCCATTGTCTGCACGATGCTATGAGGACCTACCTTTACAGGTTATTTGTCAAGCACGACCCTTATCGGCGGATACTCCATCTCCCACAGGTATATCTCCTCAGTTATCTGCCATGAGGATTGGAGATTCTAGTAGCAAGCAGTCAGATGCTATGGCCGATACCCCTCCATTGAATCAGCATTTTGTGCATCCTGACATACCACCCTCATCTACAGCTACACCTAGTGCTACACCACATGATACAATGTCTGCTCTAGCTCCTAGCCAGAAGGACAGACTTGGTAGAGTCATGATTGAGTCGGATGGATCATCGTAAGTTTGTTTCGTTATCTATTTGTTAGTTTATTTTATTTATTTCTTATACTTTAATATGTTATTCATGAACTAACATATTTATTATGTGTTTTGCAGGTGGCATCCAGTAAAAGATGTTGCCCGGGCTTTAAAAGAATGTGTTAGAAGACTCTATACACAGGCTTATCACTCTTGGAGTGAGATTCCAAATAGTATACTCCAAGTGATGTTTAATAACTTTAAGGTATATGTTTTTTTAGTTAAGTTTAGTATACTTTACTTTTTTTTTACTATCGATCTAATTAACGATATTCAATTTTTTTTCAGACTATGTGTACTTAAGAGTCGAGGTACAATTGGTCATTGCGACCACATTTGAGAGGAAGGCATCCGCCAAACTGTCTAGCTGGCTAAAGAAAGTTCGGGATAGTGGTGTACGTCCCAGTTGGATGTTGCCTCATGTTTTTGATGAATTGGGTCTGTATTGGAAAACAGACAAGTTTAAGGCAATATCAGATCAAGCCACAAAGGCTAAAGGCAGTCTTAAAGGTGGCTCGTTGCACACTGGAGGTGCAAAGACGGTTGGAACAATTGCACGAGAGATGGTAAGTTCTTATTCAAACTTTTAAGTAAATAATTAGTTAATTCATATATATCGTTATAAATTTCAGTTTTTATTTATAGGAAAAATAATTGGGACGTACTCCCATTGAACTAGAGGTTTTCAAGAAGACTCATGTAAGGAAGAAAGAAAATGAGTCGGATCCGGATATGTGGGTGGAGGAAAGGGCCGAACGAACTTTTATAAGTTATTTAATATGAATAATATGTATTAATAGTAAATATATGATATGTATATATATATTGATGTCAATTTTTATATTTAATATGCAGAATGACTTTCAGCAGTACGTCGTTAAGAATCTAGATAGTTCGGTCTAATTGACACCTGAACTGTCCACCCAGATTTGGAAAGAAAAAGTGGTAGGGGGGACACACAACGGTACATGCTATGGTCTAGGCTCTCGAAATGATATTAGACGAATCCAGTCAGGCTTAGAAGGTATTGGATCGTCACGTCAAGCCGAGGCACTTGACAGTGTTCAAATTGCTGCTATGTCGGGTCAAATAGCTAAACTTACAGCGGTACTAGCAGAGTCGGAGTAGAGAAGAGTAGTTGAACAAGAAAGCATAAATGAGACCCTTTAGCAAATCAAAGAACAAGTCATGAACCTCGCTCGTCGACCTACTACTTCGGCTCCCGATGACACGGACGGGAGAGTGATGAGGATGATTATATAGATCTCACTCCCTAGTTTAGATCTCTGGACATTTATGAACTTTTTGAAACGAATTTTGAAATACTTTATATTTATGATTTAGATACTTTTGAATGTTATTTTATGTTTTGTTTATATTGTTTATAATTGTGTGTTTGATTGGATTGAATAGTTGTGTGTTTGATTGGGCTGAATAGTTGTGTGTTTGATTGGGCTAAATAGTGTATAATTGAATTGAATTGTATTTAATTTGCAGGTGTGGAGCAGAAACTGCCAATATGGGCTGCCAAAAATATTGCAGAACAAGCGACGGATAGCGTGGTTTTGTCCGTCGCTTTTCTGGATTTTATTTTTTTAAAATTCCCAAAAAAGCGACGGGCAGCGTGGTTTTGTCCGTCACTTTTTAGGGTTTATTTTTTAAATAATTCCATAAAAGCGATAGACAGTGTGGTTCTGTCCGTCGCATTTTAGAAATAAAAAAATTGAAAATTAAAATAAAGAGATGGAGGCCGTCGCTTTTATGAAAAAAAATTCAAAAAAAAAAAGGCAAAAAGCGATGCAGCCCGTTGCTTTCTAAAAGCGATGCAGTCCGTCTCTTTTTGAAAAGCGTCGAGCTAGAAAGCGACGGAAGTGACTATGTCGCTTTTCCGTCGATTTTGACCTAAAAAGCAACGCAGTCCGTCACTTTTTGCCGTCTTTTTTTGACAATTTTTTAGTAGTGTTGGTCTAAAAACAATCATAATAACACGGGAATCAATAAAAGATGTCTAATTACCCGAATTAAGGTCAACATTGTCAACCCTAAATCAAACCATGATCAAAATATCCAAAATTAGGGATTTTCCCACCATCCAACCAGTTCCAAAACCCTTCCCCAATAATAATTACCCACGAAACTAAGGTCTACGAATTGAAAAACGGATTCGGGGAGTGAAAACCTTACCTTTAGCTTCAAGAATGGTGGAAAACTGTCAAGAAAATACCTGGGGCCGTCTCATAGCTCTCAAAGTTGAAAAGTATAGACTAAAACATTTTTGGGGTTTATTTCGGACTTAAGTCACGTCTGTCTTACCACATCGATCCTCACCCCACTTCAGTGGCCCCGCCCTGGCGGTGTAAAATCCAGCCATAGCGGCTTGTACGAAACATAGAGATAAATAGAGGATTTCCAAACCCCCATTTCACAACACACCTTCATCCCATGACACTCATAAACTACCCTCTCACGCTAAGATCGATTTCGAGATTTCTACTCTCCCGAATTCAATTTCGTAAAGTCCTACAGGTTCCTTCACGTCTTAGCTATTTACTCATGTGATTAAAATCATAATTGAATCACCCAATTGCTACCAAATTTCCCTAGACCTTACTGACTCCGATTTCGTCTAAATCTGGACTAGGTTGGAAAATTCCAAGTTACTACGAAAAAGTTTTTCATCCCAAAATTTTCCCCATTGGTTTTTCAATAACGACGGGAACAGGTGGTTACATAAGATGATTTGCAAATATTCTTATTAATCTTAACACCAAATAAAGATATAATTAAATTTTTTTATATAACTTACACTTCAAATAAGAAGTGAAAATGGTCGATGTCAATTTACAGAACTCAACTAGAGTTGAGGTCGATCCCACAGAGAATTTCTTTACAGATAAGGTTTCACAATCGTGTTTATTCAAATGTTGTTATTATCTCTTAGACAAATAACAATGGAAAGTAAATTAGGTATGGTTGAATTGTCATAATTACCAAAACTTGCAGTCAAAATCCATGCTCAAGACTAACAAACTATTTCGTTGTAAAATTGATTCAATTAATTAAGAGAAATTAGGATTGTATTCACCATAACATTAGTTCTAGTATTCTCCCGTAATTTGAGTGTCAGGCAAATCAATGTTTATAGAATCCTTGCAAGTTGAATTTATCTAACGCTTCTCAACCTAATCAGATAATGATCACTCATGTTCTCTCGACCTTAGAGTGTTACTAACATTGAACCTCACTTGAAATGATATGGTGTTAAAGATCTTTTCTCTCGAAATCAATCTTTAACTCCAATTTGTTAATTTAATTCCGCTTTTTCCTAACTAGTATTTTTCTCTCGAACAAATACTAGATACAGGCTTGTCTAATGCGTGCACTCACTAGACTAAAATGATATTGAAAGCTAAAAGCTACAGGTTGTAAACACAGACTGCCTTTAACTCGTTTTACGAAATCACAACTAGAATATCGTCATAGATCCCACAACCCAGTCGTGGTATTTAGCCACTCATGCTTTCACATAAAAAATCAATAATTAGGGATGAAAACATATTGAGAATGACTTACAAAAATAATTAGCAAATCAACAATCACTTTGATAATCTGATAGTTAGAACCCGAATTTTCAACTGATAACAATAATAAAAAATTGAAAGCTAAGAGTAATATTGTGTTCTTTATCGTAAAACGTAAGATAATGAATAATGTTCTAAAAATGACCTAAAGTAATTCAAAATAAAATGTTTAAAATGAGTCTAGTCGAACTAGGATTGAAATGTCGAGTGGCTCTACGGCCACTTCTACGGCCCGTAAATGGATTCACGGACTGTGAACTTCCCTTGGAACTTCCCAAAAATTGCCCTTCAAACTTGATCACTGGAAAATGCACCACGACAGGCACGACGGTCCGTAGTGAGGACCACGGCTCATGAAGTGGTCCGTGGACTTCACTTGGGTTTCAACTTTCTTCCACTCTTCAATGCCTTCACTGGAAATTACACCACGACAAGCACAACGGACATGGAGAGGACCACGGCCCGTGAAGTTGGCCGTGGTCTTCACTTGTTTAATTCCCTTTCAGCTCCTCTTAGGCATTCACACTGGTTCAGTTTCACGAGCTCAACCACGTTATGAAGGTCACAGTCCGTGAAGTTAGCTGTGAACTTCACTTGATCATCATCATTCTCTGCTTCTTTTTCCACTTTTCTACATATGCTAGATCCTGCCTATACCATTAACAAACATATCAAAGTATACAAAACACACTTAATTCTAGTATTTGTTCTTCATTTTAAAGCATCAAATGTGCCAAGATTTCGTGGCACATAATGTAGTAATTATAATAA
The DNA here is from genome assembly GCA_037074985.1 of Solanum bulbocastanum. Classification (NCBI taxonomy): domain Eukaryota; kingdom Viridiplantae; phylum Streptophyta; class Magnoliopsida; order Solanales; family Solanaceae; genus Solanum; species Solanum bulbocastanum. The sequence goes on along the minus strand of CM073607.1, from coordinate 16,226,629 downwards.
TTATATAACATAATAATAATGTGCAAAAATCATTTTTATGGTTGATAATATTCAAAAGTTATGCACATGATATTGAGCAAAAATATTATTATAATTGGTAATGATAATTTTAGAAAATTTTAAAAAGTCGTCCCACTTCGTTCCTGTCAGAGTGGACTATAATGCTTAGTAGTTGGCTAAGATTTATATGAAAGAGATAGTGAGGTTGCATGGGGTGCCCCTTTATATCATCTCAGACCGTGGTACGCAGCACACATCTAAGTTTTGGGGAAAATTGCATGAGGATTTGGGTACTCAACTCACTTTTAGCACAACTTTCCATCTACAGACAGACGGGCAGTTAGAGAGAATGATTCAAGTGTTAGAGGACATGTTGAGGGCATGTGTGATTGACTTTGGAGGGAATTGGGATAAATTCCTACCGTTGTGTGAGTTCTCCTATAATAACAGTTACCACTCCAGCATTGATATGGCACCGTTCAAGGCACTTTACGGGAGGGGATGTAGATCACCCATAGGGTGGTTTGAGGCTGGAGATGTGAAACCTTTGGGGGTTGATTTGGTGAAAGATGCTTAGGATAAGGTAAGAACCATTCAAGCTAAGTTTCTAGTAGCCCAGAGTCGATAGAAAAAGTATGCGGACCGTTATGTAAGGGACATGACATTTCAGTCTGGTGAGCAGGTTTTTCTTAAAGTGTCTCCCATAAAGGGGGTGATGAGATTCGGCAAGAAGGGAAAAAACTCAGTCCTTGATACATCGGGCCATTTGAGATTCTTGACTGTGTAGGGCCAATGACTTATAAGTTTGCTTTACCGCCTAGCCTATTTGGAGTCTATCCAATGTTCTATGTGTCCATGTTGAAGAAATATCATGAGAACCAAGGAGATAAAGTCCGTGAAGGTTCAATGGAAGCATCGTCCGATTGAGGAAGCTACTTGGGAAACCAAGAAGGACATGCGAGACAAGTACCCTTAGTTATTCGACGATTAACGTGCTACTCTACTTTTTATTTTGCCTTTTTCTCCTAGTTTGTCACTCGGAGATGACTGATGGGTAAATTCGTATCTACTGTAACGACTTATTCCTCACGTTATGGAAAAGCCAATGGGGAAGGAATTTGGGCCAGAAAACTTTTGAGTAGTAACTTGGAAATTTCTAGTCTAGGCTAGACTTGGATGAAATCTGAGTCAAGTGAGGTATAGAGAAATCTGGTAATTAATGGGGTATTTAGCTATGAATTTGATCACACGAGAGGATATCCAAGATGTGAAGGAGCATGTACGACTTTACAGAATCGAATTCGGTCTAGTAGAATTCCCGAAATTGATCTTGGCATGAAAAGGTAGTTTAAGAACGTTCAAGTTTGAAGGTCTGTTGCGAAATGGGAGCTTGGAACTCAAATTTCGAGTTTCTGTCTCCGTGCCAGCCGCCGGGGCGAGATTAATCCTGCCAGGGCAGGGCAGCTGTGGCGGGATGAGGTCCGCTGTTTCGGGCCAATCGCAACCTAAGTCGGGGAAAAAACCCCAATTTCGTTATTTTTTGCAAAACTTCTTTCTTGAGAGCTAAGAGATGACCCAGGGCAATTTCTTAACAAATTTCCACGACTTCTAGTGCTAAAGGTAAGGAAATTACTCCCATAATCCATATTTCGATTCTTAGAACCCAGAATCTTGGGTAATTATCATTGGGGGAGGGTTTTGGCCCAAAGTTAATGGTGGGAAAAGCCATAGATGAACATTAGGATCATGGGTTTTGCCTTGGGTCGGGTAAATTAGGCATTGTTTATTGATCCTTGAGTTAATTACTTGTTTATAGACCAAGAACAAGCTAAAAGACTTCAGAAAGGGAAAGCTCAAGTGTCTTAGGAGTATTCATGCTTGGTTTCGAGGTAGGTGATGGTTCGATTTCCTGTTGTGTGATATATGCTTGCTAATTTCTTCATTGTATGCATGCGAATGAGAAATGCGAATCTAATTAATGAAATGATTATGTGGGAACAATTATATGCCATGAACCTATTACTTGATTGTATGAGTATGAGCATTGTTCATTATGGGTATGATTGTGATTGTGGTTGTGCTGACTAGATTGGGTGCCACGTTCCGACATATATATTGGATCGGGTGTCACGTTCTGATACATATATTGGATGGGGTATCACGTTCCAACATATGTATATTGGATCGGATGTCACATTTCGACACACTAACAGTTTGGGCGTGGGTTCCCTGAGAGGACCACTTGTGATGATTGGGTTCATATCTAATTGTTATTGAAATTGGGATATTGTATGTTGCTCCTAAAATGATAACTGAATTATGCGTCCCGTATATGTGTGTTTATTGTGTTGTAATTGTTTGTGTATATTGTGCTTACGAGAGTAACCGCATAATCCTACCAGTACACTGTGGTTTCGTGTACTGATACTGCACTTGCTCTTTTTTTGTTGAGTACATGACATCTTTAGGCTGTCACTGACAGACCTCAGTTAGGAGACTATTGATTGTGACCGGATTTGAGGATGAGCCAGTTCTTTCAGGATGTCATAGATCCTTTTTTTGTTTAGTCCATTTTTTTCGGACTTAGACTACATATTTAGACTTTAACTTATGTTTAGTTTCCGGGGTGGCACCCCCTCTTTGTTAGACTTGTCGATCATTAGAGTTTTGGTACAATGACTTTCAGTTCTAGGGGTTGAACTTTCGTGATGTTTATGTTAGTTGTTTGTTAGACCTTCAGAGTTTATGGGAGCTCTGTATTCATTTAGTCATTTAAACCCTCTTCTTTATCTTTAAATATTTTAGTCTCTTGAAAATTACTTAGACGGGTTGTAGTAATGGTTCTCCCACCAGCGGATTAGTATGGGTGCCAATCACGGCGGTCGAGATCGTGACATACGTAGAAGTAAATAAATAATTTTTTTGTATGTATCACTATAACTTCTGTTTTTTGTCATAATTATTATAAATTTTTATTTTATTTTTTGTACCATTTGTTAGTAAGGACATTTCGGTTGTAAGAAAACGTTCTTGGCAGATCTAGATGTTACAAATTTAATTTTGATATAATTTATATCGTTAAAACTGAAATTTGTAAGTTAATTGTATATGTCAAAGAACTGAAAGTAAACATTTTTTTTTTCATTTCTTCCATTTTCAAAAGTTGATTATAATGCTTAATTGAGATATAATTATTTCTTAAGCGAAATTTTGATCTCACTGAAACAACTTTTTTAGTTAAATATTAAGTAACTTTTTGAGTTAAACATTAATTAAATTTTTGATTAAATATTAAATATATAAAACATAGAATCTGATAAACACAAAATAATGATAAGACTCATATCGAATATGGTTGTGCCTTGCTCCTTAACATGGGTGACATTCAATCCAAATAAAGAAGATATTTTTCTTTTCTGTTTGATCATTTTTTGTTGTGTCAACACATTGTGTTAATTTATTTATTTTTATTTATACAATTTAATAGTAATGAAAAGAAGACTGAATCAACTATAATAAGTGAATACATACTTTATTTGTAGCTTCTATTTTATAAAAATGAAATTTGTGATTTTGTTATGGAACTATATAAAATAATGAGAAGAAAATAGGGAAAAGGGAGAAGACTTATTATTTCTCTTGAGGGGGATATTTAGGGATTCACAGATCTGATTTACAATGAAGGAAAACCCCTTTATTTATAGGGGAAAGTTGATTGATGAGTCATCTCAAATGAGAGTTCTTCCATTAAATACAAAGAATTCTTATTTACATGCCTAAAAATCTCGTATATATCCCTAAATATATGTTATTCCTAATTGTAATATCTTTGAAAATATGCTACATTAATCTATGCTATCTCCTATTCTCATTACAAAAAAATTTAGAGTTATTACATAGATATGTACAGATATTTAAAATTTGTCCAATCATGCTAACATCGCCCCTCAAATTGATGTTGGTGGATCAAAAAACATCAATTTGCCTACCAGAAACTGATGACGTTGTCGGGCCATAGATTTTGTAAACACATCAGCTATTTGAAGATCACTGGATACATGTGGAAGAGTATCTCTTATCTACAACTTCTCTGATATAATGACAGTCCACTTCAATGTGTTTGGTCCTTTGAAGACCAGCCAAAGTAATCAAGTGCTGAGTATATTTGTATTGGTTCAAGAACGCGCCTAAAGAATTATAATGAATTTCTAACCTCAAAAAGTATGTAAGAGTACCAAGATCTTTCAAATGAAAAGAATCCTTAAGCTGCTGCTGGAGGCTAGTGATTAGTGAAGAATCAGTTCTTGTGGTAATAATGTCATCTACATACACCAAAAGAAGAACCCAACTTGCAGGTGTTTTTTGAAGAAGCAAAGACGAGTTATATTTGCTCTGCTTAAAAGAGAATTGAAGCAAAGTAGACCGAAACTTGTCAAACCAAGCTCTCGGAGCTTGTTTGAATCCATATAAAGACCGCTTCAACTTGCATACATCTGATGCAGGTGATGAGAACAAACCAGAAGGGGGTTTCATATAAATATCTTCTTTGAGATCACCATGAAGAAAAGCATTTTTGACATCCATTTGATGAAGAGACCAATTTTGTGATATAGTAATGGCAATAATAGTTCGCACCGTAGTCATTTTCGCTATAGGTGCAAAAGTCTCTTCATAGTTTATACCATACTCCTATTTGTTGCCAAGGACCACCAATTGAGCTTTGTACCAATCAATAGTTCCATCAGAATGAAGTTTAATTGAATAAACCCATTTATATCCAATTGGACGAACATTTGGAGGACAAGGAACAACGTCCCATGTGTTATTTCTTTAAGAGCCAAAAGTTCCTCCTCCATTGCTTTTTGCCAACATTCAAAGCATGGAGGCTTGTGAGTAACCTATTGGAATAGAGATGGTGGATAAAGTAGAAGAAAAATCATACAATTTAGGAGTTCGAGACACTCTAGTAAATCACCGAGGAGGCTCAAGAGGAGCAGACCTTAAAGAAATCTTAGATTCTGATTGTGGAGCAGTCTCAGGTGGCGAAGCTGTTTCGGGATGGGGTAAAGTTGGCCGACATCGCTCTTACACAATCCTGATTTGAATCGCTTAGAAGGCAACAACATATTCTCAAAAGTAGGAAGAAGAGAAGAAAAAAAAAAGAGATAACTCAACATGAGTATGAAAGAAATACTAATTCTCAAAGAAAATAAAATATATTAAAGCAAGTGTTGTAAAATAAAAATTACCATTATTTTCTTAAAAATTAAATAAATAAATAATTATAAATTTGTAATTACTAAATTTTAGCAACATTATCTTAAGCATTTATCATGAAACTAAAATTTTCAACCTTTCAAAACACTTATTAGAACTCCAATACTTTTTACTCTTTTTAAATTATAATAAATACATATTACAGTTATTTCTTATTTTCTAGAACCGCTTCAAAATTATTTTTTAAAAATAATTTTAATTATTTAAAAAAATTGTTTTTTTTGTAGATATATATATATATATATTCTACATTTGTTTATATTATTATTATTATCTGCATTTTTTTTATATAAATAAAGATGTTGTATTTTAAAAATTTTAAACTAATAACTACCCACTAAAACCACTACTTAAAATTCTTCATTAATTAACGTAATGCATGATTATTACTTTTTTGAATTTTAAAACTAATAACTATCCTCACTTCACAACAAAAAATTTGAAATAAAAAAATTCAGATTTAATATTTATTTTAAAATTTGAAATGATTACGCCACTCCTTAAAATTATCCACTAACTAATGTATCAGCATTTATGTTTTTCATACTATTTTTAAATATTTTTTGAATTTTATTTCGTTAAATTTTTATGGTACCGATACATGACACTTTTTACTTCTCCTATTATATATAGATAGATAAAGATATGGATTTTTATTCTTATTATTTTTCCTCATCTAGTATTTTATATACAAATGAAACAATCTATTTATTTAAAATAATATCAGATTCTTATCATTATGTTTCAATATATTGAAGAAAAAATTGTGCAATATTTCGGAACACTCATAACTAAACAATGATTTGCATTTCAAAAGAAGTCATTTTACAATTTTTAAACCACCTTCTCTTATTATTTGACTTCATGTAAATGTTTTGAATAATATATTTCTTATTTTTTTAATCTGTATCTCACCTATATTTGAGGAAATGGGACGAGGGTGAGGGTGTGTGGGGGGTATTAATTTAGATAGTAGATTTTTAAAAAATAAATAAATAAATTGATTGTTAAAAATATGTAAAGTTTAAATTGGTTATTAATTTTTTCACGGAAATTTTTGTTTAATGTCAAAGAAATAAATATTTAAATTAAAAGTCACAAAATCTTTGATAAAGTGAAAAGTCCTAGCAAGTTATATAATAGTAGACATGTAAAATTTTATTCTTCAATTATAAAAATTAATTTTAGTATAAGAAGGAGAAGTTTATTATTAAAATTAAATATGTTATTAAGTCTCGATAAATTAATAATCATTACATAAAATTAAGAAATAGTTTAGGACATCAAATAGTTTATGGGTTGAGTAAATTATAATCCTCTTTTTTTTATATATATAAATAGATTTAAATATAACGTGAAATGCAATTAATTTTTGCTCTTTTATTTCTACTAAAAATATTAAATTTAACTTTAATTATTTAGAATAATATTTAGAGTAATTAATCCTATTTGCTAATGATTAGTAAAAAAGTAACAAATGAATATTCTTTATCTTTTATTTCATACGTTAAATTAATTATAATTATTAAACTAATAATTAATTAAACAATCAAAAAATTAAATCTGTTTCAAGCACTATAGCGAGAATTGATTAACACTAAATGTACTTGTCCATGAACATCATCATAATGATAAAGTATAGCCTCTTGACATAATCAAATGACGTTTAATCCTATAGTAATATTTCCTTAGCAAACACAACTGCAACGTTTATTTGACGTTGAAGAATTTAAATAGAATGTTGCTCGTGAATATAATCACATACAATCATATGTTCCTGACCTTCAACACAATAACCATAAAGTTCTGTCACCTTCACGTCATATATTTCTTCTTCCTCTTCCATACCAAAACTGTTAAATTTTGTGTTAGAGAAGAGATAAAAATATTGCAATTTTATTAATTTTGATGTTGATACATTTGTTTGAATACGTATTTTAAAGAATTAGTTTTAAGAGGGTGTGGAGTAGTAGTTTTAAGAGGGTATTTTCAACTGATAAGGTTAGTTATTTTTTGAAATTAAAATTTTAAATTTTTTTTTTTTTTAAAAATTTTGTAACTTATTTTCAAAATTGCAAACTTTTATATTAAAAAAACTGCATTTTTTAAATTTAAAAGATGTGGAAGAAAATGGGATAATTGTTTCATCCGTCCTTTTATTTTTTATTTTTTCAAATATTTTTTTTATTTTTTATTTGACTTTTTTAAATGTAAAAATTGTGGTAACTATTTTGAAGAAAAAAACGTAGTTGTAGTTTTAAAAAATAACATTTTTAAATATAACTAATTTTTAAATTTTGAATTTTATTTTTCAAATCTGAATAATTGAGAAATTTTGTGTTGCTGACATGTGACATTTTTTCTTCTCGGATTATATATGGATAGATTTGTGGTTTTTTTTTTTTTTTGACATTTTCTCTAATTTTTTTCAATTATTTTATTTTATAAAATCATCTCTTTAATTCATACCTCTTCAATTACATAAATTCAAAACTTAATTAATTTTGTAATGTCTATAACTCCTAAGCTTTCATATTTATAACCTTCAAATTATTTAATTTGTAAATTTATAACTCCATAAAATCACACTTATAAAACCTATTTAAAGAAATGTCTGATGATTATTTTATTTTTATTTTTCTATCTTCATCTTTTGTATATTTGGTTGATCAATATTTTATCTTCTTTGATCTGATTTTGCAGGAAAGAGACATATAATGCAGAATGTTAGATATGTTTGTATTGTTTGATTTTAAAAGATAAAATGATTTAACATGTATAGTATAATTATCTCATTTTTCCTATTGAAATTATATATTTAATTATTATTTTTATTCTTAATTATACGAATCATGAATGTTTATATAGAAATAGTAGTTTGATTTTTTCTCTTTGCTTCTCTTTGTAGTCTCTAGAGAATATTAATGTTAGACAACCTTACATAGTTTGATTTTACGATATATATATATATATATATATATATAAGTATTATAAAAGTCGTTTAAATATTCTATGTAAATTTATAATCAATATAATAAGGATGATGTGGTGGTTGAGAAATAAAGCGTTTTGTCAAATAAGTTGTAAAATCCTATTCAGTACTCCCTCTTCCTGTTCCCTTATCTAGTGTAGTAGTGTTGCAATTACTAAATCTATGTAATTTCTCCCAAAATTGCTTTTTTTTTTATTCTGTTCATCTCTTTTCCTTCTCTAACCAAATCTCGGAATACACAGTCCTTCGGTATCCTAACCATGACGGACTTTCAACTATCCTAGGTATTTACAAGTTAATCCATCGTTTCTACTAAGAAGGTAAGGAACTAACCATTTACTAGGAGTAAATAATAACTATCATTTTATAAACAACTCATATTTTAACAGTATATAACATATATATTAACATCATATAACATACATAAACATAAATCGGGAGAAATACTAAGATCTAGAAAAACATATAACTACTTACATGATAGTGGTCGGAAAGAAGTTTCCCTTTCGGGAGTCCCCGAGTGACCTTTCAAATACTTGCGGAAATAAACACTCACACTCTTTTTTACAAACTCACTTCACTCTTTTTTTTTTAAACAACAGGGAATATATAAAACTTTAAACTTGTAAACTTTCTACTATGCTCTGCTTCTTCTTCTCTTCGCTCTCTGCTCTTCTTCTTACAATTGGGGTCATATTTATAGGTGAGGAAGGACTTTCACGGATTTCAAACTTCAGATTTCAAATGCTGAATAAATCTTTCTTTACATGCCGGGTGCTCTTTGGGCTCCATCGTCACGTGGTCTTTGAAAGACTTTTCCAAAATAATTGTTCGCTTTTGAGTAGTGGTGTCTTCTTTATTGTCTATAAATATCGTCCACATTTGAGTAGTGGTGTCTTCTTTATTGTCTATAATGACTTATTACGTCATTGCTTACTTATTTTTTCTTGTCTTTTTCTCTTACTTATTCTTTCTTGTCTTTTTCCTCTTGATTGTCATGGCTTATGTATATTCTACGTGTCTAAGTTGTGTAGTAATTCAGAGTCAAAACTCATCCCTGATTCATTGTCTTTGTTTGGGTCTTGAGCAAATTGGTCCATTAGAGGATTATATTTGTCACTTCTACTTCCTGAATCTTCTCTATAAGAATTTACTAGTTCTGGTTCTGGATTTGGATACTGTTGTATAACTTCTTTAGTCTTCTCGCTAAGTAACTTCTGGAGAGAACTTTGAATTAATCGTTCAATTCTTTTTTTTTTTTTAAAGAGAAACCCTTAGTCTTCTTGCTTGTCTCTGTTCCTGTAGTGGCTATATTTTTTAAACTTGCTGGTAAAATTTTCATAGTTTTTGACAAAGTGTCAGCCATTAACGGATTTGATAAGTCTTTATCCGTTACCATTTGAACGGGACTAGTTGTATCTTTAGTCGATACAATAGCTCTTTCTACATTATTTGGGGAATGTACATCCTTCTTATCCATTTTATAATAAGATAGAGAACTCTTAGAATTATCTGTTTGTTGTAATGGTATCGTCTGATTGATATTGGACTATAAGATCATGTTTATTCTTTCTTCTAGGAAATGAACATGTTGGGTCAATTTTTCTTTTTCTTTTTCAAGTCTATCAATATTTTGATTTTGTCGTCTAAAACCTTCAGTCATTGAAGAGCAATGATCACAAAAGATGATTTTATCTATGTCTTTTTTGATGTTGTATTGTATAAACTGTCTTGTAGTTTGTCTTAATGCTGGGCTTATGAAATAATTTGGTCCCAAAGTTCCTCTTGCATAATCTAAGGCTTCGTTCTAGTCATTGAATCCTTTAAAGAGGGGATTAGGGAAATCTTTTATCGAGTCTATTACCTTAGTCCATGTCTAGAAAATACTTACTAGTCTTCCTTGAACCACCACATAAAGTTTGAACTTTTTATTTTCATTTTCTCGGTAAAATAATGGCTTTGTGAATTTAATACGGAAATAAAATAGCTATTGTCTCTTGGTATTTTATTGTAAGTAATCCATAGGTTGTCTATCGAACATCTTTGAGGTCTATCTATCTTGGTTTCTGGTTTTACTCGAAAACTCAGGTTAGAAGGGGGATAGAAAATCAGATTTTGTTTTTCAAAGTAAAGTCTTTCTATACTTGGTGTGTTTAGTCTAACTTCTTTCAATTTTGTCTAAGTAAAGTCTTTCTATACTTGGTGTGTTTAGTCTAACTTCTTTCAATTTTGTCTGAGGTTTGAACAAAGTGTTTCTTAGCATAGTCTATAGATACAAGTCTTTGTCTTTTTTGAGCGCTGCTTGAGCTGGAAGCTCTTGCTTTGTCTTTTCCTGTATTCATTCTGAAACAAAATAGTTAGTTTTTATAACCCTACTAAGTTGGTCTGCTAAAGAATTATCTTTTCCTTATGTTTTACAATAATATTGTACATTGAAGTAGCGTCTAGAAAATTTAACCATCTTCTTTTACTACTATTTTTCCCATTTATTTTTTGGTGAAACTTTACAATAGCTTCACAATCAGTTCGTACTAATATTTCATTTTTATTTATAATGTATAATTTAAAACTGTTTAAACTGTAGATTACTGCTAGTATTTCTGCATCTATACTACTCAAATTTTCTTTTTCTTTGTATTTTCCGCTTTGATACACACATATTTTTTTCATCTCTTTTGCCTTCATACTTGTTTATCTTTGTTTTTAACACTGCTCCCCATCCTTCTAAACTTCCATTTGTTTCTACTATTAGATAGTCTGTTTCTAGCGGGAGAGATAGGTTTGACATGTTTTTAACCATTTGTTTTAATTTTTGAACTAATATTATATCTTCATTGTTGAAAGTCTTTTGTCCATTTGCTCCTTTTTTGAGTAAAGCAGTTCTGCTACTTTTCCTAGGTCTTTTATGAAGTTTCGTGCATCATTTAAGATACCTAGAATTTTTTGTAATTCTTTAGTGTTGTCTAATTTATCAGGCATATTCTAAAATCTTTTTAGCTATATGAGATTGTAGTTTTATTTTCCATTTCCTATTTCTACACCTAAGAATTTTATAAGACTTTTGCATAACTCCGTCTTTTTCTTACTAATGATTATTCCGTTGTCTACAAATAGTTTAAATACTGTTTGCAAATGTCCTAAGTGTTCTTTAATATTATGACTAAATACTAAAATATCATCTACATATACCATGATAAAATTTTTATATTCCCTGAAAATACTATCCATTTTTCTTTGAAAAATTGGAGGAGCTGTTTTTAATCCAAATGGCATTACTAGACATTCGAAGTGTCCTTCCAGGAAAGTAAAACCAGTCTATTCTATGTGGTCTTCATGCATTTTAACTTGCCAATATCCAGATTTACAATCGAACTTGCTAAAAATTTTTCTTCCTTGTATTCGATTTATTAATTCTGATTTGTCTGGTAATTTAAAACCATCCATTCTAGTATTGTCATTAAGTCTTTTATAATTTATTACCATTCTAGCGTTTCCTCTTACTATTTCACTATGATTTCTTACCATAAATGCTGATGATCTATGTCTTGAAATTAATCGTCTTATTACTCCTAATTTTAATAATTCTTTAATCTAATCTTCAAATTCTTTTAGGTCTTCATTTGTTGATTCTATCGAAGTAGTTTTAACAGTATATTCTGGGTTAATAATTTCCAGTCTGCAAGTTATATAATTGGCTTCCCAATGTTTCAAAGGTCTTTCTCCAATTATTTCTAGCCTATCTAAAATTGAAATTAATTCATCTAGGTCGTTTTGATTTTTTATTACTCCTATATGTTGCAAACGTTTTTTGTAATTGTATAGTTTTGTATTTATCTCTATTATATTTTAACCTTTTTCTATATGTTCTTTTGAAGAACTCAGTTCTAATAATTCGATTTCTTCTTCTTTCTCATCTACAACATGTATTTTAGTACAAGTACATTCTTCTCCTTTATTGCATTTCGAGGTACTTATGTTAGGCTTGTTTTTAAGATATCTAGATCTTGTTGGAATGACTTCCATTGTTATTGCGGTCTGAGTAGTATTTTTAGAGAAAATTACTCCATCTCGAGTAAGGAGACAACTTCCATTGTTATGTAATAAAAAATCTAATCCTAAGACAAAGTCTACTCTAATATTTAAGTCTCTAACCCATATTTTTTCTAATTTGTACGTAGGTGTATAAAAGTCTGCACATGTGTTTAAAAAACTTATTTTGCCATTACTAACATAATGCTTATATATATATATATATATTTGAAGATCCATCCATTTGCATGGCACTTTGTGGTTTTGAAAATTCTTTTATTACATCTATAGGAAAAATACATCTATTTATTATACTTTTTGTGCATCCTGAGTCTACTAGGGCAAGAGTTTCTATCTCGTATTCCTGAATCCTTATTCTAGTTAACATTTTTATGGTATTAATTTTCTTGTCTTCGTTGCAAATTAATCCTTCAAATGACTTGTAATCCTTTTTCTCATTTAAAAGTTCTATTTCTACTTCTGCTGTGCTATATTGACTCGTTTTCTCTATGTCCTTTCTTTTTCTAATTCTAGGTCCTGTCCTTTTTCTAATCTACTTATTCTTTCCTCTAAATTTTCTATTCTATCTTCTAATGATTTTAATGTTTTTTCCTTTTTTATTACTGGCACGTCTATGATCTTAATATTAAATATTTTGTCAATTTATCTGATACAACCTTTTACATAACAATTCATGCATTTAGCTCTCTTGTCTTTACTTGGGTATCCGGTGCAATTAAAACATCGTTGACTATCTAGCCCTTTCCCTCTGCAAAATTGGTGATCACATTGTATATTGACAAATGTGTAATCTTTTATATTTAAATCTAACTTTTCTAATCCTATTTTGTTTATTAAAGTTTCTTCTTCAGAGTCTGATGAGTCATGTTTTCCTTCTTCTATTGCATCTATGATTATTACTGAGTATATAATTTCATTGTCTGACAGATATTCGTCTATATTTATTAAGGTTTCTTGGAAATCTTCTATAAGTTGAGCATTTCTCGTTCTACTATTTCTGCCTGGACAAGTATTAGCTAGATGTTCTTCACTTCCGAGTGTAAAACAAGCTAGTCTATTTTTATAGATCCTGTTATTATTATGTTTTCTTACATGTCTATTTTTATTCAGGTAAGGTTTCCTTGCCATTTATTTCCTTAAATAATACTTTTTCTTAGGTTTGTATTCTTGTGTATTTTGATACGTTTTTCTGTATTTTCGCTATGGCTTACTTTGATCATAGCTTTGTGTTGTATATATATTCTTGCAAAACCCAGTCTCATTTTGCTTTAGTTGTTTTTGTATTTGCATATTTGTACATTTTTCTTGTAATATTTTCATAACATGCTGTATTTTATGTCCTATAGACCAATTCATATTTGGATTTTGCATTACTCCTTTTCTCTTATTCCATCATTCTTCTATTTCTCTTCCTAAGGCTCCAGGGAGTTTATTAAACAGTTTTTTTTTCTAAACTCTGATCAAATGCATTACCGCTTATTTCACAATAATAAAAATAGTCTTTTAAGAATTCTTTATATGACTCTAGTTGGTTATACTAAGTTGTTCTAATTTTATTAACACATTCTTTTGTAATACTATCAACTTGCTATTTGGGTCTTCTCCTATTATTATGCTGTGAATTTTATCAGTAAAATTATATGTGTTTGGTCCCATATTTACTAATTCTTGAAATTCTTGAGGGTATGTTACTTTGTATGCTTTCCATACTCCTTTAATTGATTCTTCTAAAAAAGTTTTCATATACCTATACATGGTCCTTGCATCTGTTTCGCTATAGTGGTGTATATAATCTGGTACTACTATTCCTTTCCATACGTCTATTACTGAGTTCCATAATTGAGAGTCATGAGCTGCTATATTTAGTATTTTCCCTCTATCTCCTCCATCTTGGAGTTTGATAAGAGCTTCTATTGGCATTCTTATTCCTATGAGTTTAACCATTTCTGGTTCTGTGGCCGAGTCTTGCCTAAAGACTAGGTGTCTTGGTAGATTACCTATAGTATATTCTACTGGTGGTATTGGGGTTGTCTTTTGGAAGAGACTTGAACTTGTTGAAGTGGTTTCCATAAATTCTTTTAAACTACGCGTTATTTCGTCATCACTTTCCTCTTGTGTGTTTTCTTCTTGTATATATCCATAATTGTCTGTTCTGAATTTGCATTCTTTAAAGTGTGTTTCTATTATAGAAAATTATATTCTTCCTAATTTACAGCCTTTACATTTGAAAAGTTTCGATTTATCTAATTGGTATAATTCTTTCGCCCTTTCTATTGATATATCTACTTCATAGTCTTCTTCTTTTATGATTTGAATATTCATCCCTTCCATATTAATGTTTGTTTCATTATCTTCTAAATCTTCATCTATTTCTTTCTGATCAGTATATTTATAGTCTATAAATCGGATTGATGCCTGTCCTTTATTATTAGTATATGTAAGGTGGTCATTTGGTCTTAAAACTTCTTTTTTACAGAATTTTTCTAAATTCCATTCTCTACCCACATATTCTTCTAAATCTATTTTTAAAGGTTTCATTAATTTTATCCCTTTATTTTCCATTAACCCTACCGCATCGTCTATTTTAATTTTAAATTTAGAACTACTGTTTGTGGCTAATTTTCCTATACAATCAACACATATTAATAAATTATTTCCACAATTCATTTCTTCGTAGCCTTTAGTTATATTCCTATTTTTATATATTTACCAAATTCGTTAGAATTTATCATGAAGTCTGGACTACAATAAAATATTCCTTCATTATTGGTCATATCAACTTCTGTTAAACCTATTATAGATCTTTTTGAGTCTGACCATCTATCATCGTATAGAGTGATTAATACTTTAGTAATTAGATTTTTTTCTAGTTAGTCCTTTAAGTCCAATTACTACCAATCCCATATGCATGAGATTCATTTGTCTTTTTTGTATTTCTTTCATAGATTCTTTACTAATTAAACTTATATTTTCACTATTATTTTCTGATACACATAACTGTTCTGCTCTATAATGTTTGTATAAGTTTGTTGTTGAAGAAAATAGTCCTGTGTTATACGATATTTGTGGATTTAATAGTCTTAGTCTATTTTGTTGGAAAATTTCTATACCTTTATCTGTCTATTATTTCATCTAATTGTTGACTACTACTGGGTCTAGATGAATTTATTATTCTAGCTAGCATATTGTTCCCTAATCTATCTTGAGAGAAACTGGCCCTTTGTCTTTCTTGGGAACCTCTATTCCTGAAACTGGCCCTTTGTCTTTCTTGGGAACGTCTATTCCTGTTTGAAAAAATGTCCATGTTTTGTCCTTTTTTGTTATTTTTGGTCTATCAGCTTGGGGAGTTATTTCTATCTTTTTTAGTTGATTAATTAAATTTTGTACATCGTTATCTTGTTCTGTTTTTTCTTTAGGTATTTTAGTTTCTTATAAACTATCTAATTTTTTATTTATTTTTGAGATATTATTTTCTAGTTTCTTATTTAATTCTAATAGTGCTAGAATTATTAAATTATTTTGTTTTACTCCTATTAGGTTTGTTTTGCCTGGTGGTGTATATTCGGATAAACCTTCATGGTTAACTTGAAATTGGGCAGCTCTTTTTAGAATTTCTTGGTAAAAAGGGTCGTTCATGAAAGAGTTAAGTCTTTTAGTTTAGTCAAGTCTTTCTTAATTTCTTTGATTTCTGCGTGGATCTGTTCTATTTTAGTATTGTTATTATTTTTTCCTAAAAATAATTGTAATTTTGTATTTATATCTATTTGTTATGTTTTTAGAAAATCGAAATTCTTTTTTATCTTTTCTAATGATTTATTATGTTGAAATTGCAGATTTTCTATAGTTTTTATTAAGTTTAGTACTTTTTCGTCTTTCATTGAATGTGTTCTGCTAAATTTATTATTAAATCTGTAATAGTATTTAAATGACGGTGATCACTATGTAAGATATGGTCTCCTTTTGTAAAGATACACCAAATTTTAATCTTCTATATTTCTTTTCTGAGATAGCTTCTAAGTCTAAATACTCTAATTTCTTTATACTTCCTATTGTATTATTTTTATCCTAAGTATATGGTTTTACTTTTCCTATTGTATTGTTCTAGTCTAAGTTGTTGGATATAATGGTTAATTCTTGATCCTATTGTTGGTAACTGTAAATCTATTTGTCTAATTTCTTGATTTATTAAATATAGTTCTTTGGTAGATAATATGTCTGAATACAACTGTAGTTGTTCTAGATATAATGATTTTTGTTCTATTAGAAAATCACATATATTTGAATAATTTTCTTTTATGCGTAATAAATACCAATAGTATTCTTGATCTATTATTATCTGTCTTTCGTAAGGTCGAGGTCTTCTTTTACATATTCTTGTTGGCATGTATTAAAATATTGTATTGGTTTTATACAGGATTGTAACGTATGCTCTGATACCAAAATAAAAGTATTATAAAAGTCATTTAAATATTATATGTAAATTTATAATCAATGTAGTAAGGATGATGTGGCGGTTGAGAAATGAAGTGTTTTTGCCAAATAAGTGGTGTGTGTGTGTGTATATATATATATATATATATATATATATATATATATATATATATATATATATATATATATATATATATATAAGTGAGATAAAAAAAAAGTGACGTGACACCTCTCAATGACTAAGAATCCTATTTATATTTTACTGTGGTTTTTTTGATAGCCATCATCTCTCTTTCCTTTTTTTTTTCTCATTACTCTATTACTTTCTTTAATGTATTTGTTATGCAGAAAAACGGCACTCTATTATCAGAAATATATGACTAATTAGAATGCTTAAGACCTCTATTTGAGGAGGATTTGCATTTGTTGGAATAGACAAAATTCGCCAGTAATGTATGATCACTAAAAATGATAGGATAAAAGAGAGAAATTGACAATCAAATAGTAAATGAGAGATAGGAGGAGTAAATTACTGATTGCTATTTAATTATTTTGGTAAATCAAACGCATATGCAAAAAGGTGTTCCTGTAGGCACAACCACCTATTGATAACAGCTTTATGTCTAGCCTCAAAAGTTCATTTTATATGGGTCGCACCTAAAGTTGCATCATCCATAATAATATGATTATTTTTAATCATTTATGTGTAAGAGTCGTTTTAAAAAATCTATACTGTAACCCTTATATTAATTTACAATCATTAGTTTTTCTGTTATTTATTTTTGCCATTCCTGACTACATTGATTAATTGCATTTTCTCAAATTAAATTGAATAATTAATGAGCAATAATGTTTTTACTTCTTCATATGTTACAATATGCTTTTATGCACTGCTTTTTTGAATTATTATTTTTTACATTTTATATTGAGATTTAGAAATATATTTTGATTATTTAGAAGTTAAAAGATGAAAAAGAAAGAGTATGATTTAATATTTTTTAAAAGAGAAAATATGATTTAATATCTTTTAAAAGAGAAAATGAGTGATTATGTCAGAAAGTAAGAGAGGGAAAAACGTTAAAGATAAAAAAATGTTCAATTTTGTTATACATCTACAGATACTTACAGAAAGTGTTTGAATTTTTGGAACTCCTTCGTTTTTTTCCTTACCTTCCTTTTAAGGAAAAAATAAAATATGGTTTCACTTAGAGATAGGTGTCAAAAATACACCTAAACTATCCTCTCTTTTTTTCGAGTTTCATACCTAAACCATTGAGAGTGTGAATTTCATACCTAAACTATCACTTATTAGTTTGAGAAACCCACCTCAATGGTGTGTGTAATGCACTCTCCCATTTATTTGAAAGAAACCTTGACACATGACATTCCACATAGATAAAATATTTTACCTTCACAAAAATTAAATAATAAACTATTAATATTAATTTAAAATTAAAGATTAAAATATTACTATCCAAAAAAAAAATATTAAATTATTTTTCTTACCCCACTCCACCACCTCCTCCCGGTATGCCCCTCCTCCACCCCGGACAATCCCCAACCCTTTTTTTTAGTATCTTTTATAATATATTAATAAAATTTCATACTTCACCCTCGCCCCCCCCCCTCCCCCCCCCAAAACCACCCACTCATTCCCCAAAAGATATATATATTATTTTATTTAAAAAAGATAAAATTTCTACCCCATCCTATTTAACCCACCGCTCCTAATTTATTTATTTATTTTACATTTTTCTCGTTTTGTGTTAGATATGTACATATATTTTTAGAAAATTTTTTCGTGTACCGAATATAACATAAATAAAACTATTATTTTAAAAAATGTATTGCGGCGGCAAGTAAAACATATTTTCGATATGTATGTATCTAACACAAAACAAGAAAAAAATTGGAAGCGGACGGTTAGGTGGAGTGGGTAGAATTTTTTTTTTTTAAAATAGAATAATATCTAAATTAGAATTTGAAGGGGAATGGGGAATGAAGTAAAAAAAATTATATACTTCTATAGAAGAAATTTAAACTTAAAAAAAAAAACTAAAAAATGGGGGGGGGGGTGTGGGGGTACGGTGAGAGGAAGTGATGGAGTGGGATAAGAAAAATATTTTACATTTAATTTTATAAAAAATATATTTTTTTTGAGATAATAATTCTTTAATCTTTAATTTTAACTAATACTTAATTTATTAAATTTTTGTCAAGATGAACTGTTTTTGTCTATGTGGAGTATGATGTGTCAATTTTTTTTAAGTAAAAAAGAGAGTGCATTACACACACTATGATGAGAGTGTTATAAAAGTGAGAGGTGTGTTGCTCAAACTAATAAGTGATAGTTTAGGTATGAAACTCATAGTCGCAATAATTTAGGTATGAAACTCAAAAAAGAGTATAGTTTAGGTGTGTTTTTGACATTTATCTCTTTCACTTATCTTATAATAGATACAAGTTTTTATAGAAGACTCTAAACTATCAAGTAATGAAAAATCATTTTAAAAAAAACATATTTTAATAATATAATTGATTAAAGTTTAAAATATTTTATTAGAAATTTAATATAAGAAAGTCTAATACGCGCGAAGCACAGATTTGTTTACTAGTTCTACATATTCTATCAAACATTTTCTTTTTATGAATGATAAGATAATATATATTATATATAATTAGGGAGTTGCACCGTTGGGAGGCCTATTTGCCCCAACATTATCACCATAGTTGGCTATTACAGCTAGATTACCAAAATAGACTAACTTATTACAAATAGTCCTTAACACTTGCTTAGTAGATATTAATCCTTGTTGATCATCCTTGATTAGAGACAAAGTATGATCTGGAGGAGTAGATAATATAGTAGCTTGTGCGGATGGTGTTAGCTTGGTACCTAGTCTTGACAAAAAGTCTGCTACTTTGGTTGCTTGTCGGAAGCTATGGCGGACCAATGGATTCCCCAACCTCTTCATAAGCAACCTGCAAGAATTGATTCTAGTTGCGTAAACAGGCTGAGTATCTTCTAATGCTTCAATTACCTCAATGGAGTCGAGTTTAATTCCAATTGGGACAATGGAACAATCAGCAACTATTTTTAGGCCAACAAGAAGTGCTTCTAATTTAACCATTGTATGGTTTTGAGCAGTGATGTTATGATAGAATCCCATTACCCACTAGCCATTGTGATCTCTAATAACCCCTCCAGTACCTCCTTTACTGCGATCTTTGGAAAAAGAGCCATTGGTGTTAAGTTTAAAAGTTCTTGTAGTAGGGGGAGACCACTTGATACTCATGAGGTCAGAGGCTTGTGGATTTTGTGCATGATTTGAGTAACAACAAGATTCCAAGGTTTTGTTTTTCACCACGGAGGGTAATAGTAAGGAGCTTTTGTTATTGAAGGTGTTATGATTTCTATTTATCCATAAGCTCCAAAGGGCGAAAGGGAAGAAGTCAGGCCAACTAGAGAGATTGCTGCCCTGCGGCAAAGTAAAGTCCTTAAAAACTTTGAGCCAGTGAGTTTGGGGGGAATTATGGGTATTGAAATACGAAGGTCAAGCCAGAATTTTTTCGCTATATAACAATGGAGGAATATGTGGGTAATGGATTCATCTTATTGTTTACAAATAGTGCAAATGGATTCGGAGACAATACCAATGTGATGCAAGTAAGAATTAGTGGGCAGTCTATTGAGGGCACACAATCAAAGGAAGAATTTGATCTTATTAGGAGTTTTTAGTTTCCAAATCCATGTGTTTTGGAAAGGATTGGGAGGAGGCTCCTTGAGAATGTGGAGAACATAATTAGTAGTAAATAAATCATTAGAATTGCCCGTCTAATAAGGCTGGTCATTGTTCGAAGGAACAGAGTTTAAGCTAATGAGGCTTGCTTTTCCCATAATATCCGGTGGAATGCGAAGGTTAAGTTTATCCCAATTCCGGTTAGAATTATCCCAAATAGAAGAAATAGTAGAATCTTCATCTTGTCTAGTAAGGGGACCTTGGACTAACTGCCTTAAGGGAGAGGTGTTCAGAATCCATCTATGGTACCAAAGGCTTATAGATTTTCCATTGTTTGGGGGCCAAGCAGTATTGTTGGCGCAAATAGATTTCCCAGTGAAGATATTTTTCCAAATAAAGGACTGCCTAGGGGTAGTTTTTTTGTTGTATTTCATAATAAGGGTTCGAGCCCAAAGTTTGGCGGGGTTCGTAAAGAGTCTCTAAGCGAGACTAGTAAGAAGGATTTTGTTTTTCGTGTGGGCTGATTGGAGCCCAAGACCACCATGCTCATTGGGAGAAGTAACAGTATCCCAAGCTACGTAGTGAATTTTTCCTTTGTGAATGGTGGACCCCCAGATAAAATCTCTTTGGGTTTTGTCGATAGAGTTACAGATTTTATTAGGGAGGTGGAAGTATTGCATAGAATGGGCTAGGATAGCGTTGAGGGTAGAGTGAGCAAGGATTAGACAACCAACCGGAGTGAGAAAATTAATCTTCCAATAGGAGGGCTTTTTCTTCGTATTATCGATAATATATTGAAAATCAGTAAGGTTAGGTTTGTTATTCAAAATAGGGAACCCAAGGTACCTACCAAAGTGTACAACATGAGAAATATTGAAGTATTGCTTAATTAATAGCTTAGAATTGCTGCTACAATATTTAGATAAGATGACCTTGGATTTATTGGGGTTTATTCTTTGGCCTGTCAGATGAGAGAAAGTATCCATACATTTGTACATAGTGTGGATGGAAATGTCATCTGCCCGAGCAATAAGAGTGAGATCATCTGCGAAGTAAAGATACGAAAATAGGGTCCATTTTTACTAAGAGTAATCGGTTTCCACAGTAAGATATCAACCTGATAGCTAATGAACGAGGGTAGGAGTTCCATGCAAAGGATAAAGATATATGAGGACATTGGACCACCTTGTCTTATGCCTCTAGAAGGGGAGAAAAAGTTTGTTCGAGTGCCATTAATCAAGACATCAATATTGCTGCTGGAGATACAATTCATAATGAGTCTAGAGATATTAGGAGGAAATTTGAAATAATGAAGGGCATGTTGAACAAAAGACAATTCAAGCCTGTTTTTGAGACCACTGCGATAAATGAGCTTTTGAGACTCCGTTTTGTTAACAACAGGTACTCTTTCTGCCTTACTTTAACAAGTAAGCAAGTAAACTACCTTCACGGGTAAGGATCATCTGCCCTATGAAAACTCATAGCCTCGATAGTGGTCTAAGGCAAAGGCTTTTTCCAAATCAATTTCTAGCATGAGGCAACCTTTTTTACTTTTAGTTTTGTTGATATGGGTCAAAAGCTCTTGAACTAAGATAACATTATCACAAGCTCTACTACCTTTTAGAAAGCTGGTCTGGTGGGGACTAATCAACTCATTCAGAAAGGGCTTGATACGATTGGCGATAATTTTAGTAACTATTTTATACATGGTGTTGCATACCCTATTGGTCTGAAATTTTTAAGGTGGTTAGCATTCTTGAACTTACGGATAAGGCAGAGGAAAGTTTGATTAAGATTTGTTGGGATTTTTTGGGTATTAAAATTTCATGGCAAGACTTGAGGACAGTGTTTTTTACAGTATGCCAATGCTGTTGGAAGAATTGAGGATGAAGACCATCCGGCCTCGGAGCTTTAAGGGGCTTGAAGGAGAAAATGGCTTGGACAACTTCGAAATCAGCTAGGGGTCTATCCAGAGGGAAGAGATCCAACTTGTGAAATTTGGGGGTGGAATTATGGATGTCCTTTCAGTACGTAGCGGAATGGTTAGTGGTGAAACACGAATTGTAATAGGAGAAGGAATGCTTGACGAAGTTTTTGCTAGTAATCTAGTTATCGTTATCATCTTTGAAGAAAGAAATGTTATTCCATCTTCTCCTATTAATGACAGAAAGGTGATAACACCTAGTATTGACATCACTATCCCTAATTCAGTTTATCCGAGAACGAAGCTTCCAATAGTCTTCTTCTAGTTTAAGGATATTGTTGTAATCCTTAAGGAGTGTATTTTTGAGATTTTCAAGAAAAGGACTCGAAGGATATGAAGGAGAGTTTTGGATGCTCCTAATCTAGCAAGGATAGTTCTTTTATTTTTAACGATATTTCCAAAAGTTTCTCTACTCCAAATATGGGCCTCATTCCTAAAGAGGGAAATGACACTGATAAGGTCATTATTAATCCAACACCTTTCTACTAAATTTCTCAAATCTTGGTGCTCTAACCATAATTTTTCAAGTCTAAAAGGTTTAGATAAGTTTCCAGAATTAGGTTTAAAGAGCGAAATAAGCAAAGGGTTGTGGTTCGAATGGGTTTTTGGAAGATGTGTGACTTGAGCATTTGGATACTTAACAAGCCAGTCATTATTAGCAAAGGCACGATCAAGTCTTTCAAGAATAAGATCTTTCCTTCCACTCCTGTGATTAGACCAAGTATATTTACACCCCTTAAATTCAAGGTCAATAAGGTTACAATTATTTAAACAGTTCCAAAATTTTGAGTCTATGTCTAGAATTAATTTTTCTGCCCCCCCCCCCCCCCTCCGACCCCACTTATCTTGTTGACCAAGAATTTCATTAAAGTCACCCGCAATTAACCAAGGGCCAGTAAAGGAGAAGTTAATGTCTTTTAAACTGTTCCATAAAGTAATTCGTATATAACTATCAGTACTTGCATAGATCGCTAAGAAACACCAAGAAAAATAATGGGGAAATACCTGGATCATGGCATGAAGTTCTTGGTCATCCTTTCTTTTCAGAGTAACTTTAACCATGTTAATGAGTCACATCAGTACAATACCTCCAACTCTTCCTTATATAGGAACCTCAAGGTAATCATCGAAATTAAATTCATTTTTAAGGTTAAAGTGATCATCCATCTTAGTTTCCAGAAGGGCCACAAAGAAAGGGTTATGATTATGGATAAGCTCCCTAGAATTTCTTTTAAAGTTTTCATTATTTACTCCCCTAGTGTTCCACACTATAAAGCTAGTTTCCTGAGTCATTGGATTGTGGGTTATTTGAGGATTCAGGATTTCCCCGTCTTTCGGAGATGGGATTTGGGATGTCCTCATAGCTGGCTTTATGATTACCACGTGTTTGGCTAAGTCCTTGTTTAGTACTATCCTTAGATCAAAGGAGCATTTCTTCATAGCTATTGGACAATTATGAATGTAATTTTTGTGCTCGTTCTCTGGAAAAACCGAAAGGGCTGAGTTTCTGAGACTTGATATTTTGGTGAACGAGGCCCTTCTCCTTGGAATTTCTCTTGGTTCTTGGGGGTCCATAGCTGTGGGAGGAGGAAAGCTCATTGGTACTACGCCTTATGTCATCATAGGGACAAACACTGGACGTCCTTGTTGGACTGGCATGGGTTGCCAAGGGAAGAGAAGTGGGTTGGCATTGATCAACTCCGGCGGAGTGAAGAATGGAGTTTACACTAGGTTGTGCATGTTTGGGTATGGAGCTAGGTGGTGTGGTAGATTCCATAGTGTTTGTATTTTTTGCATAAAGCCTGTAGCAAGGTTGGGGGCTAGGGGGTCTAGCACAATTGTTATCCACATGTGGTTGACAAGGTGTTCTATTGCTATCTTCATCCCTTCCGTTATTAATTGCGCCATGAAGTTTTGATTTTGGAGTATGATTAGAGTTTTCGTCCCGTTCATATCCATCGAGAATATGGCTGTATGATTTTGCAGACTAGTCTTTAACTAAGATTGAGACTGGTGTAGGGGATGAACAGGCTAGGTAGCAAAAATCAGCGGATGTTGAGCTATGTAGGTCGGAATTTGTGGAATGTTGTTTATTTGTGGGATCGAACATCCTTGGTGAACGTAGGAGGGAAGAAAGTTTCATTTTTTAGTGGAAGGGAATGGATGTTTTGAACATTATGAGGAGTAAGGTTATTATTGTTTATAGTGCTGGAAATAATTTGGTTGGAGGAAGTTAATGATTGAAGATCTTTATAGGAAGATATTGGTAGAGAGTTGTTGGTCGGGCCTTGCATCGGGGAGTTGGGGAAAATATATTGAGGATTTAAATTGCAACTATTATTTTCTACTTGTTGGATGGGATTTGCCAAGTGTTCCAAAGTGTCAGAGGTAGGCTTGGTATCAATTTGCATGTTCTCTTTATTTTTACTGATAAGGGTTTGATTGGAGGAAGTAGAGTTATAGGGGTCTCCATAGGAATTGTTTTTAACTATTGTAGGTCTGTGAGGGGTATTCACGTCTTTTCCTACTGAGGGTCCCCTATTTTCGTGACTGATTCGAGAACCATCTCGCGGGACTCGATCCCGCTTATTCTCGCGAGTTGGGGGGACTACAGGTTAGGGGCCGATTCACCCTTTGGTCCCGATCGACCTGGCCCGGCTGAACCGACTGATTTTCGTGGGATCCCCTTTGTTTTTTTTTTTAAATGTTTGAATTGTATCTGTTGCCAACCGTTGGGGCAACAGCTAGTCCACCCCCCCCCCCCCCCCCCAAACAGATTTATTTCACTTTTTCACTTCCCCAACACCCCCTACCACCCCCCTACTTTTAATATTTTAATTTAAACCCTCAAGTTATCATAAATACACTTTAACCCATTTTTAATATTATAAATACCCCTCTATCCCTTATTATTTCTTACAAAATCATCTATTCTCTCAGCTATTTCTATATCCTCTCAATCTTAAGTCTTAGTTTTTTATTCCATTTAAGTCTCATATTATTATAATACATATATTTCAATTATAAATTTTCATATTATATCATAATATATGTAATTCTCATATATGCTATCAAGTATTGGAGTTCCAAATTACAAGTTACAACAAACTACAAGCTTCAAGAATCTGTTTAACGTCTGCTATTAATGTAGACGTTTGGTACATTCGTTTCATAATATTTATATTTTATTTTTCGTCTTTAATTTTTTTGTTATTATTATTTTTATATTACACTTTCCATATAATTAAATATGAATTCTAGCAAAAGATATACCGGTAAAGGAAAGGAGAAAGAACCAAGTGCCATTAGTAAATTATTTAATTTTAATAAAAAAAAGTAGTAAGCAAAAAAATAAGAGTAAATGTGGTGGTACTTCTTCTAAATCAATGTCTAGAGTTAGATTTAATACAAATGATTCTACTTATGTTGATGATACTTCTTATGATATTGATTCAGATGTTCAACTCGATCATGAAAGTTTAGAACGACGATATGTTGATATTAATCCTAATCTTGATGAATATTCAGGCGAAGAAGTAGAAGTTGATCTGGGAGAAGAAGATTTAGAAGATACACCTACTATTCCAGTGACAGAAGTTCCAACTGAAACTACAAATCAAACGGAGCAAAATTGTGGATGCCCACCCCTTATATCTCCTACAAGGGAGAAGGTGAAGTATCAACGCCCTAAAACTTCTGTTGTGTGACAATTTATGACTTTAGATAAGGAAATTAAAACTCTATTGCTATTTGTAATAAGTGTAAGCAACCTTTTAAACATAGACAAGGTGGGGGTCAAGGTGGGACGGGGGGCTTAAATAGACATTTGCTATCTTGTGTGCCGATTGAATATAAAGAAGCTAAAGCATTAGCCGATAGGAAAAAAAGAATTCCAGTTAATGATTTTGATATTAATGTTAATGAATTGGTAGGGGCTTCTAACATGGTTCAAGGAACATTAGATCCTTCTAACCCCAGTGGTCCACTAACACAACATAAATATAATAAGGAAAGAGATAGGGAAAATTTAGCTAAAATGGTTTCTGTTTGTGGTTTGCCTTATAGTTTTCCTTCACATCCCGGTTTTATTGAATATATTCAACAAACTTATAATCATTCTTTTAGAGGTTTTTCAAGAAATACAGTTAAAGCTGATGTTTTTGTATATCAAGTAAACACTGTCAATATCTTCGTTGTTTGTTTAGCATATTAGATTGTAGAGTGTCTATAACTTCAGACATGGGTCGTAGTGTTAATGGACATGATTATTTAACTATTACAACACATTGGATTGATCATAACTGGAATTTGCAAAAAAGAATCTTAAGTTATAAAGAATGTGTAGAGAAAAGACACTAGTGCATATTTAGCTTCAAATATTTTGAGTGTTTTAGATTATTACATGCTTATAGATAAAGTAATGTCTGTAGCATTAGATAATGCATCTAATAATACAAACGCTGCTAGTATGTTAAAACTTATTATGTCCAACTGATGTTAATGCTTTTCATGTTAGATGTGTTGCACATGTATTATATTTAGTTGTACACGATGGTATTTCATTATTTGATTGTGGTTGTATGAATATTGACTATGTTGTTGCCTGGATTTTTTATGCTCATAGAGCTGCTAGAATTAGGGAATTTAATGAGCATTGTGTACTATGTGATTTGCCATCAAGAAAAATTTCAACACATATTAAAACAAGGTGGAATTCTTTTTACGAAATGCTTTTAGTTGCTTATGAATATAAAGGACCCTACAAATGGTGTTTAATTCTCATAATGCTGACCCATTAGATAGAATTTGTGAAGAAGATTGGGAAGAAACTAATGAACTATTAGAATTTTTAAGACTCTTTTATGATGCTACAACCATGTTTTTTGGAATTTATTATCCTACTGTTTCATCAGTATTAATAAATATTTGTGTTATTTCAATTCAATTTTCTAAATACAACATAATTGAAAATTTTAGAGTTGCAATTGAAGGTATGATTGAAAAATTTTAAAAATATTTTTTTCCTATTCCTCAAATTTATGTAATTGGTACTTCACTTCATCCTAACTATAAATTACGAGGTGTGCAGGGACTTGTTGACACTTTTTATGATACTTTAGAAATTTTACCGGAAGAAATTTCAACTTGTGAAATGTTTAAGTCTAGCATAAAAGTAGAAGAAAAAATTTTGTATGAAAAATATAGAACTACAGGAAATACTCAAGGAGAAGTTGGTCAAAGTTCTAATCCTCAGAGTAAAGCTCGAATTTCAAGTTATATGCGAGGTTTTCTTGATCTTAATTCTACTTACCATGATGATTTTGAAGAATATCTTAATCAATCTTTAGAAACAGTGGAAGACAAAGATGACAATGAAGATTTATTAGCATGGTCGAGGAGGCGAGCGTTGCATTTCCAATTTTGAGCAAAATGGTTCGTGATGTTCTAGCTATTCAAGCTTCATCAGTTGCATCGGAGGCTGCTTTTAGTTTGGCAAGGTTTCAAATTGGCAATCATAGACATTCATTGACGGAAAAAAGTCTGGAAACATCAATTTTATTTAGAGACTGGGTCAATGCCGAGAGGAGGAATTATAATTTGCCAAAGTTAAGTTCCAGACAAGAAACTTGGGTTAAACCGATAATTGAATCTAGTGACGATGAATTAGAGTCATAAGAGTTTCTAGCAAGTTTGCCAACACCGGAGGATGTCACCATCGATATGATTCGACAATTAGAATTGGATTTAAAGAAGAACACAAATATTATATTACATCCGAGAACTAATTGAAACAGAACCCTTCCTAGAAGGTGGTTGCGTAAATTAGTTACTCATATAATATTTGTAACAAATATTAGTTTTACATATGAGAACCTATTGAAACAGAATCCTTCCTAGAAGGTGGTTGCGTAGATTAGTTACTCCACTAATATTTGTAATTTGTAACTTCTAAGTTCTAAGTTGCAATTAGATTTTATTGAATAAATTTGAAGGCTTTATTTAAGTCTTTTTTATACAACTATTGTCTTGCATTTTAATTTTAATAGATACATACATATTTACATATATACTAAACTAATTTTAAAATACTTAATTTAAAAATCAAAATTTGACATTTGAAATTTCAAGTTTAAATTACTTTAAAATATTTAAAATCCAAATTTGAACTTCTCAAATTTGAAATTTGAAAATTGAATTTGAAATTTGAAATTTGAAAACTTAAGCATTATTTATTAGCTAAAAATGTTATTGAAAACCAAATAAACTAAAAATGTTATTCAATAACGTATAATTTCAATACAAATAAATAAGTAAATAAAAAATAAAAAATTCCACGTCCCGTCCCGCCAAACCCCGTCCCATCCCATATATATAGTGGGACGGGATGGGAAGTATTTTTGTCTCCCCAATCCCGATCCCGACCAAATCCCACCAACGCCGTCCCCTGTCCCGTCCCATCCCCCAATCCCCGTCCCAGTCCGCTTGCCAGCCTTACTTAAGGTAGAGCATGTGCATGCATCGACCTTTAGTAGTTTGCCAATAGAGTTACCCACTTTCTTTAGAATTTCTCCGTCATAAAACTCTGTGGGTAATTGAGGTAATCTAAGCCAGATAGCGGAGTATGTGAGAGTTGCTTTCTCTGGAACAAAATTTGGTTCCATCTTTGAACAGTGAGGAAGTGATTATTGATAAACCACGGACCATGATTGAGGACGTGAATTTTTGTGTTTAGATATTGATGAGAGATACGCTTACCAAGGAGTTTGATTATGAGGGAGTATATCCAAGGGGTGTACAACCTTTCGTTTTCCTCTTCTGAAAGGAATTTTTTTTTGATTTTGTTGGTTACCTCTTCAGATTGGTCCTCCTCGTGCGTCTCTACCTCCTCGTTTACTTGTTGTGAGTAGGATGTGTAGTCTTCCATTTGTAGGTCGGTTACACACTCATTAGCTAGGAGGGCTGCTTTAAAGTTATTTTCCTGGGAATTTGAGGATTTTTCCTTTGTATTTTCCCCTATCATGTTTTCTTTATCAGGGTTTTTTTTTGGGATTTGATTGGTGAGGGGAGATGAGAGTTCTGTTGCAGTGAGCAAGGAGTTCTTCATGAAGCTTTTTTTACTTTATCAATTTATCGTATTTGTTTTCTCTATCAAACTAACGTTCAACAATATTTTAAGTTTTATTAGTATTGTTATTGTTTGCTCCCTATCAAACATTTTCAGTATTGTTATTGTTTGCTCCCTATCAAACATTTTCAGTATTGTTTCCAGTACATTTTCATACCAAAGATTACTTAATTTTTCACAACTACACAACTGTATGAGATATAATTCATAGAAAATAGATATAATTCAACTAATCGAGAGTCAAAAGTAGGGGTGTTTTTATCAATTTTGGTCCTTAACAGTTCAATTTTCGGTTTAACCAATAAGAAAATACTTATGAAATAAATATATGACTTGTCTAATAAATTTGACGCAACAACATAAAAATGTAATTTAAAAACTATACAAGTGTAACACAAAAAGAAATTAAAAGGAATAAGGTTCTTACTTTAAATTTTGACGTTTTGTATAATGTGAAATTGTGACTAAAAGTCACTTTGAAGTGTGAATTGAAGGCTAAATGATAAAGGCAGTAACTAGTAAGGTATTGAGATTAATATATAATGTTTATATACATGTAAATGTAGTAACTTACCAGGCTTAATGGATTATTTGTTTACCCAATAACCCACTATTAAAAACCAATATCGACCGATTCCCATTATTTATTTTTAAATAAAATCATTAAAAAAATCGATAGTCCAATAACCTAATAAAAATAAATCAATAATATTTTTTCAATTTGATTTTTTGATTGGTTTAATTTTTGCACGCCCTGATCAAAAGTAAAGCCCAAGGATTGGATATCCTAATATGTGACAATTATGGAAGAGAAGAAACACCATTGTGCATAGTCCATACGAGGGAAATGTCCAATAGTAAGTTGTCTACAACATGAGTCAATCTCTACCTTTTGTCAAATGTGAAATTTTCATGATTGACAAAAATTCCTAACACCTACCAACAAATTATGTAGAATTTGGGGAGCTAGAGAAAAGGCCCAAAATAGTTCCTTATTTTTGAGTTGATTCAAAGTCATCCTTGAATTTTCACATAGAGTATTAATAGTTCCTCGTGTTTGCAATATTGGTGCACTTTTGGTCCTCCTTTAAAATTTTGCCTATTTTTTAACAATAATTTTATTCATAATTTATGTATGGAATGTTTAATCGTCATTTTATATATTTAGTAGAAATAATAACTCCATATGAGAGATTGTGAGAAGAAAAACACCTTATTTTGTTCAGTAGAAATCGTATTGTCGAGAGGTTCATCACGACGATTTCACATGAAATAATACAATTTTTTTTTCTTGCAATGTCATATGTTAAAATGTTCTTAGTTTTGTTGCAATAATATTTATACTGAACAGAACAATGTGTTCTTCTTCTCACCTTCTCTCACATAAAGTTATTATTTCAGCTAAATATATGAAAAGACGATGGGACATTCCTTACATAAAATTATGAACAAAATTAATGCTAAAAAATAGGCAAAAGTTTACGGGAGAACCAAAAGTGCTCCAATATTGCTAGGGATGGCAATGGGGCGGTGTAGGGTGGGGGCGGTGCGGGTTGAGCTTAACCCACAAAATTTTTAATCCGCCCCGCATAACAGCTCTTTTCATTTCCACCTGCCCACCCTGCCCCTCATAGATCCGCCCCGCATGAACCCGCCCCACATAATTTTTTAATATTTTTTTTTTCTAGTTATGTTTGATACTAAAAATAAAATTCATAAAAATAAATTCATTTTTTCATTAAGTTGTATTAATTTAATAGGATAGTGACTTAAAATTTTATTTTTTAGAGTTCAATTGGGAAACATGTAAGAACTTGTATTATTTTTTATTGGACCATTTTCATTTATTATCTTTAATATTTTAGTAGCTTTAATGAAATTATTTTAATAAATAATACTCTTATCACTTTTATAACATGTAAAAAATTAAAATTAAGTTTAAACCCACATAAAATTACATATACCCGCAACCCGCCCTGCCCCACATTAATTTTTAAAAAGCCCACTTCAATCTGTCCCGCATTCGACCCGCCCCACACAATCTTAAACCCGCCCGCCCCGCCCCTCCCCATATAGTCTTAAAACCACCCCGCCACACATCTGTCCCGCTCCATTGTCATTCCTAAATATTGCAAATATGAGGGACTATTAATGCTCTATATGAAAATTCAAAAATAACTTTGAGTCTTAACCAAAAAATGAGGAACTATTTTGGACCTTCTACATGCCTCAGTTAAGGTGTAGATCATTTAATAAGTGGTGATTCCCACCATAGGGAAAGCTTAAATGTCAAAACTCACTTTCATATAATTCTCACACCTCTTTTCGGAGAAAAATTGTGGATCCACCTAATCTCACTGATTTTACTTTTTTTAAAAATCTTTTTTAATTACCTGTCTCCCACGGTCTTTCACTCAAACTAAAGTTATATTTTACTTTCATTTTAGGAGTCATTAGATACTCTCTACTTATTTAATAGTTATTTTGCCCGTTTTAATTTATGTGATATCTTTGAAATTTTGAGAGTCAATTCATTTTTTAATTTTTTTATACATCTTTGAAATATTTAAAGTTGTTACTTATCCTTATTTATATTATTGTTATGTAGTTTTCAAGTATATAAATTTGATTAAAAAACCTTAACCTTCTATTTCCGAATTCACGATCAAAATTTTAAAATTTTAATCATGTCGCGTAAATTGGGACAGAAAAAAGATTAAATTTAACTAAAACTTTAATATATATATATATATATATATATATATATATATATATATATATATATATATATATATATATATATATATAAAATATTTCAAACAGTTTAAACTAAAAGAATTAGACAGAATTAGTGAATAACTCATCTTTGGTTTAGAAATTACCAAACCATTTTGTATAACAATTTTCTTGAAAATGTCTAAATGTTTAATATGCATTTCAAGAGTTTTTGAGTATACCAAAATGTCATCAATATAAACAATGATAAAATCCAAATATGGATTGAAAATATCATTCATAATTTTTCTGAAATTCAAAAGGAGCATTTTTCAAATATTTATTCAAAGGTTTATAATTTATTACTAACCTGGGGACACCTCGTTCCCTTTCAGCTGCATTATTAACATAAAAAACAGTACAAGACCAAGGGGATTTCGAAGGTTTTATCAAATCCTTTTGTAACAAATTATCAGTTTCTTTTTTATAGAATTCAACCAATTCGGCGTTCATCTAACAAGGACGAGACTTAGTGGGAATATCATCCTCAAATAAATTTTCTTCATATGAAAGAGTAACAATATGCTTCTTTCGATTCCAAAAAGCACTAGGAAGATCAACACAAATATCAATGGCCATTTGTTCAGAAATCAATTTGATTTTTTTCTTGTACTTTAGTAGATTTAAAGTATCAAATATATTCATACTAAACAATTCAAGTTGTAAAGAATCAACATGCTTTTGCTTCATATCAATTAAAGCATTAATATCACGAGAAATAGGGTCAGTGATAAAAGTATAACTAATATTATGGTTTTCATACGTAGCAGAAAAATCTTTAGCATTTATGTTAGTAAACGGATAAATAGCATTTATAAATGGTGTTCCGAGTATAATCAGAGGATATAACTTATTTTTAATCAGGAAAAATAAATGTGGAATGCAAACTTTATTTTGGCAAATGCGAGTATTAGGCAATTTATACTCTATACCTAAAGTATGTCCTGATGCAGATTTAACCATATGAGTTGTTTTTTCAAAGTATTTGGTAGGTACTAGACCTTCCTGAATGCAACTCACATCAACTCCACTATCAATCATAGCAACATTAGTTATAGAAAAACTATTATCAATTAATATGGTGCATTTAACATACCATTTATGAGCAGTTACAATTTGCATCATTCCTAGAAACATACCTTGTCTAGGATCAGGATTAAAAAGTTTTGCAAGAGTATTTTCTTTAGCAATATTTTTCCCTTTACTATTAACAATTTCTATCTGAGTAAGATGATGATCACCAATTATTTGATTCTGCTTGATAGATTTAATCTCATTTTTAAAATTTTCAATTTCACCTTTTAAATCATCAAAAGAAGAATTTCTTATAGAAATAGTTTGTTTATTAAGTCTGTTATGAACTTCAAACAAATAATAAGGAGCAAAATATTCATATTCAAAATCTTTCTTTTGTTTTTCAAAATCCTTTGAAGAACTAGCAGTATTATCAACAGCTAATTGTATTATTTTTTCACGAAGATTATTATCGGTTACTTCTTTCAAAAGTTCAATGACATTATCAGAAGTAATAGTATTGATATTTAAATCTTCAAATTGAGATTGTAATTTATAAAATTCATCATTTTCACAGAAACAAATATCACCTTGTCCAGTTTTACAAGTACCACAAGCATTTATATTAACATGCTGACTTTTATTAGATGATTTAGGCAAAACAATGTCTTCCTCAGAACCTGAATCAGAATCATAATCAGACTCTGAACCAAAGGTGCAAAAGAAACTATAAACCTTATCATGAACTTCTTCATCTAGTTCTAAGGTTTTCAACTGTTCAAGCTTGCAATTAGGTGCTATATGTCCAAAATTGCCACACCTATAACACTTAATCTTGGCAAGATCTCGCTTTGACCAATTCTTAGTAAATCAATTAGATTTTCGAGAGGCTTTTCTATCTTCCCGTTCTTTCTTAGATCTACATCTATGTCTTCTTTTCCTATAAGGTTCATCAGGATTGGAACCTCTAGAATCTCTATGTTTGGTTTTATTCTTGCTATTAGCCGAAGAATCAGGTAAACCAAACTGGGTACAAAATTCTCCTAACTGAGATCTTTCTCTAAGATTATTTATCTTAAGCTGTCTAGACAATTTTAATTCATTGCACAATTTTATACCTTCTTGAGTGCAAACTCTTATCAATCTACCATAGGTTAAAATCTCCATAAGGAATTTCACCATGCTCATTTCTAAGGATTTTCTTAACCCTTAATGCAAATAATGGTGGAAGGTCATCTATGAACTTAGCTTTCCAATGCTCATACTTGTTTTCAGGTAGTTCCATCACCTTACTCATATAAGTATCTTTATACCACCTGAATTCTCTAAAGGTTCCACATCGTAGACCGCTTAATAGTGTACGAACTATTTCAAACTGATTGGTAAATCTACCATTGACATGTTCTAAAATGATAAGGACTAAGGTATAAACGACGTCTTCTCTATTTACAGTAAGAGTCATACCTAAGTTATCAACACCTTTACTATTAGAAGTAACATTAATCACAGCAGCCTTTTGTTCGAAGGTCATATAATTGTCCCACCAACCATGAAGTTGGCCAGTAAAACCTGCAATAATCATTTTACAAATATTTCTATCTGTGTTTTTAACATTTTTACAGATAGTTGCATACGTAAGCATTCTATGAACAAGAATAGTAAGTTGTCTATCAGTAAGACCATCAAGGTTCCATTCATAAATTTCAGAACCGCTATAAGAAGTATTAGTCTGATTCCAGTCTCATTCCTCTATAAGCACATCTTGAGGAGTTGGCCTGGAATAATAATAAGTTTGCATGCTAGGTTTATGTGCAAACTTCGTATTACCACTATTCTTCTTGGGATAACCTTGAAGTTTATTAAATTCTAAAGAAACATGATCTTTAAAATCAAAATCGTTTTTCATTTCATCAGCAAAATTTTCAGACAAATCCATAGGACTCGCCCTAAAATTCAAAAAACTTTTTATCAAGAAGTTCTTCTAAATCATACTTTGATTTAAATTAAAATTCTGAGATCTTAGGAGGTCTCTGCACAAGCGAAGACATAGTATGAGCTTCCGTATTCGGTTTAGAAGTAGAAGCTTTAGCAAAAGTCTTTAAATCATTTTTAATTTGTATTATCAAAGCAGCTAACTTTTTATCAAGAGAACCTATGTGTTCACCCAAAACTTTAACATAAAGTCCCAAATGATTATTTTGTGAAATCAAATTATTAATTTCGTTTATGCTGACTGCCGCAACATCTTCTTCAATAAATTTTTGAAAGACGGTAAAAGTAATACCAGTATTATTAGGTAATACAAATGATGACTGAGGTGAATAAACAACCTTGATAATATTACCAGTTCCATCTTTATAAGATCTTTCAAGAACGTTGATAAACAAAGGTAAATAAGTGGTTATAAACCATGGCACAAAATACATAATGATTATGTAAATCACTAGTTTCATAAAACTCTTGAGAAATATTATTTGATCATCGGTACTATAAGTGTCAAAAAAACAAGTTCTAAACTGGTTCCATTTATCACTTAAAAATTCATTCTAAATATACTTTCTTGCCAGGGAACCTAGGCTAAAATCTATTTGATGTACATCCATCATTAAGTATTATTTAGATCAAAGTCCATTTCGGACTGAGATGGAATATCTTTATCAGAAATATCAGAAGCAATATCATTTGCATGAAAAATAATTAACCGAGGATTAATTTTTATTTTATTAACAAGTTTATCATTTTGATCTACAGATATAACCGATGGTATAGTATGTAAAGAAGCAGCACGATTACGAGTTGGGCCGGATACTGGATCAATGGGGGAAATATAATGTATAGCAGGCAATCTTCTAGCAGAAGAAAATGAATGTCTACTAAAAGGAATATCATTAAATTGCATACAAATCCTACTGTCCGGATTTTGAGTGATATGAGAATACTCAGAATTAGTGACTGCATACACCATCTAGTTTAGAGGAATAACAGATTCCAAAGTCCAAGTAGTTGGAAAATTAATTTCTTCCCATTTTATAGGTCGTCTAGTAGTGACCTTAGATCTAGTAAAATTAGTTTCTACCAATTCTCATACTTGAATTCGGATGTTGACAAACTAGATTGAAGATGACCGTGCGAACTACCGCCCTTCATCGGAGATCCTGTTTCATTGGTATCAAAGCCTAGGAACTTTCATGGTATATGTAAGATTGATGTGAAGTATATGACATAGATATGATCTTTGTCATCATGGATCTTGGAGAAACAAATACTAAAAGTACTATATTGGAAGAGGTAGATATACCTCAAACCTTGATTTGTTAAACAAATGGACTATTCCAAAGATTAATATTAAAACCATTTATGACTATGGTTGGTTTGGTAAAATCTCTAATAAACAGTTGATTAAAACTACTGAACAATTTTTGACGTTAAGCTCGTCGGAACAGACTATTCGTTTGTTAAATACGATTTGTATAAACTTCAGTATAACTTCTTGCATATTGGCATGATACAAATTCCTTTTAAGCCTTTGACCCTTAAAGGGTTCCTGAGACATTTTTAGCTGCTTTACGTGATGTTAAAAATTTAAATTTTAGACAATCTTTGATGGGTTCGATAGAATCTACTGTGGCATATGATCCAGTCTATTTTAATACTCATCCGAATTTACAGTTATCTTTAACTGATGCTAATATTCTTGATGCTTTAACTTTGAATGTTAAAACATATGGTTATAATTATGCTCCTGGTTCTGAATTAATTTTCTTGTCTTATAGAATCTATTTCAAATTGCTTTCTACATTAAATCCAATATGTAAGTTATATGATACATCTTCTGAAACTATTTTGCTGGAAACTAATTTTGCTAGATCTAAGGTCACTACTAGACGACCTATAAAATGTGAAGAAATTAATTTTCCAACTACTTGGACTTTGGAATCTGATATTCCTCTAAACCAGATGGTGGATGCAGTCACTAATTCTGAGTATTCTCATATCACTCAAAATCCTGACGGTAGGATTTGTATGCAATTTAATGATATTCCTTTTAGTTGACATTCATTTTCTTCTGCTAGAATATTGTCTGCTATATATTATATTTCCCCCATTGATCTAGTATATGGCCATACTCGTAATCACGCTGCTTCTTTACATACTTTATCATCGATTATATCTGCAGATCAAAATGATAGACTGGTTAATAAAATAAAGATTAATCCTTGGTTAAATATTGTTCATGCAAATAATATTGCCTCTAATATTTCTGATAAGGATATTCTTCTCAATCTGAAATGGATTTTGTTTAGCCAAGGTTCCCTGACAAGAAAGAACATTCAGAATGAATCTTTAAGTGATAAATGGAACCAGTTTAAAACTTTGTTTTTTGACACTTATAGTACCGATGATCTAAATAATATTTCTCAAGTGTTTTATGAAACTTGTGCTTTACATAGTCAAATTATCTATCTTGTGCCATGATTTATAACCACTTATTTACCTTTTTTTCTCAACATTCTTGAAAGATCTTATAAAGATAGAACTGGTAATATTATCAAGACTGTTTATCCACCTTAGTCATCATTTGTATTACCTAATAATACTAATATTACTTTTACTGGATTTCAAAAATTTGTTGAAGAAGATGTTGCGGCAGTTAGCATAAACGAAATTAATAATTTGATTTGCCAAAATAATTATTTGGGACTTTATGTTAATATTTTGGGTCTCACATAGGTTCTATTGATAAAAAGTTAGATGAGCTAACTGTTTTGATAATACAAATTAAAAATGATTTAAAGTCTTTTGCTAAAGCTTCTACTTCTAAACCGAATACAAAAGCTCTTACTATGTCTACGCCTGTCCAGAGACCTCCTTAGATTTCAGAATTTAAATTTAAATCAATTTATGATTTAGAAGAACTTATTGATAAAAAGTTTTCTGAATTTAGGGCGATGCCTATGGATTTGTTTGAAAATGCTGATGAAATGGAAAACGCTTTTGAATTTAAAGATCATATTCCTTTAGAATTTAATAAACTTCAAGGTTATCCCAAGAAGAATAGTTGTAATATGAAGTTTGCGCATAAACCTAGCATGCAAACTTATTATTATTCCAGGCCAACTCTTCAAGATGTGCTTATAGAGGAATGAGACTGGAATCAGACTAATACTTCTTATAGAGGTTATGAAATTTATGAATGGAACCTTGATGGTCTTACTGATAGACAACTTACTATTCTTGTTCATAGAACGCTTATGTATGCAACTATCTGTAACAATGTTAGAAACACATTTAGAAATATTTGCAAAATGATTATTGCAGGTTTTACTGGCCTACTTTGTGGTTGGTGGGACAATCATATGACCTTTGAACAAAAGGCTGCTATGATTAATGCTACTTCTAATAGTGAAGGTGTTGATAACTTAGGCATGACTCTTGTTGCAAATAGAGAAGATGCCGTTTATACCTTAGTCCTTACCATTTTAGAACATTTCAATGGTAGATTTACCAATCAGTTTGAAATAGTTCGTACCCTATTAAACGATCTATGATGTAGAACCTTGGGAGAATTCTAGTGATATAAAGAGACTTATATGAGTAAGGTGATGGAACTATCCGAAAACAAGTATGAGCATTGGAAAGCTAAGTTCATAGATGGCCTTCCCCCATTATATGCATTAAGGGTTAAGAAAATCCTTAGAAATGAGCATGATGAAATTCCATATGGAGATTGTACCTTTGGTAGATTGACAGGAGTTCACACTCAAGAAGGTATAAATTTGTGCAATGAATTAAAATTGTCTAGAGAACTTAAGATAGATAAGCTTAGAGAAAGATCTCAGTTAGGAGACTTTTGTACCCAGTTTGATTTACCTGATACTTTGGCTAATGGCAAGAAGAAAACCAAACATAGAGATTCTAGAGGTTTCAATCCCGATGAACCTTATAGGAAAAGAAGACATAGACATAGATCTAAGGAAGAACGGGAAGATAGAAAAGCCTCTCGAAAATCTAATAGATTTACTAAGAATAGATCGAAGCGAGATCTCGCCAAGATTAAGTGTTATAGGTGTGGCAATTTTAGACATATAGCACCTAACTGCAAGCTTGAAAAGTCATAGAACTTTTGAAAGAAGTTACCGATAATAATCTTCGTGAAAAAATAATACAATTAGCTGTTAATAATTCTACTAGTTCTTCAAAGAATTTTGAAAAACAAAAGAAAGATTTTGAATATGAATATTCTGCTCCTTACTCTTTGTCTTAAGTTCATAACAGACTTAATAAACAAATTATTTCTACAAGAGATTCTTCTTTTGATGATTTAAAAGGTGAAATTGAAAATTTAAAAAATGAGATCAAATCTATTAGGCAGAATCAAATGATTTGTGATCATCGTCTTACTCAGATAGAAAATGTTATTAACAAAGGGAAAATATTCTTGAAGATAATACTTTTGCAAAACCTTTTAATCCTAACCTAGACAAGGTATGTTTCTATGAGTGATGCAAATTGTAATTGTTCATAAATGGTATGTTAAATGCACCATATTAATTGATAATAGTTTTTCTATAACTAATGTTACTATGATTGATAGTGGAGCTGATGTGAGTTGCATTCAGGAAGGTCTAGTACCTACCAAATACTTTGAAGAAACAACTCATATGGTTAAATCTGCAACAGGACATGCTTT
The DNA here is from genome assembly GCA_037074985.1 of Solanum bulbocastanum. Lineage (NCBI taxonomy): Eukaryota > Viridiplantae > Streptophyta > Magnoliopsida > Solanales > Solanaceae > Solanum > Solanum bulbocastanum. The sequence goes on along the minus strand of CM073607.1, from coordinate 16,186,549 downwards.
AGATATAAAGTATAAACTGACTAATACTCGCAGTTGCCAAAATAAAGTTTGCACTCTGCATTTATTTTTCCTGGTTAAAAATCCATTATATCCTCTGATTATACTCGAAACACCATTTATAAATGACTGCGCGAACAGTCATCAAACTATATAAAAATTTGTATGTATTTCGATTCAGATTTAATCCTTGAATTCGAATGTTGACAAGCTAGATTGAAGATGACCGCGCGAACTACCGCCCTTCTTCGGAGATCCTATTTCGTTAGCAAAATTTTCAGACAAATCCATAGGACTCGCCCTAAATTCAGAAAACTTTTTATCAAGAAGGTCTTCTAAATCATAAATTGATTTAAATTTAAGTTCTAAAATCTTAGGAGGTCTCTGTACAGTTGTAGACATAGGAAGAGCTTTCGTATTCGGTTTAGAAGTAGAAGCTTTAGCAGAAGTCTTTAAATCATTTTTAATTTGTATTATCAAATCAGTTAGTTCAACAATCTTTTATCAAGAGAACCTATGTGTTCACCAAAAAATTTTAACATTAAGTCCAAATAATTATTTTTGGAAATCAAATTATTAATTTCGTTTATGCTGACTGCCGCAACATCTTCTTCAACAAATTTTTGAAAGACATTAAAAGTAATACCAGTATTATTAGGTAATACAAATGATGAATGAGGTGGATAAACAACCTTAATAATATTACTAGTTCCATCTTTATAAGATCTTTCAAGAACGTTGATAAACAAACGTAAATAAGTGGTTATAAACCATGGCACAAAAAACATAATTTGATTATGTAAAAGCACAAGTTTCATAAAACTCTTGAGAAATATTATTTAGATCATTGGTACTATAAGTGTCAAAAAACCAAGTTTTAAACTGGTTCCATTTATCATTTAAAAATTCATTCTGAATGTACTTTCTTGCCAGAGAACCTACGCTAAAATCTATTTGATGTACATCCATCATTAATTATTATTTAGATCAAAATCCATTTCGGACTGAGAAGAATATCCTTATCAGAAATATTAGAAGCAATATTATTTGCATGAACAATATTTAACCGAGGATTAATCTTTATTTTATTAACAAGTCTATCATTTTGATCTGCAGATATAATCGATGATAAAGTATGTAAAGAAGCAGCATGATTACGAGTATGGCCATATACTGGATCAATGGGGGAAATATAATGCATAGCAGGCAATCTTCTAGTAGAAGAAAATGAATGTCTACTAAAAGGAACATCATTAAATTGCATACAAATCCTACCGTCAGGATTTTGAGTGATATGAGAATACTCAGAATTAGTGACCGCATCCGCCATCTAGTTTAGAGGAATAACAAATTCTAAAGTCCAAGTAGTTGGAAAATTAATTTCTTCCCATTTTATAGGTCGTCTGGTAGTGACCTTAGATCTAACAAACTTAGTTTCTACCAAAATAGTTTTGGAAGATGTATCATATAACTTACATCTTGGACTTAATGTAGAAAACAATTTGAAATAGATTCTACAAGACAAGCAAATTTATTCAAAACCAAGCGCATAATTATAACCATGTGTTTTAACATTCAAAGTTAAAGCATCAAGAATATTAGTATCAGTTAAAGATAACTGTAAATTCGGATGAGTATTAAAATAGGCTGGACCATATGTCACAGTAGATTCAATCGAACCCAGCAAAGATTGTCTAAAATTTAAATTTCTAGCATCACACAAAACAACTAAAATTGTCTCAAGTAACCCTTTAAGGGTCAAAGGCTTAAAATCAATTTGTATCATGCCAATATGTAAGAAGCTAAACTAAAGTTTATACAAATCGATATTTCATTTATTTAACATATGAATATTCTGTTCCGACGAGTTTAACGTCAAAGATTGTTCAGTAGTTTTAATCAACTGTTTATTAGAGATTTTATCAAACCAACCATAGTCATAAATGGTTTTAATATTAATCTTTGGAATAATCCATTTGTTTAACAAATCAAGGTTTTGAGGTATATCTACCTCTTCCAATCTAGTACTTTTAGTACTTGTTTCTCCAAGATCCATGAAGACAAGGATCATGTCTATGTCGTATACTTTGCATCAATCTTACATATACTATGAAAGTTCCTAGGCTCTGATACCAACGAAACAAAATCTCCGAAGAAGGGCGGTAGTCCGCGCGGTCATCTTCAATTTAGCTTGTCAACATCCAAATTCAAGGAATAAATCCGAATCAAAATACATACAATTTTTTATATAGTTTGATGACTGTATAGAAGGATCTAATCCTTTTACCCAAGCAAGGGGTATGTCAAGATTCAAATACGTATTGTTATTGAGCTCATGTGTCTAGCAGTTCTAATCAGATATAGAGCGCCCTTTTCAACTCATTAGCGGGCTTAAAACCATGGTTGGCTAGACAGAGTCATAAAGACAAAGCCAATAATGTATTGCATTAAATCTAACTGTACCACCATCTCGGAACCAAGTCAAGAAACCACATATAAATTTATTTCTATTTAGATAAAGTCTAGATCTTACAATATAGATATAAAAGTGAAGTTAGATATTCAACATTGATATGATTCTTTTAGCTGGACATAGTCACGACTCTAGATCAGAGAAGAAGAAAGTTAAAGAAAGGAAGAATAAAAGTAAGTACCTTGTGACAAGGGCCAACACCAGTGCCTAAGTGAACTGTACACTTTATTAACAACTCCGGTAAGTATCCGGTGAACTCAAAGTACAAAAGCCAAAGAGACTAAGAGAGCATTACAGAAGAAGAGAGAGGGTTTCTAAAACCCGCTCCTTACAAACTACAAATGAAGCTTATTTATAGAAAAGAAAAGAAAAGAAAAGGAATCGATCTACAGTGACTATGGGTCCTTATCAATGGGCCCCCATATATACAGTAACAGTGTATCTACTATTTCTCAACAATGTTTCTACTGTTTATAGTGACTTTCACTGTTCAAGATAATCTTCACATCTTGTCTTTATTTTTTAAATCATGGAGGAATTCTTTCGCCTTCTTCAGAGCATCTTCCGAAGCTGGTTCTTCTAACTCAATTGGTGGAGCCTCTTAAGTATCATCACGAACACCATCACTCGTTTCACTCCTCATAGAAGTGTCGTATTTTGCGTAGTGAGTGATATTGAGGAGTAGATTCCTCCTGACTTCATCTAAATAAATATTAATCATTTCTTCTTTTTTTCCATCTTGATTGGAAATTCTTTTGGCCATGTGCTTAAAGGAGATATCAACAACTATCCCTTGTAAGGAGAAGTACCATATTCATGGATTGTCTGAGTAATAAGGTCAAAAAGTTCTTGCCCGTATAAGGACTTTTTTCTAAATCTCTTTCATCAATTTGTCCCAAAAGTTATTATAATAAGTTCGATATAAACAGGGAATTTGTTCCTCAGTAAAACCTACTTCCGGGGTCCATTTATGAATCCAGGGAATGGAGAAGTCTATGAAGAAATAGATTTGTTCAGTTTATTCCATATAACAGATATTATCTGATTGATATAACTTATTATGGTGTGGTAAAAACTTAACCCATTCTTTGTATAATTTAAAAAAGGGTCAGACAAAATCTTTGTCGTTGGACCGTGGTATGACCACCAGTTTAAGAACCAATTGGGAATTGGCTCGGAAAATATCTTTGCACAAATCTTAATAAACCAAGTATGTTTATGCCTCTCATTATTGTAGTAGAGGACTTTATTAAAAGCATTAATATAATCCCAATAGGTGAAATTTGGAAGGACCTTGTTCAGGCTGATTTGCCTTTCTTTCATTGAGGAAATGTGCCAATCTTCAATTGATATAATCTGTTTTATAATCATTTTAGAAAAGTTATAAATGTTCTCGCTAGTGTCATAACCTGAAAAATACCGAAGCTCAGCACTAACAGTACTTATTAGAATTGTATCATAATAAGATCAGGTATTGTATGACTTGCTCAGAAAATATAATCCGTTAATCAAATATCGTTGGAATATCTTCCAGGGTTCTTATTTTCTCTGAATTTCAGAGTTTTGTAAAAGAAATATCATTTCTTTTTTGGCTACTCTTTCGTAATACTTGATTTCATCAATCTCATCTTTGGCTATCGAGGCAAAGGTATCACTTTGCTTCTGAGACAAATATGCCTGTAGTTGTGCGTATAATAGGCTATTTTCCGGAATATCTTCTAGATTTTTGAGAGCTTTTTGGATTTACCAAACTCATCCCTCCTTTTTGTATGGGGAGCTAGATGAAGAGGATCTGTATGACGATCCTGATGATCCTGGGGATGATCTTCCCCTTCCTCTGGTATAACCGCCTTTTCCTCTAGCCTTGGTCACCCAAGGAGGGTCCATCCTACAAACAAAACATTTTGTTTTATTCAAAGGCATAATAGTCGTTATAATAATATAGTTCATCGTCAAAATTAACAATTTTTTCTATCATATGAATAGAGTAGACATCTATCAGCATGCCATCTATAATTTTCCATAAAATGTTTTCCTTCATATCTCGATTGAGACGAAATACCTATAGTATAGTAACTAAAGTTTTATCTATAAAGAAAGGAGACAAAAAAGTCACTATGAAGATAAGTATTCTCTGGATAAGAAATCTAGAAGAGAGTTATCACTCCTTTTTTTATAATGAATTTCAAAATCAAAAGGGGCTAACTGGGCCTGCCACCTAGCAAATATTAATTTTGAAGCATCATGTTTAAAATCTTTATCAAACATATATTTTACTGATTGTGTATCAGTTTTAATTAGAAATTTTTGATTAAATAAATCATCTTGAAATTTTAATACACATTTAATGATGGTAAGCATTTCATGAGCCACCGTAGCATATTTTTTCTTAGCATCATCATTTGAGGATGAATGTTTCCAAGGGGGAGATATTATAACACCCGAAAATTAGTAGGCTAAACTAGAGCCTTATGTGAGGGTTCTAGAGCTTGACGTGAGGGTTGGAGTCGTAGAAATGACTTTCTGTACTTAGAATGAAGGGTTTAGGTTTAAAACGTCAAGTTACAACTCCCCAAGGACAAAATAAGGGTTCTTGAGGACGACCCTAGCCAAACAGCCCAAGAAAGTTGCCTAAGGTAGTGCACCCATGGAGGGACCCACGCCCCATAGGGGGTCCATGCCTTGTGGGTAAGGGGAGTCATGGGTCAGGGTTCCAGTAACTCTACCCACAAATGACCAGAACGCCCCGTGGGCATGGTCTCGTGGGTGAGGCAGTATGGTCATTTAAGTTGGTTTATGTGATGGCTTAGGGAACTTTCTAGAATTAATTAGTTATTAAGTGGTGTCATTTTATTAGTATTTAGACCACCTATATAAAGCTATTAGAACCTTAATGAGGTGATTCCAAATCATTATTTCAATTCACCAAAAGACACCCAATTCTCTCCAAGAAATTCTCTCTCTGAAGAAGAAGAAGAAGAAGAAGAAGAAGAAGAAGAAGAAGAAGAAGAAGAAGAAGAAGAAGAAGAAGAAGACGAGGAGGAGGAGGAGGATGAGGAGGAGGAGGAGGAAGAATCAAGCTAGGTCAAGACTCCATTGTTGCAAGCTTAGTAAGGCTTTATATCCAAGGTATGATAGCTTATTCATCCATGGATTCTTCCATCTATGGAGTCCCTTAGAAATCCCCCAATTATGAAGATGAAATCCCCAATTCAAGTTAGGGTTCATTCTAATATTGTGGGTTAAGTTGAGTATGAATCCAATTGAATGGATATTGATTGTTTATGATTGAAGTAGTAGTGAATCAGTTTATTATGATGATGATGATATTATATGTTTTCCATGGCTAACCCTAGTTTAATTAATGAAATTGTAGTAATGTAGGTTTATGCCTTGTAAAGGGAAATTGAGGATTTACAGATAATCTTCTTGAAGTGATGACATGTATAGTAATTGTTCAAGAATAGAAGCATATAGACATGAATTGAATTAAAATAATGTATATGTGATGGATCATGACTAGTAAAGCTTGAGATTGAACCTTTATGATGATATATAACTAGAATCATTTAAAAATGAAGTATGTGATTAGAATGCCTTGAAATATAGGTATGTATGATGATTGTAAGAAGTAAAGCTTTGAGAGTAAGACTTGTAGTCATGAATGTAGAATTCTAGGGCTTTGACATTAAAGTTTAACATTTTGAATTCTGCTTGTAATGACTTTGAGAGTGAAGCCTATATGAGAATGGTAAACTATTAGATATCATTGTTGAGGAAGGACTCTACCCATCTCATCTACCTTATGAATGTTTGAATGCATAAAGTGATAAAATTACTTGAAACATGGATTGGTTGTCAAGGACATCCCTCCATAAGTCATGAGTTAAGTAAGGCTTAATAATTAGTCTAAGGGGTGTATGCTTGGCCCTAATGGATATTGACAATGAGAAGGGAGTTCACACATAGTCGAGTCCGGCTCTCCAAGAATAGAGTATGCTCACACTTAGTTGAGTCTGGGCTTCCAAAGTAAAGGGGGACTCTTATATAGTAGAGTCTGGGTTTTCCCAAAAGTAGGTCTCATGAGATGGAAGCCTTCACATAGAGAATTCGGGGTTTCTAGTAACAATCTCATTCTCCAATTAACTAAGACATACTTGGAAAGGTATCTCCAAGTGTTCAAAAGCATAACGAACTTAGACATGCTGAATGAAGTATCTCATAGTGTTCAAGTTAATAATGAACTTAGACATGCTTAATGAAGTATCTCATAGTGTTCAAGGTAATAAAGAAGAGGAACTAAGATGGACTTAAAAGAAGTACCTCTTAGTGTTCCAATGCTTTAAAAGAGGGGCTAGTCCCCAACCAAGAAGTATGAGTATGAGGACCTAAAGTGGTACTTAGTATGGATAGGATTATGGAGTCTTATTCATGCATTGCACAACTATGACTTAAGGTTACCTAGAAAGTGTTTCTCTTATATGATGTATGTTTAGATAGGATTGTGCTATAGTTGCCTTCCTTGTTATGATTGACTAAAGGTGAGAGGTTCCTTTGTCTATCAGATATAAGCTAAGGATGAGATCCAAGATGGTAAGAATGATTATGATGACTTAAAAGTTGTACTTAGTGTGGGTGGGATTATGGGGTTTCATCCATGCATTGCACAAGTATGCTTTGAGGTTACTTGAGAAGTAGTTATCTTATGATATGAAAGACTTAGGGTTGGCTAATGCTTATATGATGCCTATGTTGGAGATTATGCTTATGACTATGTTATTGTCTCTTATGCTTATAGTTTATGTTTCTTGAAGTATCTCTTATGATTTTGACATATGGCTTACGTTGATTAACCCTTATGTTACTCTCTTGTGATGTTATGTTAGCTATCATATTTAGTACTTTTGTACTAACACATACTCTTGCCTACATTCTCATCAAATGTAGGGTTCGGTGATTTTGAGTTCCATTCTTGGGGATAAATTTCTATAAGAGCAAGGAGATAAAGACTTGGTGAGTTCTCATAGCATCGAGGATAAAGCCATTGTTTCCTTTGTCTTTCTTTTATGTTTTGAGACTATTGTATGGGTAGTGTCCCAAGAGTTATTCAAAGTTGTTTTAGATGATTTGATAAAAGTGTAGTAAGACTTCCGCTTTGCTTTTATAAAGACTTTGATTGTATGGAAAATGTTTTAAAATTTCCATATTTTTCTATTATCTTATGTTATGATATTCTAAGTGGCTTACATTGAATCCTTTGGGTTCTATGTGTCATGTTACATCTAGGGTGTTCCCCTGGGTCGTGACAACAGAAGACACTCACAAGATCAGGACCACACAACATCAAGTTCTCCAATGATAAATATATGCAAAATAATGAAATGCAATGTCAAGCATAGTGATGCATGTCTGACCTAATGATACACACCCGCTGTCTCTCAATCTGGGACCCATGGGATACATATCTGTCCATGCATCTGTTGCAGTGTGCGAAATGACCCTTGATAATAAAATTTGTTGTGGAGTGCGACACGTCTCTCGATAATAGTATCTATCATGGCGCGCGACTCATCCCTCGATAATAGTATCAGTCGCGGCGCGCGACACGTCCCTCGAAATGTAGGTACATCCTCTTTAATTTCTTATTCTTCCTCAATTCACATAAGACTTATCACAACCATGTCTCACAATCAATGTAAATGACATGTTCACATAAATAATGAGGAGATGACCATTTTCATAATAATGTACAATTCACAACAACAAAACCGTGATACAACATCAACAATGAGTCAATAAGTCTTTCAAACCATTTTCAACACATCACACACCAACAATTAATCACATTGACTTTTATTACCCCTTTTTTGTCATTAGAATTATTCAATATGGACAAGTCAATCCATCACCAAGTCCCATTTCTCCTCAACACATACCACAAGGAAATACACGATTCTATACACTTAACAAGGGTTTAGAAATCCACTTGCCTCAAACAATTGGATAATTACTCTAAGACTTGAGCCTTCTTTTTTTGTTTGACATCCAAATCAATGCAATTTATTCAAATAACCACAATAAGATTTCGAAACTAACAACACCCATATTACTATATGTCAAAATATATAATCAAGTTCTTAAATCTTGATGTCAATTAATTTAATTTGTCAACTCTTTCAATTTTCTCCAAATTTCAAGCCTAGGGTTAAGTCTCAATTTATCCAAACACTACAATAATTTTCATGTAATATAATACACCTAATTTTTAATTACAATATCAAAACTTGAATCATAGGATAACCATAACAAAATTCAAAATCAAAGTCAAATTACGTGATACTGCCTAAACCACCGAACTCAGAATTAATCCATAAATCTTCTTGTACGAATAATATCTACTACATGACAACTTATCCTACAAATTATCACCTCCTCTAATCATTACCTCATTATTAACCCATTATCCCATCATGTGTACTCATCAATAGCTATCAATAATTTAACCAAAATTTGATCTACCAAGATTGTGGGTATAACATCTCTTAAGAATATTACACGTATTCAATTTCTTTCCACAATTTCCAATGCCATTATAATAATAACAATCATTACTTCATTCCATATGCAAAATTTCATATATTAAGATGTTATTAATACTTATCTGATGCTAGCCGCAGTCATTCTGGAAGTTGTGTCTCAGTTTCAAGCGACTACTCTTTTTATTATGACCAAAATTTAATAAATCCCTTTTAATTTAATTCAGTACATGGCCCAGTGATATAGAGTGTTAAATTAATGAAGGACTTGACCCATTAATAACCAACTAAATAAATTAATTATTTAATAAATATTCATCAATCAAATAACTATAGTTATAGAATAGATCAAAATTCTCAACAACTTCACCAACTAATTAGGAATGACTCGGGGTAACTATCAAAAGTGGTAAATGGTAATTTTATAATTTATTTTTTAAAAAATGACCTTTTGGGTCATTACATTATCCACCACTAAAAACCATGTTCGTCCTCGAACATAAGGAAGAAGAATGAAGAATAATCGGCCTTACCAAAAGCCCAAGGTATAATCTTCCAAAGTTGGTGTTCATCTCTCCAACTGAGCTCCTTCTTAAGACCATTCTATCAAGAGTAACTAATAAGAGCTTGAACTTTCGAATCAAAATTTGACATATCTACAAATCAAGAGTGATTATCAAGCAACAAACTAACTCATGAACTCATCTAAACTCAAACACACTGGACCTTAACACAACCATCATGACAAAAAATTTCTCACATAACCAAGATAACCTTCTGAATCAAAACTGACTACAACCAGAAGTGAACCTGAACCAAACATCACACACTCAAAATGCACAAACCATCACAAATCATATTAAAATTTCCTTCTCACAACATAATTTTTTCACGAGCTTAAGTTATAAAAAATTGATCTTTAGTCATCGGGTACTCACAAGGGAGAATCAAACTTATCTAACCCAAAGAAGAACAAGATCAAGTAACCACCCAACAAGCGGTACACCCCAAGACGAAAAACCTTTAACAACAATAATTGTAACTCTTTAAGAAAGCTCTTCTATAAGTTTTCATAACCAAGGACGTGTAGAACCAGTGGTATACTTCTACTATCCCAAACAACACTAAATTTTCCATAACTGAAATGACCAAGTCTGCACAAGCATACTATCTTATCAAGAGGACATCACATGATCAGTGCACCCATCCACCACTAGAAATACACCTACAGAAGTGAAACATGCATGTGCATAGGTAGTGAATCTTACTCTAGATCATGTCCAGAACGAAATAGGTGGTCACATAAGAATGTATAGAATCAATGTCGAATAACACAAGATACTTCTTCCACGGTCTCCATATCAAACATTTTCATTCATTTGACTGCATCTCTTTGATTTTATTAGCTACTCACAATCCACCACTTTGGTCCCCATTACGATTGTACTCATACTCAATTTATTAGACCCCACATACTCTTCACATCATTTCACTGAAGCCCATAATCTAAATACTAAAACACGTTATAAAAACTTCGACCATTTACATTACTCTCAAATCGTCACTAGTATCAAAGTCTTCTTAGCAAACACATTGTTGCCTACAAAATTTTTGAACTATGGCTTCCTCTCTTTCCATTTAAACATCCCATGATAAACATGAGTCACACCCAAGACTTATATCACTAATTTCAAATATAAAAATACTTTCCCATCGAGGTACAATTATTGAATCACACCCAATGTCAAATTCATGCAATAATTCACATACCAAGTTTCAACTACCATTCAAACCATCATATACCTCATGCAAAAGCTTAGAGAAATTCTTGGTCACTCTAATAATTTTGTAAACTATAAACTCATAACCTCTACTCATCATTAAATGTATGTGTAAAACATCATAACATTCTGTGTAATACCATCAATAAAGTCATTTCACTCCTCCTAAAATCCTCAATAACAGTGTAAAAATGTAGGTCCATACCTTTGCACATCCAAAAGTCACCTACCATAATTTGAACATTCTAGCCCCAAATAACAACACAAACTCTTCCACACATCTCTGTTTGTCACCCAAACCACAACTCAATCTTCATAAAAGTTGATGATAAACTCTTAGTAAGTCTGTACCGAACGAATTCACATTGCATAGTCATATCTGAACTCAAAGGTGAAAATTCATAAAACCTTCACTTTCGAAACAAGAGTCTATATTAGATGCCTTATTCCTTGCCCTTTATTAGATCCTTCCCATGACACAACTCCTGAATACCTTGAACTCTTTAATATACCAATCTATTGTTCCTTTTGCTACCTCGCTTACCAATATTATCCTTTGACTAACAATCAACGATACCTTATACTCTAAACAAAATCTTTTAAGTGAAACCCTTCCATAGATTCTTTAACAATCAAAAGTAACCAAATTTACTACTCAAATTATGCACAAGTCCTTCCAAATGCTCAATGCTCAATGCTCAATGCGATCAATTATTTCTTACCTTACCAATCCATACCTTGATAAAATAGACTACCACAAACATGGATACACAATGAAAAACTTGAATTTTGATCGCAACCATGTAACATAATCCCATTATCTATCAACATTAGCTCATACATTGAAGATCTTTATGGATTCACATATCTTAGCCTATAATTGATCATCTCCCGATCAATCTTACTGTATCCTTAGTTAAAAATCCAACCGTACCAATTACCAAACTCGAAACCATAAAAGATCCTATCACCACACTCAAGTCAAACGTCTATAGACTTTTTTCTTAAATCTTATCCAATAGTTTTTTACCTATATAAATGACACGAACCACTATCATCATAACTAGAGTAAAATAGATGGAACCACATGTCTCTAAATCCAATTATCCACTCTTTCTGAAGATACATCTTTGGCCCTTGCAGAGTAAGTATTCTTGTTCTTGCCTCCTTCCGAAGGCTAAACTACATTCTACTAATTCTTTCCATTTATGACTCTAGCTTCTTTCAATTCTGTTCGAGTGGTGTCTCAACAAATCCTAGAACTTTCCATACAATCACGCTACTCACCAGATAGTAGTAGCCCACAATCTTAGATACTCACAAGTCTTCCTTACAATTCAAAAAATTGTTTAACCAACAATTCTTGTCATATAGTTGCATCTCAATAATGATCCATCGCAAACTCTTATTACCATCATTCTCACTTAGCCCTTGTCATCACCACTAGGTTAACCTTGCCATCGACATGACACCTCAAACCCAGTTATGCCAACCATCCAATGGACTCACTAATCTTTTTTTGTGCACTTTCTTAGTAAAATTCTTAGCTGCATCACACAAGTATACCGTTGGAAATTTTCTTTACCCATAAGTTTTTCATTCCGATATCGATCCACTCCCTTAGATCTTAAGATTAAATCACTAGTCCTCATTTAGAATTTTCGAAATACACTTCATAACCTAAAACATTAATATTTTACCAAAAATCCACCACTAAAATCTTCCTTATAAACAATGCTTAACCTAATCAACCGTAGTAACAAACTAGTTGACTTCTCAAATATGGATGCAACATCGAAACTCATTGTACAAGCAGGTACTACAATTGATAACCCATACGTAGGTAGTATTTGCACTTGATAATCGACGTATCTGTTTCCATATATCATTAATAGATATCAAATCTTGAAAGTCCATTAGATCCACCACTAGTACACATCATACCCCTCGACAAGATTGTACTCAAATAGCCCACACATTTCTACCCACTAAGTAACTATAATAAAAAACCAAATCCGTTTCGGTCTCTCATCCAAAGTGATATGCATTCCTTCAGAGATCAAACCGATAACATAAATAAGACACCCCATCACTCTAACCAAGTAAGAATCGGTACAATTATAGTAGTCATTTCATGTCACTCAATCTATGAAACTACAATATTGATTCTGACCTTAATTAGCGTAACATCATTCTTATCATTCACTAAGCAACTCATACATGTTATGACAACTTTACTAATTGTATTTTTCGTTATTTTGTTCAGTATCTAGCCTCCTTTAATCATTCAACTTCCAATTGTCAAACCACTCAAGATATTGTATATACCACACAAGTACTATTCCTCTATTGGGGTAACTAACCTGAAAAGATAACACATTCATGAAATCCCTCAAATCACTGTTCAACCTCATCATTCTCATATCCTCAAAATGCATCATTGAGTCATCGCCCTTCTCAATCCCTTCATATCATTTAACATTTCAAATCTGACCACACATCATTCCCCTAAGTATATTACTTCCACCTTAGTACCAGATCTAACATCCAAACCATGCATGACTCCAAGTACTCACATAAGGAACCACATACGAGTCATCACTATAAGTGAGAGCGGATGGAAACAAGCCATAAGAATCAAGACCGAACCAAGGACGCACGATAGAGATTCAAAAAGTGAAGATTTTTCCTAAAACGTCACTATAGCTTCTTGAAGACAACTACATACATCTATGTACTGATCCTCGAGACTCTATTTAGACTCAGCTTGTACACACATGAGACCAACAAATCTGGGGCTCTGATACCATTTTTTCACATCCCAAAAATGGACGTGATGACACTCGTCTTATCCCACCAAGACAAGTCAGCCTAAAATCCAAATATCACAAAAATGTGGAAGTAAGATAGATTGAAATCTCAAAATATCATAAGTGTGGATAACAAAGTCAAATTAATAAAAACCCCAAAACCTGATTGTCACGTGTACAAGCCTCAAAAGTATTACAATTGATTAAAAGAAAAATACAAGTCTCAAATGACATTGTTTCTAGAATAGAACAAAATCATAAATAGGAGTAAGAAGGTCCGCTGAAATGACAAGCAGCTACCTCACAAACTTCCACAAAAAGCGTCAAACAAGAAGAGAATAGAAAGTGTCACGAATATCCAAGCTAGTAACCTATAAAAATGTAGAAGCAAGGGGTGAGTACCAAACTACGGTACTCAGCAAGTAAACTTCTAAACACAAGCTAAGGGAATAGAATATGGGTACTCCTTACACCCTAACCGAACATCCACAACTACAACCTGCATAAAACCAGCCCAACCTAACAGTTCACAATTTACATTGCACACAGCTCAACAACAACACTCTAACAATTATATATCCTCAACAACAAGCACAATATTTATCAATCACAAGTTCCACAGAAAAGGCACTCATACGATCAGCAACACAGAACATCCAGTTCACTAATGATAAAGATATGCAAAGTAATGAAATGCAATGTCAAGTATAGTGATGCATGTCTGACCTAATGATACACACCTATTGTCTCTTAGTTCGGGACCCATGGGGGACATATTTGTTTATGCATCCGTCATGGCGTGCCACACGTCCTTGGATAATAGTATCCGTTGCGGTACATGACACATCCCTTGATACTAGTATCCGTCGCGGTGCATGACACATCCCTCGAAATGGTACATCTTCTTTAATTTCTTATTCTTCCTCAATTATCATAACACTTACCACAACCATGTATCAGAACCAATGTAAATGACTTGTTCACATAAATAATGAGGAGATGACCATGTTCATAATAATGCACAATTCACAACAACACAACCGTGACACAACATCAACAATGGGTCAATAAGACTTTCAAACCATTCTTAACACATCACACACCAACAATTAATCACATTGCCTTTTATTACCCCTTTTTCATCATTAGAATTATTCAATATGAACAAGTCAACCCATCACCAAGTCTCATTACTTCTAACACATACCACAAGGATATACATAATTCTATACACTTAGCAAGGGTTTAGAAATCAACTTGCCTCTATTAATTGAATAATTACTCTGGGACTTGATCATTCTCCTTTTGTTTGACTTCCAAATAAATGCAATCTATTCAAATAATAACCACAATAAAATTTCAAAATTAACAACACCCATATTACTATATATCTAGCCTAGACCCAAAAACTCATCAAAACCTATAATCAAATTCTTAAATCTTGATGCCAATTAACATGTCAACTCTTTCAATTTTCTCCAAATTTCAAGCCTAGGGTTAAGTCTCAATTTATCCAAACACTACAATAATTTTCATGTAATATAATACACCCAATATTTAATTACCTATCACAATAAATCAAAACTTGAATCATAATATAATAGCCATAAGAAAATTCAAATTCAAAGTCAACTTATGTGATACTGCCTAAACCACCGAACTCAGAATTAATCCATAAATCTTCTTGTACGAATAATATGTACTAAATGATAACTTATCCTACAAATTCTCACCTCCTCTAATCTTTACCTCATTATTAACCCATTATACCATCATGTGTACTCCTCGATAGCTATCAATAATTTAACCAAATATTGATCTACCAAGATTGTGGTTATAACATCTCTTAAGAATATTACATGTATTCAATCTTTTTCCACAGTTGCCAATGCCATTATAATAATAACAATAACATGACTTCATTCCATATGCAAAATTTCATATATTAAGATGTTATTAATACTAACCTGTTGCTAGCCGCCGTCATTCTGGAAGTTGTGCCTGAGTTTCAAGCGACTACTTTTTTTATTATGACCAAAATTTAATAAACCCCTTTTAATATAATTCAGTACATGGGTCAAGTGGTATAGAGTGTTAAATCAATTATGGACTTGGCCCATTAACCACCAATTAAATAAATTAATTATTTAATAAATAATCATCAATTAAATAACTATAGTTATAGAATAGTTCAAAATTTTCAACAACTTCACCAACTAATCAGGAATGACTCGCGGTAACTTTCGGAAGGGGTAAAATGGTAATTTTATTAAAAAAATTAAAAAATGACCTTTCAGGCCATTACACAACAATTTAAGCAATTCTAGTTTACATTCATTCCATCAAAGCATTTCATCAATCAATCATACATGGGCCACAATAAGACAATTCACAAAGCATGATGATCGACCTGAAGCCTTTTCATTAATCCTTTTTTTATTCATTAAGATTAATCAAGTAGAACAATGAACCCATCACCTCATTTTCATTACTCCGAACATACACAATGAAATGAAATACATGATTATACTGGATTACAAAGTTTAAGGTATCACTTACCTTAATTCAAACAACTAGTCAATTCAAGACCTGAGTCTTCCCCTATCAAACAACATCCAAAGCCACACAATCTAATTCAATAAAGTAATCACAATAAAATGCTAGAAATAACATTACCCATTCTTACTCTTTGAAAAATGGGCATGTTAACTCAAAAACCCAATTTCAAAAAATGAGGTTTGAATAGAAAAATCATTACTTGAAAATATTACACAAGGCAATTAGAACTCATTGGTGAAAATCATTAAAAAGAATTGAAAATCACTTAGAATCACCATTTTAGTTAAGGACTCAAGTTCTTGAAAACCTTTCCGTTTGCCAATAAAAATCTCAAGTTTTGATGTTAAAATCCATAAATAATCGAAGGAAAATGAAGTTTTATGATTACAAAATCTTACCCAAATTATTTAGCACAAGGAATCCCTTCAAAGTCACCTCCAAGGATTTTACCAAGCTCAAAAAGGTTACATGTGGCTAAACCTCTAAAATTTTCAGGTCAAAACCCCCCCGGATGTCGTAAAAGCGGCCATGGGTTTACTTTTTAGTAAAAGCGAACCCCACAAAAATTTAAGCCTTCACTTTCGCGAATGGGCACAATTGTGAATTGTCCTTTTGCAATCAAGAAGTCCAGTCCACCTGGACCTACACGAAAGTGACATATTCCTCGTGAAAGTGAGGTGAACAAAAGCAATCAACCTCTCTGTAACACCCCAGATTTGAAAAGGGCAAGATTTCTATTCTCAAGAGTTGCAAGTGCCAACCCACGCAGGCCACCCACGGCCCATGGATGAGACCATGGACCGTAAGTGTGGTCTGTGGTTGACACCATAGTAACTTCCCACAATGGTCTAGAACCAGGGCCTAATCAATGGACCGTTGGTCAGACTACAGTCCGTGGTCCAGGGTCTGTGGTTCAAGACCCCAAAATCCACTCTCTGATCTGAACTACGAACCACCAGGATGGGCCGTAGGTCAGTCCACGGTCCGTCGACTAGGCAGTAGATCGAGAGCTGACAGCTAAGTTCAAGGGTAGTTGGGTCTTTTCCTAATTATTTTTTTCCTATATTACGTCGTTTTGCCGATGACTAAGACCCCTATATAAGTATTTTCAACGCCCAAATTAGTTCATCCAATTCATTCATCCAAATTTACAAAAGAAGATCAAATCCTCTCCCAAAAATATTTCTCTCTCTAGAAACTTGAAGAAGAAGAAGAAGAAGGATTCATCTAGAGTTTCAAGTCAAAGTCTCAATTCCTCCATTGAAGTTAAGAATTTGGACTTGAGGTATGATAGTTTTCATCCATGGATTCCTTCTATTCACGGAGTTCCTAAATTCTCCTATTTTCAAAGGTAGAAATTCCCAATTTGTTAGGGTTTTCTTCAATTAGCATGGGTTCTCTTCAAAGTTGATTTAAATGATTCAAATATGTTCTATTATGCATGAATTGATGAAAAATAATGATTTATGATGTTTTCCCTATGAACCCATGTAAACCCCCATACTTTCCAATTTTGATGATATGATGTGGGTTGTTGGTTATTAAAGAGTTTTATGAACTAAAGCATGAAGTGATGGAATCACATGAATTTATGATGAAAACTCTATCTAATCCTTGATTTATAGATGTGGTGATTGAAGGTAGGCTTTGAACATTGAAAGGGTAAAGTATGAGTTTATGCATGTTCTTATGAATGCTATGAAAATGTTTTAAGGATGGTTTAAGAGTAAAATATCAATGATGATGTTGTTGTTGTGTTGTTGAAAGGATATTCTCATAAACACATACATATTTGATTGTGAAAGTTTTTCTCACCTAATTGAATCAAAGAGAAGGAGCTATCCTAATGAAACTTAGCTTGGATTGGCAAGATGCCATGCCCTTCCATGAATAATGAGAATAAGTAAGCAATGACTATTCTGTGGGAATTATGCTTAGGAAGAGGATATTCAGATGGAAGCCCTTCAGTTAGTAGAGGTTGGGTTTCTAGAAGCAATATATTGAGATGTAAGCTCTCTTGTTAGTAGAGGTCAGGTTTCTAGTAGCAATCTCCTTATCCCTTAAACTACGTGCCCTGATAGGATGATTAGCTAGTGGATCCACTTAAGCTAGAAGTTCATGGTCCTTACCTTGTCAAGTAGGACAACTTTTTCTAGTGTGGGAGACACTGGGGGATCAAGTTATATCTCACATGGTCTCTATGTCAGTTAAGGATAATTCCCACAACAATATGAATAATGAACTAAGGTTACTTCAAGAAATATCTCATACGAGTTCAAAATTTTTCATGATGTTAGCTTGTATTGACCATGTTTTATGAATTACGTTTTCTAACTCCTTTTATATCATATTTTAGCTTGGTCAATTGCATGTCATAAAATGTCCCATTTTAGCATGATTTAAATGTTTTATGCATGGCTATCATACTTGGTATATTATTTTATACTAACACATACTCTTGCCTACATTTTCCCCAAATGTATGGTCCTATATTCAGTGCTCTCAGTTTCGTGGCTAGTGGTTGGCTTAGTTGATATCCTGAGTTTTTGTGAGTCCTCATGCTTCAAGGATGAAGTTATATTGTTTCCAGTTTTTGTCTTACTTTTCAGTTTTGGACATGATGTATAGGCTAGGCCCAATTTCATTCTATTGTATTAGATAGCTAAAGAGACAAAGAGTCTAGGCTTCTGATTTTCCTTATAAAATGTTTGGACTTTGAAATATTATTTTAATTATGATGTTCTATTTCTTATGTTATGAATGCTAAGTGGCTTGTATGGGGTCTCTCGGGGTCCTATATGTCATGTGACATCTAGGGTGTACCCCTGTATCGTGACAAACTTGGTAATCAGAACACAAAGTTTAGAATGGTCCTAGGATGTCTCATAGGCCACGTCTAGTAGAGTCTTGTTCATGAGTGTGAAGCATGCCACATTTATGAATGAGAGGCTACAAGATAATTAGAAAACTCCACTTCTTTCAGTACTCTAAAGTCGTGACATAAAGTTTAACTCTATAAGGTATCTCTCCTAATCCTTAGCCGATGATCTACATGATATGTCTAATCGAAGAGCTTATACTAGAAGGAATGTGAGGGAGAGTGCAGAACAAGAAGCTCCACCCCAAGCTCCTCAAGTTTTAGTTGATCTTTTGGCTAAGAAAGTAACAAGTAAGGAGTTTAGGGCTGCTTTTCAAGTGTTGGCTCAAGCCAATAGAGAGGTAGTAGTTCCTGTGAACCCAAATGTGGGTACGTTGGCATCAAGAGTGAGGAACTTCACTAGGGTGAACCCTTCGGAGTTTCATGGTTCGAAATTCAAGGAAGATCCTCAAGAGTTTATTGATGAGCTCTACAAGGTATTGATGATCATAGGAGTAATGGCGGTGGAAAAGGTGGAGTTGGCCAATTATCAACTAAAAGGTCTTGCTCAAGTATGGTATAACCAATGGAAACAAGGGAGACCCAAAGATGCTGGTCCTCTTGATTGGGAGAAGTTTAAGATTGTTTTTGTTGATAGGTTCTTTCCCCTTGAGATTAGGGAAGTAAAATTACTTGAGTTAATGAACCTTAGTCAATGAAGTATGAGAGTGAGGGAGTATGCTTTGAAGTTCACACAATTGTCTAAGTATGCATTTTCAAAGATTGCTGATTCTAGGGCAAGGATGAGCAAATTCGTGTCGGGTGTGTTCGTAATAGTGGTTAAAGAGTGTCGCACTACCATGGTCATTAATAACATCAACATCTCTCGTATTATGGTTCATGCACAAAAGATTGTGGAGGAAAAGCTTAAGGAAAAGTCTAGGGATTCAAAGAGAGCTAAGACCACTGATGACAATTTCTCTCATGCAAAGTCCGATAGACATGGTCGTCCTAGGTTTTGACAAAGGTTTTTCGATCAAGGTTC
The DNA here is from genome assembly GCA_037074985.1 of Solanum bulbocastanum. NCBI lineage: Eukaryota > Viridiplantae > Streptophyta > Magnoliopsida > Solanales > Solanaceae > Solanum > Solanum bulbocastanum. Next base: position 16,166,491 of record CM073607.1, on the reverse strand, counting down.
CTCCAATTCTCCTCATAAGTTTAACAAAGATAGAGTGTCTAACCCTAAGCCTTAATGAGGGAATGGTAGTGGATCTTCATTGCCTATGGCAACTTGCACTAAGTGTGGAAAGAAGCACGAGGGTAAGTTTCTAGCCAACACGGATGGTTGTTTCAGTTGTGGTAAAAATGGGCACAAAATGAGGGATTGCCCAATGCTTACGGCTAAGGGAAGAGAGGTCAAGAAAGCTCTTCCTAGTGGTTTGGGTTCCAATGCTCCCAAGAAAAACCGATTCTATGCACTTCAGACTTGTGGTGAACAAGAGGGTTCTCCCGATGTGGTTAATGGTATGTTGGAAGTTTTCCAAATTGATGTTTATGCTTTAGTTGATCCTGGTGTTACCTTGTCTTTTGTTACGCCATATGTGGCCATGAGGTTGTTATTCTTCTAGATGTGTTGTTAGAACCTTTTTTTTTTCTCTACTCCTGTTAGTGATTCTATTATGGCTAAGAGGATTTATAGAAACTTTCTCATTTTCTTGTCCCATAGAGTTACTGTTGTTGACTTGATAGAGCTTGATATTTTAGATTTTGATGTTATCCTTGGTATGAATTGGTTGCACTCTTTGTATGCTTTTTTCTATTGTAGAACCCGTGTAGTCAAGTTTTAGTTTCCAATGAGCCTATCCTAGAGTGGAAGGTGGGAAATTCTATGCCTGAGAGTCAGCTTGTCTCCTATCTTAAAGATAGAAAGATGATCTCTAAGGGTTGCTTGTACCATCTAATTAGGGTGAGGGATGTAGATTCCAAAGCCCCTACTCTTGAGCTTGTCCCCGTTGTGACTGAGTTTCTAGAAGTTTTCCCATATGACTTACCCTGTATTCCTCCAGAAAGGGAAATAGACTTCAGTATTAACCTTCTCACAAATATGCAACCTATTTATATTCCTCTTTATTACATGGCTCCGACAGAACTAAAGGAGTTGAAAGAACAATTAAAAGATTTGTTGGATAAGGTTTTCATCTGACCAAGTAAATCCCCATAGGGTGCTCCAGTTTTGTTTGTTAGAAAGAAGGATGGTTCTCTTCGTATGTGCATTGACTATTGCCAGTTGAATAAGGTGACAATTAAGAATAAGTATCCTCTTCCATGGATAGATGATTTGTTTGACCAACTTCAAGGAGCAAGTTACTTCTTTAAGATTGATCTTTGATCAGGTTATCACCAATTAAGGATGAAAGAAGATGACATTCCAAAGACGAATTTTCGAACTCAGTATGGTCATTATGAGTTTTGGTATGTTGTTTGGGTTGACTAATGCTCCGACAACGTTCATGGATTTGATGAATAGGGTGTTTAGACAATACCTTGACATGTTTGTGATTGTGTTCATTGATGACATATTGATTTACTCAAGGAGTGAGAATGAGCATGTTGATCATTTGAGGATTGTATTGCAAATTCTTAAAGACCAACAACTTTTTGCAAAGTTTAGCAAATGTGAATTTTGGTTATGGTCCGTGGCATTTCTAGGTCACATTGTTTCAAGTAAGGATATTGAAGTAGATCCTATTAAGACGGATGCGGTCAAGAGTTGGCCAAGACCTCTATCTCCTTCAAATATTAGGAGTTTCTTGGGTTTGGCAGGTTACTATAGAAGGTTTGTTGAAGAGTTTTCTTCGATTGCCTCTCCTTTGACAACTTTGACTCAAAAGAAGGCTAAGTTTATATGGTCCGAAGCATGTCAGAAGAGTTTTCAAGAATTGAAGGATAGACTTACTTCCGCTCTAGTTTTACTTTATCGGAAGGGGCGGATGGTTTCGTGGTTTATTGTGATGCCTCTAGAATTGCGTTGGGAAATGTACTTATTCAAAATGGGAAAGTGATTGACTATGTTTCAAGGCCTCTTAAGATCCATGAGAACAGTTATCCTACCCATGACCTTGAATTGGCGACAGTTATATTTGCCCTAAAGATTTGGAGGCACTATTTGTATGGTGTGCATGTAGATGTGTACGTTTACCGACCATAAGAGTTTGCAATATATGTTTAGTCCGAAAGATTTTAATCTTCGTGAAAGAAGGTGGCTTGAGTTATTGAAAGATTATGATATGAGTATTCTCTGCCACCCCGATAAGGCGAATGTAGTGGCGAATGCTCTTAGTCAGTTATCTATGGGTAGTATTGCTTATAGAATTGGGCTTGGGTCTTTTTGAACCCAATGCAAGACTATCTTCTTCTTCGTTTTTTACAATAAATGGGCTATGCTCAACGCTTTAAAAAAAAACAGTGTGGGGTGGGTTACGGTTTGTTTTTTGGGTCACAGCACATAATTTGACTTGCATGGAAAACAGATTATAGGAAAGGCACTTTTATTTAATGGAGTGTTATTTCTCATTTTATCATTTAAACTTCGAAATATATAATTCTTCTTAATTATTAAAGTTATAATTAAGAAAATATAAACATAAAGACTTTCTACAACCGTGATTGTTCTGCTCTGTTGCATATTTGCTTTATTTATAAGGACTGATAAATAGCCTAAAATTGCTAAAATGAATCTGCATAAATAACACAACTCAAAATCGTATTTGTCAAACTAAGTCAGCTCTTAAACATTATCATTTAAAAATATCAAAGAAAAAACTTCACACTGAAAAAATGTATACTTAAAATATAATATGAAATCCCAAATTTCATTTTAAAAGTAGCTTTATTACAAAATTATAGAATTGATATTTCACCGCAAAATGATAGTACTAAATTTTAATTTAGTTTTCAAGCAATCTTGTTGCTCTCTCAAGTGGGAATTGTCTGAACACTTGTTCAAAGAAATGTCCTTAGCTTATTGTCTACCTTTTTAGTGCACCAATCAAAAAAGTTGTATATGATCAATTAGAGGCGGAGCTAGGTGGGGTTCATGGGTTTGGACGAACCTACTAGTTTTTCTGAAAACCTTATATTTTTATTTCAAAATCAAATAAATATATGCATATTAATTTGTGAACCCCCTAACAAAATAGCTCAGTGGTAAAAAAGAATAGTGAAAATGTTTTTCACACTTGTGTAACCCCACTGTCAACAAAAATTTCTTTTTTTCTTTTTAAAGGAAATATGCTTTCCAATATTTTTCTCTTTTGTTCTAAAATTTGAATCCCCCAAACTTCTAACCTGACTTCGCCTCTGATGATCACGGCTTGGCATTGACAGAATGATTTGAACCTTGTGATTTTACTAAGTAGTCTTTTAGTACTCAATATGCATGTGCATACAGTTTACTTTCTTTTATTAACAAAAATATTGCACAATAATGCCACAAGATAAATTAATTTAGAATAGTAGTATTGGGCTCATGCTTAGCACAAGCATTTCCTATCTTGTATTGTTTAAGCTACAAAATCCATTACTAACTCTCTTAATCAACTATTAACAAGACCAACAACCTAAAAGTTAAAATGACATAACTACCCTTCTATCTAATTACACTTGATTATATATCTAATTACATTACACTTGACTATATGCTACTAAGGAGATGTAGTGCAAATGATTACTTCATATTGAACAAAAGGTTATTTGGTTCCAACTTCCAATTAATTTTGTAACTCACAATTCATTGTTGGTGTCCAAGAACTTTTCTAAAGTAGTCACCTTCTCTTTAATTACAAATGGCATTTTTACTGATCCAATCCACAAATCTCCGTTCATCTCATGTACTTCACTAACAAACTTCCATCTTTTTCTCTTTGGGTCCTCTAAAATCTCCACTACATGGCCATCTTCACTAAGTCTAATTGCTAAACTACCCCCACCAAAACCAATATTTGCCAAGAAAGAATGTGCTTTAGTAATATCAAAAGGGCTTTTAACTAAATTATTTCTAATCCAATTTTTGGAGAGTACCCAACCCAAGAATTTGTTCCTTCTTGAGTTAATTCCCACCCAAAACTCTCCTTTTTTATTTCTTTTAATGTTGTCTGGAAAACCTGGGAGCTCTGAAACTATTTCAACACTGCCTGCTTTTGATGTTTTGAGCCAAAATTTGAAGATTTTGCAAGTGGTTGTCTCTACAAAAAGGAGAAAATCACCATGTTTGCTTATGGCTATACCATTTGGGAACTTGAGATTCTTGAGGAGAACCGAGACTTGCTTGCTTTTCATGTCATATTTCATTAGTCTTCCTGTGTCGTCACCGCTAACTATGACTGATATATGACTCCTGTATATTCAAAAGAATCTTCATGTTAACAATTTATCACAAGTAGATGCAAATTCAAAATACATGAGCATGCTCTTTAACTCGACTACAACTAATATTTAAGCTCTCTAACTTTGGGTGTGCACAAGTAGACACTTAAACTTATATCAAACTGAATAAACAGATGCATTCGTCAAACGTTGCATTTTGTATGGCAATTTGTAGTCTACTTGACACCATATGTGTATTATGTTATGCAGGATGCATTTGTCAACTTGCTCAATCTTTTATAAGTTCAAGTACTTACTTGTGCACACCCAAAGTTAGAAGACATAGATGTCAGTTGAATAGGTGCTACATATACCTTCTTGAGTATGTGGTACTGCTATCTGTAAAATAGAGGACTCCATGATTTTGATCAATGCAGAGTGAATTGGTGAATCCAAAAGGAACTCCTTGTGCAATTTTAGCAACTTGGGTCGCAAGTCCTCCATTTGGGCCCACAACAAGGAGGCCAAAGTAAGCATCTGCAATATATAGATCACCACTATTTTCATCAAACTCCAAACCTAATGGGCGCCCACATTTGTGTTCACTAGTAGAATGATCATAAAAACCTCGACATCCATCCCTGTTATTGCAGTCCAACTCAAAAACATTAAATAAAGAGTTTAAAAAATAATTAATATATAAATATGACATTATTAATTTATTACTATTAATTATATTTCAAGTAGTATGTGTAGACATCAAAATTTTATGGGACTAAACAAGATTGTTTAATTTCAATTGGGACAAACTCTAAAATTCTAGTTATGATTCTTGGAAGCTACTCCACCCTAAATCTAGTTCATGCATGCCTATATAAAGGGTTATATAATCCTTTGAAGAGGCCTCTCAAATATCCCGTAAAATCTTGGGATATTTATAAAGCGATTAAAATATTTCAGACTCCTCTTGATAATCAAATACTTCAAAAAAGTCATAAATCCTTTCATGAAGATCAAATAAATCTCAAGGAGGTTCATATCATCTTAATTCGAGAAATACGCCTCTTTGACCCTCGAATAACAGAGAAATCTTAAGAAAGAGAAGAATCAAAGGAGGAACAAAATTGTACCAGGTCTTCAATATTGTGTGGCAAACAATAATGGTAAAATATTGTGTTTTGAAAAAAAAAATTGTGATTTTTTTTCAGATTGTTGAGAATGTGAAACAATAAATCACCATCAACTTCAAGGAGTGTTGCAATGATAAAGGTACCTTTGTGACAACGGTGTACCTTTATTACTATCATGCAACTTCAAGGAGAATTTCTTATTAATGGTGCATGCGAGGTGACTTTAATGTTATTATGGATCTATATGTGGAACTTGATGGAAATACAAAACATAAAATAGCAAGGGTTTTATAATATGTACATAAAGTTGTGGTATGTCTAACTGATGTTGGTTTCATAGGTCCAAGATATTCTTGGTGCAGTAACTAGATTGCTAGCAAAAGAGTATGAAAAGAACTAAATAGGATTCTTATTAATGATGAATGAACCCTTAAACTTTAAATAATATATGTTGATCATCTGCCTAGAACATGGTCTGACTACATACTACTATTATTCGAATTTCATGATGATCAACCAAGCTATAAAGTACTTCAAAATTTTGAATTATTGGGTTACTTAACCATCCTCGGATCCTCTTTGTTGTTTCTTAAAATCAGAATGAATTTATTTTTGGGAGACTAATCACAAACAATGTGACGCTTATCCAAGCAATCATTTTAACATTTCTAAATTAGAATTCTGGGTGCAACATATATAGATCTAAAATTGTATATGAAAAAATCCTATGAAATGTTATCTTGGTACTTTCTGAAGAATGTTTTAAAGAGGTATGGCTTTGTTAATATATAGTTTTGATGATTTGACAAACAATGTGATTTGATAGGGGACCTGATCCCATGTGAGAATGGTGCTCATGTACGGGAAGAGGACAGCTAGAAAAAGTACTTTGCACACCCTGTCATCTGTAGGAAGTGGTGCGTGTCTGGTGCAGACTGACAAGGTCGTCAGTCAATAGCATTACTATAGTGGGACAAAGACAGGTGGGAGCGAGTGCATCGAGAGCAAAGCAAGTTTCAGTGGTGGGTTGTCTTGGCGGTCCCATTTCATCAACTTTTTCTACACAAGAGTCGTTTGAAGCGAAGTCAAGGTGAGGTTTCGAACCCACATTGGTCTATCCCTTTTCTTTGGTAGGCATAGAAACTAGTCGTTGAGCTACTTCTCCCTGAGTTACTTACAGAGGGGCCGTCGAGAGAGATTACTTCTAGGCTTTTTTGTCCATCATATATATGTTTCATATCTGATGGACATAACCTAGTTTTTGTTCTAAAAGTTTGAAAGAGCAAAAGCAATTTTCTCAAGAAATATTCTCCTCAACAACAAAGGACCTTATAAAGTTGTCATCGTTCTTAGTTGTTGTAGGCTTATATTACTATGCTTATTATTGTAGATCTAATCTTGTGTTATAAATGAATCAGATCAGTTCGAGTCTTAAACATTTATTCTGAGTTGTAGCTAGAGTTAGCTATGGGAGTTAGTAAAGTCTAAATTGATTAATGTTAGTTGATTTAGTGGGCAAAAAAGTTGTTGCTTTGAAGCTTGTTTGTAACAGAGTTGTTGTAGTGAGGTGGGAGGAATTTAGAGTTAAATTCCTAGATTGAAAGAGCTTGTAATTTGAATCTTTACTCCTTGATGATAAAGGAGTTAAGTTGAAATCCTGTGAGTTCAGGTCGTGATTTTTCTCCTCCCTTGAGCAAGGGGATTTCCACGTAAACCACTGGTGTCATTTATTTTAACACATTTATTTTAGTTATTGTTTGTGCTGAGTCAAGGGACCTGGCCCATTGACGTATAGTGGATGCATACATTCTAATAATTAATATCAGAGTCTGTGCTCTCTAACTGGTTAACACCAAGAGAGAATCATGTGGAAGAATGGTTGCTCCACTAAATTTGGAGGTAGGACAATCATCAACTAGGCCACCTAATTTTAATGGCCAGTTCTACAGTTGGTGGAAGACTAGAATGCATGATTTTCTTATGGTTGAGGACAGTTAGCTATGGGAAGTCGTGCTTGATGATCCATATGTTCCTACAGCTGAAGAGAAGGAAGGAGACATTACCAGAGTTGTTTCCAAAACTCAACAACAGTACACTGAGTCTCATAGAAAGAAGATTGAAAATAACTACACGGCAAAGAAATTTTCGGTGTGTGGCATAGGAGCTAAGGAATACAATCGAATTTCCACATGTGAATCAGCTAAAGAAATTTGGGACTGTCGCAGAACTACTTGTGAAGGGACTGAGCAAGTGAAGGAATCAAAGGTGGACATTCTTACTACTCAGTATGAAAACTTCACCATGAAGGAGAGAGAAACCATTCATGATATGCACACTAGATTCTTGTCTATTACAAATGAGCTACGTTGCTTGGGAGAGCCCATTCATCCAAGTAAACAAGTCAGGAAGATACTCAAAATTCTTTCTAAGTCGTGGGAATGTAAAGTTGATGCTATTCCTGAAGCTAAGGACCTGAAGGTGCTGAAAATGGATGCTTTGATTGGGAATCTTCAAACTCATGAGATGAACAGAAATCAGGAAACTTCAAAGAAGGAAGTAAAGAAGGATAAGTTACTAGCACTCAAAGTGACATCAAGTGAAGTGTCTGAAGAAGATGAAGACGTGGCTTATCTCACTAGAAGATTTCAGAAAATTGTGAGGAAACATGGAGGTGTCACAAAGACAAGAAACTCTAGCAGGGCCGCTAATGCAAATGATTTGTACCACAAGTGTGGAAAACCGAGGACTTTTATCAAAGATTTCCCTATGAACAAAATCAAATATAAAGACTATGTCAAGGTTGGAGGAGACAAATACAAGAGAATGGACTTGGTCCATGATAAGAAAGGAAGAAAAATTGTTGTTGATTCTGTTGTGAAGAAGTCCCTTGCAGTCCGAGGGACTCTTCAAGTGACTCAGAAGAGTCTGAACATTCTAAGGACGCCTCCATGCTTGCAGTGAAAGATGACGAGGTTGTGTTTGATGAAATGTTTGCTTTCATGGCAAAATTTGATGATGAAGAAGCTGAAGAAGAGGTAACTCTTTCTGATTTTAAACAGACCTTGCATGTTTATTCTGTTAAAAGGTTGAGAAATCTAGCAGTTGTTTTGATTGACTCAATCACTGAGTTGAACACTGAAAAGGATTTGATGAATAACAGTCTAGATATTTTTCATGATGAAAAAAGTAGCTTTGGTTTCTCAAATGTGAGTAATGGAAGAACAAATGATGGTTCAAGAATCTGAAAATCTAGAATTCAAGCAAAAATTAAAGAAGTTGAGTAAGAATTGTGCCAGAGGAAAAGATGAAGCTACCAATTTACAACTCGAGCTGGAAACTAGCTTGAATACTTCTAAAATGAAACAAGTTATGGCCTTAGAGAGAAATGATCAGTTAGAAAGAGATCTGGTCCGTGTCAAAGAAGAACTGAACAAATCTCTAAAATGGACCACTTCTTCAAAATTGCTTGTCAATCTTACTAGTCAGGGTCAAAATGATGGGAAGGGTTTAGGATGCTTGAACATAAGTCCTCCCTAAAACCCTTACAACAAATATGTGTCAGTGTCTAACAATCTTTTGTGTCTTCATTATGGTTGTAATGGTCATCTAAAGAAGGAGTGTCCATCTTGGAAAAGAACTCAAGAAAGTTTCACTATCTATTCCAAACAGAAAGTAATACAGAACAAGGGACCTGATCCTAGTCCTGGCTCTTTTTGTATTATGAGAAAGACTATCTTAACATACTGGACAAGAAACTCTCTTATTATGCTTCAATCTGCTTACTGGGGACCCAGACTTAAATGGGTTCCCAAATCTAACAAATAATCTCTGTTGCAAGGGAGTGGAGGAAGTTGCAGTCAATGTTGGTTCATGGATAGCTGATGTTTGAAGCATATGAATGGAAAGATTGAAAGCTTCCTCTCACTTAAGGCACTTCAAGGTGGAGGTGTCTCATTTGGAAATGGAAAGAATGGGTACATTATGAGAGTTGGGAGAATTGGAAAATCTCTTAAGAACTCTATTGAGAATGTATACTATGTGAATGGATTGAAATACAGTCTTCTTAGTATTTCACAAATATGTGATAAAGGTAATGAGGTTAGAGTTTCATCAAAAATATGTATTATCATAAATCTGACATCAAAGGAAGTAATCCTAACTGCAAGAAGGTGCAAGAATATGTATGTTGCTGATCTAGATACTGCCCAAGGAGATGATCTTACTTCTCTTAGTGCCAAAGTGAAAATGCTGACTTGTTGCACAGAAGACATGGTCATGTGAGCTTGTCTATGTTAAACAAACTTGTATCCAAAGACCTGGTTCATGGATTACCAACGCTAAGATTCAGTGATGACAAAGTGTGTAATACATGTGTCAAAAGAAAGCAGATCAGATCATCCTTCCAATCAAAGAAGCAAGTGAGTACAACAAGACCTTTTGAGTTAATTCACATGGATATTTGTGGCCCTATGAAGATTCAAAGTAGAGGTGGAAAGAAGTATATACTTGTAATTGTGGATGATTATTCAACATACACTTGGACTATGTTTCTGAGGCCCACAGATGAAACGTATGATATGTTAATGATATTTGTCAAAATGATTCAAAAAAAGCTGAACTGCAAGATTGTAGAGATTAGGTCTGATCATGAGACTGAGTTTGAAAATGCCAAGCTTGATTTTTTTGTGCTGAAAATGGTATTTATCATAACTTTTCAGCTCTAAGAGCACCTCAAAATGGTGTTATTCAAAGGAAGAATAGAACTCTGGTTGATATTTCCAGAATTATGCTCATTGATTCAATTCTTCCAAATAAATATGGGTTGAAGCAGTTAACACAACTTGTTATGTGACTAACAGGTGTTTGATTTGGTTGATTTTAAACAAAACTCGTCATGAGCTACTCAAGAATAGAAAGCCTAAATTGATTTATTTAAGGCCTTTTGGATGCAAATGTTTTGTACTAAACAATGAGAAAGATGATCTAGGAAAATTTGATCCTAGAAGTGATGAAGGTGTGTTTGTGGGATATTCCTCTTCAAGTAAAGCTTATAGAGTTTACAATAAGAGGAAAATGTGCATTGATGAAAGTGTTCATGTGATATTTGATGAAACTAATGATATCAAAGATCTAATGAATAAGGATGATAATAAGCTAGAAGAAGTAATTTAGATTAAGAGAGATAGCTTGAATGAGTCACAAGCTGAAAGAACTCAAGATTCAAATGATGTTGATCCAGATCCAACTGAACAAGTCAATGAAGATGATGAACCTGAAGAGGGACCTGGTGTGTTTGATAATGCTAAACCAAAAGATGCAGTTCAACTTGAGAATGAAGATTCTAAAAATGAAGAGGAAAAAGCATACCAACCCCAACCCGTGAAAACTAAGTTAGGGTGGAAACATATGTCCTCTCATCCTCTTGATAATCTCATTTATCCTTTGAATTTTGGAATGCATACTAGGTCCAAAACTAGAAATCTAGTTGCATTCTAAGCATTCATATCGAATATTGAGCCCAAAAATATCAAGGAAGCCTTGAAAGATGCTGATTGGGTGAATTCCATGCAAGAGGAACTTTACCAATTTGAACGAAGTAAAGTATGGCACCTCGTCCCTAGGCCCCCTAATAGAACTGTAATAAGGACCAGATGGGTCTTCAGGAACAAGATGGATGGACATGGTATTATTATGAGAAATAAATCTAGGCTAGTGGTGTAGGGATATAACCAAGAAGAAGGCATTAACTATGATTAAACACTTTCCCCAATGGCAAGGATGAAATTCATCAAAATTCTTATTACTTTTGTAGCTTTCATGGAATTCAAACTGTTTCAAATGGATGTAAAAGGCACATTCTTGAATGGTTACTTGAAGGAAGAGTTTTATGTAAATAAACCCCCTGGATTTGAAGATGTTGATTATCTAAATCATGTGCTTAAATTGGATAAGGCTCTTTATGGTCTGAAACAGGCTACTAGAGCTTAGTATGAAAGGTTGTATAAGTTCCTTCTCGAAAAAGGTTTCAAAAGAGGAAAAATTGACAATGCTCTCTTCTTAAAAAGACAAGATAAAGAATTACTCATTATCCAAGTGTATGTTCATGATATTATCTTTGGAGCAACATCTGAAGTCATGTGTGAGGAATTTGCTTCACTAATGGGAAATGAATTTGAAATGAGTACGATGGGAGAATTGAGTTTCTTCCTAGGGTTGCAGATAAGGCAAACATCAAATGGTACCTCTATTTGTGAAGACAAGTACATCAAGGAGATGCTGAAAACATTTCATATGATGGATGCAAAGTCTATTGACACTCTAATGGGAACAAACTCAAAACTAGATGCAGATGAACCTGGTTCTATTGTGAATGAAACTATGTATAGAGGAATTATTGGTTCATTGTTGTACTTGACAGCAAGAAGACCTGATATTGTTTTTAGTGTGGGTATATGTGCAAGGTTTCAAGCATGTCCCAAAGAGCCTCATTTGAAAACTGCCTAGTGAATCCTAAGGTATCTGAAGAAGACAGGGACCTGATCCTATTCTATCCTTCAGGAGACTCACTTGACCAAGTGGGATATGCAGATGCAAATTATGTAGGGTATCAAGTTGATAGAAAGAGCACCTTGGGAACTTTTTTGGGTATTTTCACTCATCTCCTGGGAACCAAGAAGCAGAATTCAGTGGCTCTTTCTATAGCTGAAGCAGAGTATGTAGCAGTTGCATCCTGTGGTGCTCAACTTCTATGGATAAAATAGCAGCTTGAAGACTTTGAAGTGATCACTCACACTATCCCATTCTTGTTTGATAACACAAGTGCACTCAATATGGTAAAGAATCCAGTTCAACATAAAAGGACTAAGCACATTTATGTAAGACACCATTTTTTGAGATATAATGTAGAAAATGGAAACATCTGTATGCAATTTTTTTAAGAATGAAGATCAAATTGCTGACATACTCGCCGAAGCCTTGAGCAAGGACCAGTTTGAGAATAATATATTCAGGTTAGGAATGATAAAGCTTGACTGAGTTGATTCTATCTGAAGCATCCAACCCTCAATAGCTATGATTGGGAGGCAGGTATCCTTGTTATTTGTAATGTTTGTTCTGGTAAAATCAATCTCATACCTTTTGTAGGTGTGTACCCATAATGATCTGCTGGAATAAAGGAAGGACAACCCAATTCTGGGATAAGCATCTTCAAATTGCAAAGAGGGACCTAGTCCTATCTCCAAAGGTTAGCACTCTTCACATTATATTTAAACTCCTAATTATAACCGTTGTGACCGACACGTGTCAGTCATCCATCTTTTGACTATTGTCCCATCGCTTTAAATCCAAGGAACGCATCTTATAAAGGGACGTCACATACCTCTTCATTTCTTTTTATACTCTTTTCCCTCATCTCTCTTCCAAAATTTTTGAACTCTCCTCTCTTTTTAGAAACCCTAATATCTTTCTCTTATTTTTCTCTTCCTTTCTCCACAAAATGTGTCAAACTCCGTCCCCTTCCCAAAAGATGCTGAACATTCTAAATGAAATGACTATGTGGCCTTTGCCTCTCCCTTTAGTAACCCTGTTTCAACACCAATCTCAACCATTCCTTCGGTTGAAGACTATCAAACCCCATCCACTGAAGTCATTCCTGTTTCTATTAACAGAGCCTCTCCAGTGTGCTCCCCCTCTATAGATCTAAATGACCCCTAAATTCCTCTCCTAATGAGGTTGTGCAGTCCAAAATGGGTCAACAAAGTGAAGCCCCTTTGTCTTTATCTCAACCTAGTCTCATTTCCTCCATTTTTTCTGAACTTCTCTTTGAGGGAGACCTTTCTGAAGATAAAAACTCTTGAGTCTAATATTTTGGCTGCTAGTGAGAAGTTAGTTATGGAGAGTCTCACCGAAATGAGGGAAAGCATAAGAGCTTCTTTTTCTGAGGAAGTAGATAGAACTCTAGAGGCTTCTCTTGAGACCTCTAAACTAAAGTTTGACAAAACCCAGGAACCATTCTACCCTCTGGTATTACTGATGATGAAGATGATGAGGACAATCGTCCTCTATGCTGGGTTGTGCCAAGAAAGATGGTTCCCATCTCCAGTAAGAGAAAGTGATAGAAGAGAAATTAGCAAAGCAATACCCTAATGGGGGTTCAACAAGAAGGTTAATAAGTGATGCAATGAAGGCGAATAAGGATAGTACAGTTGAGAACAGGAGAAGAAGAAAGACCAGAGTGGAAGAGAACCTCGTCCCAATCATAGGAGTGGTTGAAGTATCAAAAGAGTAGGATGATAGTGAAAGTATGTCAGAGGACATCATTTCTACAGTTGAAAAGAGGAAGAAAGAGGAACTATGAAAGGAGAAGGAGAAACCCCAAAAAAAAAGGAAAGCACCAGTTAGAAAAGTGGTTGATTCAAAAAAGGGATAGAAGAATGAGCCAATGAAGAGGAGAGTGAAGGAGATCACAAAAATAAAAAGGGAAATGTCACTTGACACTAACAAACTCTTTGCAGCATATGAGCTTGAGTCTGATAAGGGACCAAGTTCAAAGAGTAAAAAGATGAAGGTTGAAAAGGAGTTAACACGGGATGAGAGAGTTAACATTTTGAGAAAACAAAAAGTTTTGAACGGAAGGGTGTTTGACCCTCAGAAAATCACCAAGACAGGAATGTGTAATATGATAGACTTTGTGGAAGTGCAAACATGGACTTACCTATTTGTAAATCACAATCTAGTGCTTCATGCGGATCAAGTTATGGATTTCTACTATAATGCTTAATTCACAAAAGACGGGAGTCTCAGTACGCGAGTATGTGACAGAATTTTCACTTTTATTTATTTATTTATTTATTCTTCTTTTTTTTTTTGGAAAGGATGGGAGAGATTCTAGGTGTACCCATGGAAGGGATCAGGTTAGTGATTGGACAATCTTGCTCCAAAAGTTTTGTTCAAGAATGTAGCAAGCTCCAAAAGCTAAATTGTACTGGTATTCCCAAGAAGCTTATGAAGGGGGAATATCAATTGATTTTTGAGTCTGTGAACAAAGTTCTTCTTCCTAGATTTGAGAAGAGAACAATTGTTTTTGCGGTTGACATATATCTAATGGAAGCACTGTGCAAGTTTGATGCCATAAACCTTCCAACCATCATTCTAGAACATATACACAAGACTGTTACATTGAACGATGGGAAACATGACATGGGTTATGGGTACTTCTTAACAAGAGTGTTCAAACACTTGAGATTCCTCTTGAAACAGGTGTAAGAGGAGTAGTGAAACAAACTTTCTCCATAAATACCCTTGTTGAGTGTGAGTGTGTGGAAGGAAAAATAGACACATGAGTAAAATGTCTGAGTTGGTGGTAGAATAGAGTCAATTGAGGCATGAGCTAGAATAAATTACAGCATTCTTGAGCAAGAAAGATGCAGAGATAGCCTTGTTGAGGCACAGTTAGTAAAGGCTCAAACTGAGGGACCAGATTCGGTTGAAGTCACTAAATTGAGGGCTAAAAATGAAACACTCATGGCTCAAAATGTTGAACTCAAGGAAAATTTGATCAAGAACTATGATGATGTAGATGCTTGTCTCACTCTTATCCTTCAATCCCTCACCCAAAAGCATCCTCCTTCCTATTCCATACCTCGTCCTCCCTATCTGTCTTCCCTTTATCCTTTTTTTCAGTGGGTATTGTCCCTTGGTTCTCTTAGTAGTTTGTTTGTAATTTTTTTAATGCACTCCGTGTATGCAATGAAATGAATTCCCTGTTTTGTTAATGGCCTTTTTTAATTTTCTATTTTTTATATATGCTTATGTTCCTGAATGTCCATGGTTTTACCATACTTGCTTACTTTTAATCATGGTTGCTGCCTTTTCTTTTTTATGATGCCAAAAGGGGGTATATTGTATGCATAGGATAGATTCCTCAAGTTCATTAGGGATAGGTACCTGATGTGGTTGACACAGGGAAGAAGAAGAGAAGCCCGGTGTGGTTGACAGGGGGAAAAAGTAGGAAGTAGAAGTGGGAAGAAGAAGAAGCAAAGTTTGTCATCATCAAAAAGGTGGGAAATGTTAATATATAGTTTTGATGGTTTTACAAACAATGGGATTTGATAGGGGACCTGATCCGATGTCAGAATGGTGCTCATGTATGGGAAATGGACAACTGGAAAAAGTACTCTGCACACCCTGCCATCTGCAGGAGGTGGTACGCGTCTGGTGTAAAGTGGCAGGGTCGTTAGCCAATAGCATTTTGCATTCTAAAAATTTGAAAGAGCAAAAGCCATTATCTCAAGAAATATTCTCCTCAAAAACAACAATGGACCTGATAGAGTTGTCATTGTTCTTAGTTGTTGTAGGTTTATATTTTTGTGCTTATTCTTCTAGTTCTATTTATGTGTTATAAATGAATTAGATCAGTTCGAGTCTTAAACATTGATTCTGAGTTGTAGCTAGAGTTAGCTATGGGAGTTAGTAAAGTCTAAATCAATTAATGTTAGTTGATTTAGTGGGCAACAGAGTTGTTGCTTTGAAGCTTGTTTGTAACAGGGTTGTTATAGTGAGAAGGGACGAATTTAGAGTTAAATTCCTAGATTTCAAGAGCTTGTAATATGAATCTTTGCTCCTTGATTATAATGGAGTTGAGTTGAAATCATGTGAGTACAGGTCGTGGTTTTCTCCTCCCTTGAGCAAGGGGGTTTCCACGTAAACTGCTTGTGTCATTTATTTTAACACATTTATTTTAGTTACTATTCTTGATGAGTCAAGGGACCTGGTCCGTTGACGTATAGTGGATGCATACATTCTAACAGGCTTCAGTGTATACCCAATGTGTGGTACTCCATAATCATTAGTGGCACTAGACAATGGTTCTTTCCTTGCTCCCAAGGCATGAAATCCAAAATCTAATCAATCCTACTTTGTTATAGTTATTGAGGTTATCTCTAGATCCTTTAATAATCTTTTTAACAATTCAAATTTCATTCCTTTCTCCATGAACAAGAATATCCCTCAAATAAATCATTTGGTATATTAATTATGATAGCATAACCATTTTCAGTAGTGGTAAAAACAAGTCCATCAACCTTATTATGAGGCAAATTAGGATGTATGAGGTAGTTTCTAGACAAATGGTTAATGTTGATAAGAGTTGCTTCTTAACAAGTCTTAATCATTTGATCACACAATCAACAAAATAAGAAATTGTGTGAAAGAAGGTTAAGTCATTTAATGGTATAATGTCTAAAATCTATAATTGACTTAACGAATGACAAGGAAGCTAAGTATGCTCTCGTATGGAAGAAGAGAAGTCCTCATCAAAAGTTGTATTCAAACTCTTCTTACTTCATTATACTTTAGCTCCATTAACTCTTCAAAGATAACTCATTGAGAAACATATACGAAGCTTTTTGGGGTTTTGATAAAAATAAATGTCATTGGTGTGATTGAGAAAATATAAGTTTTTAACAAAGATGAAACAAATTTTAAAATCATGAAAAATATCTCAACACTCTTGTTGTCAAAAGGTAATAGAGATTCAGGTCTGTAAAATCTTTTTGAGGTTAGTTTCTACGGGTATTGTGTAATCCTATGATCAAAAAATAGATTTTTGGGAACTCCAGACCTTGCTTTGGGCCAGAGACAGAAGCGAAAGCCACATTTCATAGAAGATCAACAATGGTGATTATAACTTATGGCACGGTGACCGAATAAGAATGAGCTTTCTTGCTACTAAATATCCTAGTTTTATGACTGGAAATGGACACAAGATAAGGGTCAAGGAGTTCATGATGATCAATGGTGCTTGGAATATGCCAAAACTCTACAACACCATCTATGATTGCATAGCTCTATACAATCATACTATTGATATTGAAGAGCCAAATGATAAGGACTATAGTCATTGGAGTGATACTGAGAATGGACAGTATAACAATAAGATAATCCGATCAATTGTTACAACACATAGATAAAAAAAATACCTTTCTTGGCTATATTTGGCACAATTTTGTTCCCTTTAAAATTATTTTCTAACTTGGATACTTTTGCATAATAAACCTTTCAAAGTTGTATAGCTAACTTTGGAAAACTAAATTCCACTACTTGTTTATATGGGAAGCTTTTTTTTTTTTTTTTGGATTTTGATAAGGCCAAAACTAAATTTCATTGGTGTGATTGAGAAAAATTATGTTTTACAAAAAATGAAATAGATATTCAAATCATGAAAAAAATATCTCAACACTCTTGTTGTCGAGAAGTGATGGATATCCAGGTCTATAAAATCTTTTTAAGGTCAGTTTCTAAGGGTATTGTGTAAGGAAACATTACATGGCCAAAAAATAGATTTCTAGGAATTTGTAATGACTTGGTTGTTTATTTTTAGAAAATTACGTTATAATTTTGTCCCTCTCGATATTGACCTTGAGTTGTGTTTATTAAGTTTTGAGGATTTGTTTCAAACATTGAGTTTAAAGTTGCGATAAGATTTGAGTTTGAAAGGCTAATATTGTTAAAAAGTGATTTTCAGTTTCTTTTGGAGTTTCGAGTATTAGAATGGAATTTTATCGATTCCATCAGTCCCGAAATGTGAAATCTTTTAGGTAAGAGTTGTTGGTTTCAAATTCAGAGTCTTTTTGGAGATTTGAAATCCTAAGTTGGAAATTTTTGAAATTTTAGCCTTTGGATTGACTTTGGTCAAAATTCGGGATTTGGATGCTCGAATTAGAGTTTTGAGAGTTTCCTTAAATTTGGGGGACGATTTTAGGCCTAGCTGAGGTCATGATCAATTTTTGAGAGCTCCCGAGCTTGCTTTAGCCTTTTTAGGTGTTATGTTAGTTACCTTTGGGCTTTCACGGATGTCGGGTCAAGGAGACCTCAAATTCGTATTTCAACGGCTCCATTGAGTTCGAAATGTCGAGTATAATAGATTGGCATATTTAGTTTGTGTGTACAGGGTTCTGAATAAATCCCAAGGGTCCTTTCAATGATTTTTGTGTTGAGTGTTTTTGTTGAGGTCTAGTTTCTGGTGTAGCTCACAATCGCTAACGTGGGCTTGCTTTCACGAGGCTCGTGATAGCGAGGTCTGATTCTCTCTTGTGAATAGTCAACTTTCTTTGACCTTCATGATCGCGAAGAAACTATTCGCAATCATAGCCTTTGCAAAAGTGAAGGCCGGATAATTTCCAAGGTTCATTTTTGCAAATCAATGGCCGCTTTTGTGACATGAGACATGGGTTTTGACCTGCCATTTCTTGGGTTTAAGCCCCAGTTTTCATTTTCTGAGTTTGGTAAACCCTTAGAGGAGATTTGAGAAGAGTTTTCTTGTGCTAAATCATTTGGGTAAGTTTTTGTGATCATAAACCTTCAATTCCCTTTGATTTTTTATGGTTTTAAACATTAAATTTTGGGAACTTGATTGGGAAATGGCAAGGGCTTTCAAGAACTCAAGATCTAAATTAAAATGGAGATTGTGAACTGATTTTAAGTTCTTTTTCGAAATGATTTTCACCAATAGTTTCTAAATGCCTTGAGTAATGATTTCAAGTAAACAATTTATGATTATGACTTCATATCCGGAATAGGGTTTTGTTGATTAACCCATTTTTCAAAGTTTATGAGTTGGGTATTGTTGTTTCAAGAGATTTATTGTGAATACTTGATTGTTATAGATTGTGTGTCTTAGGATATTGGCTGGAAGGGTAAGACTCAAGTGTTGGGTGACTAGTTGATTGAATCAAGGCAAGTAATCTCCGAAACCTTGTAATTTAGTAGAATTCGTATATCCCTTCATTGTGTGTGTTTTGGGAGCAATTATCCAGTTGATAAATCTTAATCAATAAAAAAGGGTTGAAATGAAAAGGTTATGTGTTGGTCATAATGCTTGTGAATTTCCCTGCGATTGCCCCTATTTGATTGATTGATAAATTATTTGGTAGCTTGAATATTGACTTGAGTTGCTTGAATTGTTGTCTCTTTTTTATGGTGTGAACTTGCTTATATGCATCAATTATTGTATATTGTGATGATATTTATGATGTAAAGACTATGAGAACTGGTTTCGGCTAGTACAATGGTATAAAGCCGATGGAAAATAGTTTCGAGTAGTAAAATGAAATAAAGCCAATGAGAAATGGTTCTGGAAAGTGAAATGGTATAAAGACAATGGGAAATAGTTCTGGATAGTGAAATGATATAAAGCTAATGGAAAATGGTTCCAGCAAATTGAATGGTATAAAGCCAATGAAAAATGGTTGCATCTAGTTAAATGATATAAGCCTTTGGGAAATGGTTCGTGCTAGTTATTTGAAATAAAATCGATGGGAAATGGGTCCGGCTACAGAAATTGAGCTGATGGAAAATGGTTCCGGCAAAGGTTTGAGCATTGTGATTTGAGCCATTTTGATGCTTATGATTGACTTATTTGTTAACTGTGATTGATGCACTTTTTGCGTGTGAATGATCTACTTGACACTAAGATTGACTTACTTGATTCGTATTTTGTTGAATTTTGACCGTTGACATGTGATCTTTGAGCCTTGTGATCTGTGTATTATAAAATTGTTAAGTGGGGCCTATTTTTGTGCAGGTTGTATTTTGGGGAGGTTCGATTGGGTTGAAAGGAGTATTTGATTCCTAGATAATTGCTTTGTTTATTAGATTACTTGTTGGGTACTCTGTTATTGGTACTTACTTTGTGCTTCTACACTTGTGTAGGTTTCGAGCTCGGTATAGCTTGACTACTCTTCTTCTCCCTTTTTAAGGCTTGTTGAATGACATGAGAGGTAGTTGTTTGTCATCCCGGTGAGCCCTCTTTTTCTTTTCTTTATGTTTTCTTCTCTCTGAGAAACAAAGAATGAGACTTGTGCTTATTTCTTAATTCCATTCTTTATGCAATAGTGGTTTGTACACGTAACAACTAGGTTTTGGGGGTGTTAATAGAATGAATAAGTTTTTCCACTTTTATCTTGTTCTTGCTTTATATTTTCACATTTCTTTTGTTTCGTTTTGATTGAGGCTCACTTATATTGGTGGGAATAAGACTGTGTCATCACATCCCTTTTTGGGTTGTGACAAATGGTATTAGAGCCCAGGTTCATAGGTCTCAAGTGTGTATAAGTCAAGTGTAAGTAGAGTCTTGAGGATCAGTACAGAGACGTCTGTACTTATCTTTGAGAGGCTATGAAGATTGTTAAGAAACTTTTTTTCGTTCATTCTTTCTTATTGTATGTGGTTACCTTCGCTAGTGTTGAGTTACAGCTTGTTGTTTTCGTAGATGCTAATGACCAGAGATTCTATTTTCAGTGGTAGAGGGGAGGCAGTCCCTGAGGTTATTGTTAAGACCTTAGTTAGAGGTAGAGATAGGGCCCAAGCTAAAGGTCGTGTTCGTAGAGTAGCACCTATTAGAGGTCGTGCCTATGGAGCAACACCAGCTAGAGGCATAACTAGAGAGGTTTTTCCTGAGCCACAGGTTGAGGTTGTTGAGGACCAGATTCCTTTCGAGTTTTGAGCTCTTTTGTTTTAGGAGACTTTTTTGAGGATACTAGGTGTGTTAGAGAACTTCTCCGAGGATGGTGTGACAGGTACACCATAGTGTTCTCAGAAGAGGGTAGGGGTGCAGATCCAAAATTAGCAACACAAGGCTCTTATTATTCATGATCAGCCACCAGTGGTTCCTCCACCAGTTGTTGGTGTGCAGATTAATCTAGAGCTCACTTTTATAGCGGTCGATTAACAGTGTTATGACATGTTTCAGAAAATGAAACCACCCAATTTAAAGGTGGTAAGAATGAGAATGCTCATGAGTATTTGACTTTGTTCCATAAGATACTTGAGACAATAGCTATGGTGGATGTTTGCAATGTCTATTTTGTTTCCCTTCAGCTTCACAGACGCATTAGAGAGTGATGGAGGACTTTTGTGAGGTCTAGACTAGTTGAATATCCCCCAGCAAAGTCAAATGTGTTCTTTAGTTATTTCCAGGACGGCTTCATTCCTTCGAGCGTGATGGAAGAGAGTCGATTAAGGTTTGAGAACTTGACTCAAGTAATTTTGTCTGTAACCGAGTATAAGGCCCATTTCTGTGAAGTTTCTAGGTATGCTATGACTATTGTCTTGGATGAGGTAGAGAGATTTTGTAGGTTTGTGAGAGGGTTGACTTTCTGTGTCAGGTCTTATATGTTTAGAATAGCCAAAGAGGGGTCTTCCTTCCAATCCATTGTGAGCACTGCCAAGAAGGTGGAGTTGATGGTTTTAGAGGGAGTTTGGGGAGTCTAAGAAGGCCCAATCATCTGATCAGCTTTATGGTGCCTCATCTTGAGGAAGAGATTTGCATAGAGGTGGTAGATCCTTTCAGCGTCGTGGGCCGGTTCATGCATCTATATTAGCAGTTGAGAGTGAGAAGTTAGCCCGAGAATCTTATGGTTCTTACCGAGGTGTCTATGGTAGTTCGTCTAGTTCGTAACAATAGTCTTCCGTGTCGAGGTCTTGCTATACTTTTGGAGATCCAAGTTATTTGATGCGAAAGTTTCCTCTACATATTAACTCAGAACTGCATCGTTCTTATTCAGTTGCTCCAGCTAGAGATTCACCACCTCTACCCAGCATTCGAGGCAGAGTTCAGCCCAATAGAAGCAGCAGGATTTCTGGTAGGGGTGCTCTAGCTCTATAGGGTAGAGGTAAGGGTTCTACTCAGACTATATGTAGCCATGAGGGCCAGTTTTATGCTTTCTAGGGAGGTTTGAGGCCGAGACTTCTGATGATGTGATCATAGATATTGTTCCAGTTCACCATCAACATGTGTGTGTATTGTTTGATCTGGGGTCTAGTTTTCTGTATGTGTCTACCTATTTTGTTGTTCGGTTTGCTATGACGTCTGGCTGCATGTTTGTTCTTATTCATGTTTTAACACTAGTGCGTGGATCCTTAGTGGTGGATCGAGTGTATCAATCATATCTTATTTTTTTGGTCGGGTATGATACTTTGGCAGACTTGATCATTTTGAGGATGGTAGACTTTGATATTATTTTGGATATAAGTTGGCTCTTCTCGCATCTTGCTATTCTTGATTGTTATGCTAACACTGTCACCTTAGCTATACCAAGCATCGTAAGTGTTGAGTGGACGGGTGCTAGTGATTCTTACCCCTAAAAAAGTTATCTCTTTCATTCGAGCTCAAAGATTGGTTGATAGAGGTTGTTTGTCATATTTTAGTCAAGATACTACTTTTGAGCCACCTCCCATGGATTTTATGCCCGTGGTTCCAGAGTTTTCATATGTTTTTCCTACTGACCTTCCAAGTGGTCCTCCAGATAAGGCTATTGATTTTGGTAATTACTTGGAGTCGGGCACCAAGCCCATCTCTATTACTCATAATCGTATGGTTCCAAGTGAGTTGAAGGAATTGAAGGATTAGTTATAGGATTTGTTGAGAAAAGGGTTCATTCGACCTAGTATTTCTTCATGGGGTTCTCCTGTGTTGTTTGTGAGGAATAAGGATGGATCCATGAGGATGTGTAGTGATTATCGACAGTTGAACAAAGCAGTGAATAACAAATATTCGCTTCTTCATATTGATTATTTATTTGATCAGCTTCAGGGTGCATATCTATATTGTAAGATTGATTTGAAGTCCAGTTATCATCACTGAAATATTAGGGCATCAAATATCCCCAGGACAACTTCTAGGACTCGTTATGGGCATTATGAGTTTCTTGTAATGACTTTTGGTTTGACTAACACCCCTACCACGTTTATGGAGTTGATGAGTGAGGTGTTCCGACCTTATCTAAATTCCTTTGTGATAGTGTTTATTGACGACATCTTGGTATACTCCAAGACCAAGGATGATCATAATCGACGATTTTACTCTAGAGGTTGATGGAAGAGAAGTTTTATGCCAAGTTCTCAAAGGGCAAGTTTTGGCTTAATTTTGTGTAATTTTTGAGATACATGGTGTCCAAGCAGGGTGTTTGGATAGATCCAACCAAGATTGAGGCAGTAAAGGGTTGGACAAGACCTTAATTAGTTATTAATATCCAGAGTTTTGTGGGACTTGTAGTCTATTACAGACAATTTGTGTTTAGAGTTTCTCTACCATTGTTTCTCCTTGACAAGATTGACTCGACAGAGTGTGAGCTTCTAGTGATCTAATGAGTACGAGGAGAGCTTTCAAAAAATCAAAACCTTATTCACTTGCGCTCCTGTTTTAACTTTACCTGATGAGGGTGTAGACTTCATTATTTATTGCAATACTTTTGAAGTTGGGTTAGGTGTAGAAGGGTAAGGTCATTGCTTATGCTTCTTGACAGTTGAAGACATATGAGATGAACTACCATACTTATGATTTTGAATTGGCAGTCGTAGTGTTTGTGCTTAAGCTATGGCAACATTATCTGTATGGGGTTCATTATGAGGTCTTCATGGAATCGAAGTCATTAGTACATTTTCAGTCAAAGGGATCTGAACTTAAGAAAGTGCAGATGGCTTGTGCTAATGAAAACTTATGATATCAACATCTTGTATCATTGAGGGAAGGACAATATGGTGGTTGATGCTTTGAGTAGGAAGACTTCTAATGCAAAGTCTTGTCACTAGTAGTGTGAAGGAGAAACCATTGGCTAAGGTTGTTCAGAGGTTATCCAACAGTCTCATCTGGTTATATCTGAGGAGATGGGTGGTTTGATTGCCTTTATTAAGGCTCGTTCTTCCTTAGTTGAGCAAATACGTGAGTGTCAATTTAATGACAAGAAGTTATGCCTCATTTCAGACAAAGTGATGAGAGAGGAAGTAAAGGAGGTTGTCCTTGATTCTGAGGGTGTCTTGAGGATTGGGGGCATGATCTGTGGGCCCAATATGGGTTAAGTTGATTAGCTTGATTCTTGAAAAAGCTCATTGTTACTGATAATTCATCCATTCGGGGGCGGCAAAGATGTATCATGATCTGAGCTAACACTATTGGTGGTGTGGTATAAAGAGGAATATTGCAAGGAGTTAAACTTGCCAACAGGTCAAGTATAAGCACCAACAGACTGGAGGTATATCTTAGAGGATACATATTCCTACTTGGTAGTGGGAACAGATCACTATGGACTTTGTTGTGGAACTATCTACCACAGTGTGTGTGGTTATGACTCCATTTGGGTGGTTATTGAAAGGTTGATCAAGTCCGTCCATTTCATCCCTGTTTGGGTAAAGTATATGGAGAAAAAGATAGCCAAGCTTTATATCAGTCAGATTGTGCAACTATATGGAGTCCTAGTTTCTATTGTCTCCGATTGAGGTTTTTTGTTCACTTCCCATTTCTGGAAGGCATTGCAGCATAGTTTGGGTACTTGGTAAGATATGGTTACAACCTTCCATCCTCAAACAGATAGTTAATCCGAGTGGACGATTCAGGTGTTGGATAACATGCTCCGAGCTTGTGTCGTTGATTTTGGTGCTAGATGGGTTTGACATTTTCCCTTAGAAGAGTTTGCCTAAAACATTTATCATTCCAATATTCAGATGGTCCCATTTGAGGCGTTGTATGGCAGACGGTGTAGATCTTTGATCGGACTGTTTGATTCAGTTGAGATGGACTCTGTAACGCCCCTAAATGTTAATAAGAATTTTTATATTGATTTACCGTTATTAAACTATTTCAATATGTTCTACTCTTTGGTTGGGAACTTGAAATGTGGTGATAAGTACTAGTTGCTTAGTATATATTGGATTGTAATTTAAGGAATTTTATGGGGGTGTTTCCATACTAATCTAACTAAAATTATGAATATTTTTTTTATAAGAGGTGAAGGATAGATAGATATAGGGTTATGTGTGCATTGTGGGCAGCCCACAACACTATTTGGGCAGCCCACAAAGCTTTAAAAGTGATGTTTATCACTTGTTGGCTATATATTTTAACTCCCCTTTGATTAATTTCGGTTCTTTCTAGAAAAAAAAACCTTAGAAACTTGGCTTAACAGTTTGTTCATCCAAATCACAAGAAAAACCTTGGTCTTTTGGCTGAAACTCAAGATACAAATCGCCTTGTTTGGTAAGTGCTGAAAATCTGTTTCTGAACTAGGCAGTGTTTGGTAAATTGTGTATATCTTGTGATCTAGAAATCCGTTTTGGGTGAATAAATATGTTTTGGAAAGCTGATTCATATATCTACAACTCTTATGTTTATTTGAAAGTCTGATTTAGCTGGTATGGATGTGAAAACTGGGACGCAACACAGGACAAGTTCTGTCCAGATTTCTCTGTTGTTGTAGCTGAGCAGGTTGTGTTACGTTTAGAATATCTCAGTATCTAGAACTCCGTTTTGGGTGCATAAATATGATTTGGAAAGCTGGTTCATATATCTAAAACTCTTATGTTTATGTGAAAGTCTAATTTAGTTGTTATAGATGTGAAAAATGGGACGCAAAACAGGACAAGTGTTGTCTAGATTTCGGGTTTAGAATTCCGGTAGGAACCACTGTTAGTGTATTGATGATATCTTTTTGTACAAAATGTAATTTTCAGTGATTCTTGTTGCGTTGGAATCTTACGAGATGTATCTACAACTTTAATGAAGGTTACAAAATCTATTTTTGCTGGTTTCCTATTCAAATTTAAGCTGCAACATTGGGTTCTAAACTGGCCAGAATCACTGTTTTGAGAACAGAATTGTGTCTGTGTGGGCTGAGCTTACTTATGATGATAATCCTATTTTATTTAGATATTATTGAGATATTAGGAATTAAAGAAGTTATTTAATTGCATTTTTAAGGTTGTATAGACTTGTGAACAAGTTGAGGAACTTGACACGTTGGTTGGTCTCCGGTTTGAGCTTGCGAAGTTTATTGGACTATTGCTACGCTAAAGTATTGAGGTTTGTGTATAAACTTGTACTTGAACTCTTGTGATGGCTGGTTTAAATGAAATTTGATCTTGATACCTCAGCTACCTCTTATTACTTTGCATTGTCATGTTGGTATGATGCTTGTGTAACTCGCCCACTTGTACGGATTGTTTGATCACTTGGCACTCTTGTTGGGACTATGTCCTTCTTGTGGCTGCGGCTTTGTCACTATTGGCAGGCCTCTTGATTCAGATCATTTGCCATCTTGACTCTGGATTTGTAGTTCGTCTTAGGATTGGAAGTTATCCATTTTAAGTACGAACTAGAAAGCCATTTTTAATATGGTTCTTGGTCTTCTTGATACAGGGCTTCGGTCCTTCTTGATACAGGGCTTTGGTCCTTCTTGATACAGGGCAGCGACCCTTCTTGACACTTTCTTGTGCCAGGTGTGACAATATGAAGTATATATGGGGCGAGCCTTGCTATTGAAATTCTTGGAAAAGAGTGCTATGAGCTTCTTGATATTTGTATCTTTGAATATCGAATTTGATACTTGTTATCTATTGCTACTTGATTTATTTATTATATTTCAAGTATGATGCTCATTGACTTGGAAAAGGTGGCTTGATGAATTTTGAGGTTTTCGACCCTATAGTTTTTACACCACTAAGCTTTATGCTTAGCGATAGTTGTTTCTATCGTAGGGGCTGATCGAGAGGAGTGATGAAGATGGCCATGGGAGATGGAAATTTTGAGAACTTAAAAGAAGATCACATTTGCATATAGGCATATATATTTTGTATAAATTTTGGGTACTTATATACGATCTATATGATGTATATATTTGCATTCGATTTTGAAGCCTTACCGTATCATGTTCATGGGTTGTAATCTAAGTATGGCTATGTGTTTGGTGTATTTGGGGTGTGTAAGCCCAAGTTTTGTAATATGTTACATGTCCTACTTGTTTGTAATGATTGTATAAAGCATGAACCCAACTAGTTTGGGTACTCGAAAGTGGATACTTTTTATTATCATTAATTACTTGCTTGAGGGATATATAAAAAAATATATTTTTATATCTTGTAATTTATGTGCATACGATAAATGGAAAGGGGTCGCTACAGACTCATTGCATACAAACATTCTTAGAGATTTTATGGAACAAGTCTGTATGAACCAGGGTAGATTGTTGACAGCCTAGAGTCGATAGAAGAGCTACGCAAATCACAGATTTTGAGCTCTAGTATTCATGGAGGGTGATCATGTTTGGCCCGAGTATCACCCATAAAGGATATGACGATGTTCGGAAAGAAGGGAAAGCTTAGCCCTAGATTCATTGGACCCTTTAAGATTTTTAGTCATATGGGAGAGGTGGCATATAAACGGGCATTACCACCTAGTTTGTCTATTGTACATCTTGGATTTCATGTCTCTATGCTTCGAAAGTACGTACCAGGTGAGTCCCATGTTCTTTCTTTTGATTAAGTTGGGTTGGCTCCAGACTTATCTTTTAAGGACAAACCTATTGTCATTTTGGATAGGCAGGTCCGGAAACTTAGGACCAAGGATATTACTTCAGTAAGGTGTAGTAGAATCACCATCCAGTTTGGGAGGCAACTTGGGAGACGGAATCAGATATGCATGTCAAATATCCTCAACTTTTTTAAGCTTTGGGTACTTTCTTTTACATTATGTTCGAGGACAAACATGATTTTTAGTGATGGATAATATAATGACCCAGTTTGTCATTTTTGAAAAGTTTCATGAATTTACCATTTTTGCCTCCCAATATTGACTCCGAGTTGTGTGTATTGAGTTTTAAGAATTGGTTTTGAACTTTTAGTTTAAAGTTGAGAATTTGATAAGATTTGAGTTTCAAAGGCTAATATTGTTAAAAAGTGATTTTCAATGCCTTTTGGAGTTTTGAGTGTCGGAATAGAATTTCGTTGATTTCATCAGTCCTAGAATGTGGAATTTGATTTCTGACAGTTGTCGATTTCAAATTCAGAGTCTTTTTGAGTATTTGTGATCCTAAGTTGGAAATTTGTGAAATTTTTGTCTATGGGTTAACTTTGGTCAATATTTGGGGTTTGAATGCTTGGATCAGAGTTTTAAGAGTTTCGTTTGGATTCAGGAGATGATTTAAGGCTTAGGTGAGGTCTTGATCGATTTTTGAGAGGTACCAGGCTAGTTTTAGCCTTGTTAGGTGTTATGTTAGTTTCTTGTGATTTTCACAAATGTCGGGTTAAGGAGACCTCAGATTCGTGTTCCAACTGTTTCATTGAGTCTTGGACATCGAGTATAATTAATTTACATATTTAGTTAGTGTGTACGGAATTCTGAGCGAATTTCGAGGGACCTTTGACAATTTTTGTTTTAGTTGTTATCGCAGAAGTCTAGTTTCTGGTGTAGCTCGCGATCGCGAGGGCGTGCTCGTGATAGCGAGGTCTTATTTGCTTTCGTGAAGGGTCAACTTTCTTTGACCATCACGAACGCAACCTTCACAAAAATGAAGGTCAGTTTGCAAAAGCGATGACCGGATATTTTTAGGGTTCATTTTTGCGAACCAGTGGTCACTTTTGCGACATCAGAGAGGGGTTTTGACCTACCATTTTTTGGGTTTAGTCCCCTCTTCCCATTTTTTAAGTTTGGTAAGCCCTTGGAGGTGTTTTGAGAAGAGTTTTCTTGTACTAAATCACTTGGGTAAGTTTTTGTAACCATAAAACTTTAATTCCCTTTGATTATTTATGGATTGTAACATTAAAATTTGGAATTTTGATTGGCAAATGGCAAGGATTCTCAAGAACTCAAGTTCTAAATGCGGATGAAGATTATGAACTGATTTTAAGTCTTTTTTTCGAAGTGATTTTCACCAGTAGTTTTCAAATACCTTGATTAATGATTTCATGTAAAGAATTTTGGATTCAAATTTCATTTTCGAAATTGGGTTTTGTTGATTGACCCGTTTTCGAAGTTTATGAGCTGGGTATTGTTGTTTCCAGAGATTTATTGTGAATACTTGATTGATATAGATTGTGTGGCTTTGGACATTGTTCAGAAGGAAAGACTCAAGTGTTGGATGACTAGTTGATTAAATTAAGACAAGTGATCTCCTACACCTTGTAATTTAGTAGAATTGGTATATTTCCTTCATTTTGTGTGTGTTGGGAGCAAGGAGAATGAGGTGCAGGGTTAATTGTCGACTTGATAAATTTAAATGAATAAAAATAGGTTGAAATGAAAAGCTTAAGTGTGGATCATAATGTTTGTGAATTGCCTTGTGTTGGCCCCTTTTGGTTGATTGATGAAATGCTTGATAACATGAATTCGGAATTGAATTGCTTGAATTGTTTTCTCTGCTTTATTGTGTTAACTTGCTTATGTGCATCGATTGTTGTATACCGTGATGAGACTTGTGATGTAAAGCCAATGGGAAATGGTTCTGGCTAGTGAAATGGTATAAAGCCGATGGGAAATGGTTTTGGGTAGTGAAATGATATAAAGCCGATGGAAAATGGTTCCAACTAGTGAAATGGTATAAAGCTGATGAGAAATGGTTCCAGCTAGTGAAATGATATAAAACTGATGGGAGCTGGTTTCGGCTAGTGAAATGGTATAAAGACAATAGGAAGTAGTTTCGGATACTGAAATGATATAAGCCAATGGAAAATGGTTCCTACTAGTGATTTGATGTAAGCTAATGAGAAATGGTTATGACTAGTGAAATTGAGCGAATGGGAAATGGTACCAGCAAAGGTTTAATCATTGTGATTTGAGGCATTTTGATGTTTATGGTTGACTTTTTTGTTTACTATAATTGATGCACTTATTGAGTGTGATTGATCTACTTGACAATGAAATTTATTTACTGATTGATTCATTGTTATTGTTGAATTGTGACTGTTGAACTGTGATCATTTAGCGTCGTGAGTTGTTATCGTAGAACTGTTAGGTTGGACCAATTTTATTGTCGAATGTAGTTTGAGGATATCGTGTTGTTGGTACTCATTAATTGCCTCTGCACTTGTGTAGGTTCCGAGCCCGTATATATAGCGTGATTGTTCTTCTTCTCCCTTTTCCGAGACTTGTTGAAGGACTTGAGAGGTAGCTGTTTGTCATCCCGACGGACCCTCTTTTTCCTTTTCTTTATGCTTTGTTCTATTTGAGAAAGAAATACTAAGACTGGTACTTATTTCATAATTCCTTACTTTATGTATTAGTGGTTTGTACACATGACAACCAGGTTTTGAGATGTTAATAGAATGACTAAGTTTTTCCACGTTTATCTTGTTCTTGCTTTATTTCTTCGCATTTCTTTCGTTTCGTGTAGGTTGAGGCTAACTTGTCTTGGTGGGAATAGACAAGTGTCACCACGTCCATTTTTGGATAGTGATAGAACTCCAAACCTTGAAAACATCTACTTTGGGCCAGAGAGAAAAGTGAAATCCACATTTCATAGAAGATAATAGTGATTATAACTTACGGCACGATGACCAAATAAGAATGGGCTTTCTTGCTACTAAATGCCCTAGTTTTATGACTAGAAATGGACACAAGATGAGGGTCAAGGAGTTCATAATGATCAATGGTGCTTGGAATATGCCAAAACTCTACAACACCCTCTTTGATCGCATAGCTCTATACAATTGTACTATTGATATTGAGGAGCCAAATATTAAAGACTATACTCATTGGAGTGATACTGAGAATGGACAATATAACAATAAGATAATATGATCAACTATTACAACACGGATAAAATAAATTCCTTTCTTGGCTATATTTTGCACAATTTTGTTCCCTTTAAAATTTGTTTTCTAACTTGGAGACTTTTGCATAATAAACCTTTCAATGTTGTGTAGCTAACTTTGGAAACCAAAATTTCACTACTTGTTCCATATTTTAGTTGGGTTATTTATATTAAAACTATTTTTCTTTTAACAAAAAAATGACCAAATGTTGATAGCTTTTCAACTAGTGGTTGATATTTGATAAAAAGGTGTTATAAATAAAATTAGCTATCTGCCCACTTCTCCTCAAGATTATAAATTTCACATTTTAAGAAAATTTAATTATAAATATCTAAATTTGATGTTATATACAACATCAAGTAGAAATTATTTAATTAATTTGATTGTTGAGGTCTAGAAGTTGCCTTAGATATATGACAAAAAAAGAAAATAATGTGCAGGGGACCATATAGACGATAGGCAAAACATTCCAAAAAGCAATTACTACCATTTAGGCCGTAAGGTTGCCTACCATAATATAAGTCGGCAATATTTATTTATTAATTAAGAAAAAGAAGATGTTTCTGCTAGTAAGTAGCCCCAAACGTGCTGTCATAAAACACATCTATTTGCTCTTCTAACAATAAATAAAAATATGAGTTTAGTTTACTCTTGATATTATGAAAAATACGTGCTTTCTTTAAAAAGTACTATCTTCTTTTTTGCTTTCTCACTTCTCTTATTGGTAGGTATTATATACACACACATACATCTATTATAATAAATAAATATGTCTATATATACTAATTAAATATATCAATCGACCAACTTAAATGTCATAGTTTGTTTTATATTTCTACACTCAACTTGTATTGTTGGCATGAATAAATTTAAGTAATTTAGACAAAATAAAAAATGAATAATTTCGCTAAACACCTCGGTTAGTTGGGTACTTGAACTTTCATTGTGTTAGTGAAAGTTCGATTATAATTTCTTTCTCTATTCCCCCACCCACCCACATTTATTTAGTTATTTTAAAGAACTAGTATGACGTTGAATGTAAAATGAAAGAAATATTAATCTTAATTCCCTTTTGAAGGAATGTTGAAACAGAATATATTTTTTTCTTTTGTCTTAACCCTTAATTAGCGGTGGTAATTAGGTGAGTGATTGATAAGAATACAAATTGTGCTTGGATATATTAGTCATGGAAAGAGCATGTGATGTGCGTTAGTTAGTTCCTTGTTGACTGTGAAAACTGATTACGTCAGCAATACATACATGTTACTCCGTCTGTTACGGGACACTCTCCACAACTTTTACTTAGTCTATCTTTTTATAATAAACTATTATTTCGCTTCCTTTTTTTTTAAAGACAAGGGAATTCCGCAAATCTGAGGTAATCCGCTTCACTCTTATGGAATAGCTCGCAAATCACATAGGAGAGGTAATCCGCATTAGACAAGCTTTGTAAAACAAGCTTGATTCAGAAGGTAAACGTCTTGCTTTAATTTGCTGGCAAGGGATTTCGAACTTGAGACCTCCAACGACATAAAAATCTCAAGTCCAAACTATTGGACTACCCCGATGGATATTATCTTGCTCTTAGTGAATTATAATCACATAAATATTAACAATTTGTTCTATTCTCGAACTGAATGTCTAATCAAACACCTTCACAAAATGATTGAAATAGATAGAAGAAGAGATGAGAAACATACCTGTTGGGCGAGGTGAGGGCGAAATCAAACCAGCGTGTCTCATTTTGGAGCCATTTGATGATGCGGCCATCAGAAACGCCGGTGTAAGGACCATCACCATGAGGGTCAAAGGCAAAGCTCTCTGGCCCAACACCACTTCCAACTATTCCGATTACTTCAACAAACCTTCTATCTATTAATGGATTTTCTTCAAATCTAAAAAACGACCATATTACAACAATAATTGTTGCGCCAATGGCAAACCAAACCTTAAAGGTTGATGAGGAGTTACAAAGAGAAGAAGCCATTAGGTATTATAAGCTATAGAGGTTTTGTTTTTGGAGGAACAAATATATTACTACTACTACTTCTTTCTACGGTTATTCTTTAGTTTTTATCGAAAAAACAAAACGGCCCCATATATTGTGTAGTTTTTGGTAAATAATTGTCAATTGCAACCCATAAAATGATAGAAAAAGAAGATAGCAAAGTTTGGTAGGATGGTAAGCCGCCCTCATTTTTAATTCTAAAATTAAAATTGTAAGTTAAAATAAGAAATTAAAAAGGAAAAGCTTCTATAGAGGGATAACTAAAATTAAAATTGTAAGTTAAAGTAAGAAATTAAAAAGGTAGAGCTTCTATAGACGGATAAAAAAAAGTTTGCTAGGATATACTACTAGTAGCACACAAATATCAAAATATATATTTTTGATCTATTTTTTCGTAAATGTCTATAATGCTACAATAACAAGTTTAGTAATCAAAATCATACGAAAAGACAAAGGAGTATGAGATAATCATAATGGATGATACCATATTTATTAATTGCTCCGTTATATAATTATGCTTGTAATTTTACTCTAATATGAGGTAATATAGTTTTAAAATTAAGTTCAATATAACTTACTCCCTCTGTCTCAATTTATTTGACTTAATTTCCTTTTTAGTCGGTCTCAAAAAGAATGATTTATATCTATATTAAGTAATAATTCAAGTTTAAAATGTTCATTTTACCCTTAAGGAAATGGTTTATAGTCACACAAATTTTTATCACTCATTTTAGACTACAAGTTTTAAAAGTATATTTTATTCTTTCTTAAACTCTATGCTAAGTTAAATTACATCACATAAAATGAGACGGAGGGAGTATTTCGGACAAAAAAAGAAATACAGCCTAGCTAATTAAAAGTTAAATGAATCATCTATATAAGGACAAAAACAGAATTTGTTAATACCTGAGAACGAAAAATGCTACTACGTACCTCTTAGTGATAAGTATAAGTTCATTAAATATTTCCCTTATGGAGAAAATTGAAATCGAAGAGCAATCTTCACAAGATTCAGAGATGGTTTTTTGTTGTTGAATTTATTAAATTGAATCTAGTCTACCAATTTAAAGAGAATTGAGAGGTACTCCCGGCCATTTCTCCCATAGAGATTTTGGAAGTATAATTTAGAAGCGGAGTAAGGTAGGGTTTAGAGGTTTATTCGTATTTTATGGCGAAAAATTATATTGTGTATATATAATTAAGTTATTTTTTTATATCTATATAATAAATGTTAAATTCTTTTTAATTTCTTCTAGTATTTATTTTTTCATTTAAATCTGTATAAAAATCTTGATTTTGCTATTAATATAATAACCCAATGGTTTTTTGGTTGTATATATATTTTGTTCTATGTTAATAAACTCCACCACTATGTAGTGGTATCTTAAAAGGAAAAAAACAAATAAGTGCTTGCGTCCACATGATCCCAACTGGATCTTTTCTTTATTTTATTTATATTTTCATTTTCCTGTTTTTCTCTTTTCTTGTTCCTTTTTAAATATATTTCTGTCAGGGAATTATTATTTTTTTAAGATGTGGACATAGGGTGTGTTTGTTAGGGAGGAAAATAATTTTTGGAAAAATATTTTTAAATTTTTTTATGTTTGGTTGCGTAAAATATTTTGGAAAATATTTTCCAAATCAACTCATTTTTCTCAAATTTAAGGAAAATGACTTTCTTTCAAAAATTAAGGAAAACATTTTTCAAAAATTTCCTCCAACTTCAAATTACAATCTTTTTTTTGTTTAAAAAATAAATTTAAAGCTAATTTTTAAAAAATATTTTTTTAACTTCAATTTTTTTACCCCACCCTCACTCCAACCCCCAAACCCTCCCGCCTGCCCCCCTCCCCCAAAAAAATATAATTTAAAGTTTGTTTTTAAAAAATATTTTCAATTTATTTTTATTTTCACCCCACCCCAACCCCCTACCCTCGATCTCCCTAGCCCGCCAGTTCCCACCCCCCCAAATAATAAATTATTTTCACCCCCAACCCACTCCTACCCTAACCCCAACCCCCCCCCCCCAAATAATAAATTTAAAGTTTATTTTTAAAAAAATACTTTCAATTTCAAATTTTTATTTTTCACTCCTACCCTGGCCCCCCACCCCAAAAAAAATTATTTTTTTAAAAAAAAATATTTTTTTATTTCTTCACCCCACCCACCCCTACCAGCGAACCCTCCCCCCATCATCCCCCACCCCCCTCCAAAAAAAATTTAAGTTTGTTTTTAAAAAATATTTTTAATTTCAATTTTTTAATATTTTTTTTACCCCATCTCAGCCCTACCCCTCCCCCCCACCACCCCACCCCAAAAAAATTAAGTTTATTTTTAAAAAATATTTTTAATTTCAATTCAAAAATTATTTTCTACTCTCTAGTAAAATTAAAAGATATTTTCTCAAAAAACAAATTATTCATAAATCAAACACTGAAAAATCTTTTTCGGAAAATATTTTCTACTTATCAACCAAACATGAGAAAATAAGTCAAAAATGTACTTGTTTTTCAGAAAAACATTTTGTAGAAAAACATTTTACATGAAAACATTTTCCTTCGTACCAAACACACCCATAATTCTTGGGGGAAAAGAACTACAAAATATAATATTAGGGATGGGAAATTAACATATATTGAATGGTCGATGATACCAAAAGTAAATAATATCATTAATCATTAAAATAATTAATGAAACTACAAGGTGGAAATAAAGATCACAAAATGAATTTAGCATGATAGCAGCAGTCAGCATGGTAATGGGATCTTATTTAAAGAGAAAGATCTCAAATATTTGATATATAGTTTTTGATATACTGTAGATGGCTGATCTGATTTTCTAGAATCATGATTGAGAATTTCTTAACCATTTTTCTCAAAAAAAGAATTAAAATAATCGAACAAAGTACCACATATGAATATATATATATAAATATGAATCCAAATGTATAGAATTAGTCATATACTGTGATATTCTAAATTATCAATCATTTCTTTTCACTGTATATCTCGTTGAGTTAATTCTATTGTTGGAATTAAATCTACCTTTATTAATTAAGAATAATGTAGAGAAGGGGGGGGGAGCTACAACCTTGTAAGGTTGGTCAATCGAACACCCTTCGTCAGAAAATTATATTGATATAGGTAAAATATTGTCTAATATTTGTATGTTATATAAATAGAATACCCTTATACTAGACATAGGCTGTTGATCTAGCGGTAAGCATGCTAGTTTAGATCTTTGAGATCCCCGTTTGATCCCTAGTACTTGTGTTTTTTTTAACACAATATTTTTCTGGGCTAATTTAGGTCTTTAAGGTCGGTGGTTCGATCCTCATTAGCTGCATTTCTTAACACAATATTTTTTTAAACAGAAATAGCCGCCCCTATATCTTCTTTATGTTTTTAGCATTAAATTCTGACCTAATAATTAACCTTAAATTTTGATTAATCTAATAATTAAAATTTTATTGTTTTCTTTATATTTTCGATCTATATTAAGTGAATTATTAGGTATAACACACTCTCAATAAATTACTTTTAGAGATTAAATTAAAGATTATTATCCACTATTATATTTTTTTATTATTTATAAACTATTCCTTTAGACAATGTAAAATAGTTAAGAATGTTATTAAAAGAAAAGGTAAATAAGGAAAGAAAAAAGTTTAAACAATTCTCTTGAACTTTGAAACATTCAGTTATTTTGGATCATGAAAAAAAAGCCTCAACATTTCACTTAATATGAATTAAAGGGAGTGTATTCAACTAGTAGCTAAAATTGTTTTTTGTTGGCATTTCTCCATTAGCTTTGATTTATAACATTGATAGTTTTATAATTTTAAGTTTTCGTATTTAAAAAAAAGTTTGCGTATGATTTATTAATTTAGTGATATGTAATTTAATTTTTAAATTTGGGTGCACCCACTCATCAGTAAAAACAAATATTTTGTGCTCCCACTCTGCTAAAAAAAATTATCAACTCTTTTAAACCCTTGACAGAATTCCTGACTCCACCACTGATATAAATGATACAAAATATTATGTTATAAAGGAGATGAATTACATATCCGTTTCAAATTAGATTTTGTTAAGTGGGATGTAATGACATTTATTGTAATTGACATTCACATACGTTTATGAGAAATTACTTCTTTTCTGTGAAACTCTTCCTCTTGCAAATCCTATATGAAGAAAAGACTTGGGTGAACATAGGACACCACAACACCATCAAAAAAGAAAAGAAAACATTTTCTCCTTTTTTGTTATTCTTAGAATATTTTTAGGGCATTGATTTTGGGCAATTTCTAAACTTTCAACCACGAGTGCACATGTTTGAGAGTAACTGTGGAACCTTGGGGAGTGACCAACTACAACGATTTGCACCGTAGTTGGGTTAAAATCTCTTTCAAGGTAGTGTCTTGCCACGACACAGTATTTGTAGCAAGTTATTCACTACTTTGTAATTGTAGTTCAATATCAATATTATATTATTTTTTTTCAATAATTAGAAAACGATTTACTTACATTCAATATTGACAAATGACTATTTCTTTGAACAATTTTTTTTAATTTGTCAAAACTCGAGCTTTTGGTTGAAAACAATTTTAAATGTTGGTCACAATTTTTTTTAATCTTCTTTGAACAATTAGAAGTTGATTATGTTATATTTGACGAACCTTCTATGAATGAATCTAACACTACTATTGATCCTAACAATGTTCTGGTTGTTGATGATGTT
Source organism: Solanum bulbocastanum (assembly GCA_037074985.1). NCBI lineage: Eukaryota > Viridiplantae > Streptophyta > Magnoliopsida > Solanales > Solanaceae > Solanum > Solanum bulbocastanum. The sequence continues at coordinate 16,128,872 of CM073607.1, read as the reverse complement.
GTTAAGAAGAAGTTTGAAAAGGATAACAGAACTACAACAAGACATTTGCTAAATAATATGACTAATCCTTTATTTGATTTATTTGTTACTTATATTTTTGCTTAGGAAATATGGAATAGCTTAGAAAAGAAATATGGTACTGATAATGCAAGAAATAAAAAATATATTGTCAGTTAGTGGATTAAATTTCAAATTATTGACAATAAGCCAATAATGGAGCATGTTCGGGAATATAAGAACTTGACTACTGATGTTCTCCACGATGACATGAAGACGTGTGAGATTTCTTAGGCTAATAATCTACTTGAAAAATTTCCACCATCTTGAAGTGATTATAGAAATCAATTGAAACATAAGAAAAAGAATTTAACTCTTCAAGAACTTATCAGTCATCTAAGGACTGCGAATGCAAATCACCTTAAAGATGAGATAAAATCACTTTCTCTTAATTCCTCTAAAGCTAATCTTGTGGAATCTTCTGGTACTGAAGGAAAACACAAAAAAGTCCTAAAAAGAACAAGTGAAGAAGAAAAATCACTTTACAAGATGGAGAGCCAAATAAAAAAGAACAAGGAATCTTGTTTTATTTGTGGGAAACATGGTCACAGGGTTGTCCGGTGCTATTTAAAACAAGGAAAAGAAAGGACAAGGTGATATTCAAGTTCATCTTGATGAGGGTAATGAAGTGATTGTTGCAGTAGTCGTCGAGGCAAATTTGATGGCTAACAAGGCTGACTAGGTGTTGGACATAGATGCTTCAAGGAATTTTTGTGCCAATAAAGAGTTATTACATGACTTTGAGGCGTCTACTGATGGTGAGTTTGTCTACATGGATAACTCCACTACTTTCAGAGTTATGGGTAAAAGAAATTTTTTACTTAAATTAACTTCTTGAAAAACTTTATCCTTGAAGAGTGTTTTGTTCATTTCCTTCCTTCGCATAAATTTAATTTTCGGAGCACTTCTCAACAAAGTAGGCCTTCAATTTATTTTTGAAGTTGACAAAATAATTATTTTTCGTGATGGACATTTTGTTGGAAAGAGATATCTTAGTGTAGGCTTATTTGTACTGAAAATTGTTCAAGAAATTGTTAATAATACAAGTATTTTGAATTCTATTTATATAGGTGAGTGTTATAATTTATGGCATGGTAGACTAGGTCATGTTAATATGACTTCTATTAAAAGACTTAGAAAAATAAAATAATTTATATGATAAAAACTTATGAATTTTTTAAACGTCTTGTGTGTGTAGAGCAAAGAATATCAAGAAACCTTTCAAATCCGCTATTAGTAGAAAGACCAAATTGCTTGAACTAATACATTCAGATTTAGCAGATTTCAAGAACACTGTTAACAAAGATGAAAAATAAAGTATTACATTACTTTTGTTGATGATTTTTCTAGAGACACTAAGGTATATCTTCTTAAGTTTAAATATGAGGTTGTAAGCATATTTTTGAAATTCAAAGCAGAATTGAAGAATCAATTAGACAGGAAAATCAAGATATTTAGATATGATAGAGGTGGTGAATATAGTGCTAAATCTCTAAAGGATATTTGTGAGAAAAATTATATTATACATGAGGTTAGTGCTCTATGTACTTCCTAACAATATGGTATAGCCGAATGGATAAAGAGAACCCTTAAAGAAATGACAAGTTTTATGCTTTTAAGATTTGGTCTATTTGACAATATGTGGGGAGAAGAAGTCATGACTGCATGCTATATTCTTAATAGAGTCCCTCATAAAAAGTTAGACAAGACCTCATATGAATTGTAGAAAGGGTTTTTTCCTAACTTGAATTTTTTGAAAGTGTAGGGATGTTTGACTAATGTTGATCTACTTGATTTTAAATGAGTAAATGTTGGTTCTATAACTTTTCATACTATCTTGATCAATTATAAATATGTATGCTTATAAATTAATGTCATTAAATGATCATTTTATTTGTTAATCTAGAGATGCAGAATCATTTGAGCATATTTTTCCTTTGAAAAATAATGTGCTCAGTGATGTCCAAAATAATGTTGCTATATCTATGTCTGTTAATGCTCATGTTGTGCCTTCTTCTAATGTCATTTCTAATGAGCATAAAAATGAACTTAGAAGAAGTAAAAGACATATAATTGAGACTAGTTTTGATCCTAATTTAATCACTATCTTCTTGATTGAAAATTTTGATGTTAATGTTTTAAGTGATGAACTAGTGTCTATCTGCTTAATAGAAGAAGACCCTAACACTTATGATGAAGCAATGAGATCAAAAGGTTTGATGTTTTGAAAAGATGGTATTAAAAGTGAAATTAACTCAATAATTTCTAATCACAGTTACGACTTGTACAATTTATCTGAAGGTTGTAAATCCATAAGTAGCAAGTGGATATTTAAGAAGAAATTGAAATTTCATGGTACAATTGATAAATATAAAACTAGATTTGTGATTAAGGGTTTTAACCAAAAGAAAGATGTTGATTACTTTGATACTTATTCTCCTAGGACTAAACTAAAGACCATTGGAAATGTTATTGCTTTAGCCGCTATTCATGATTTAGTGGTATATATATCAAATGAATGTCAAAACAACATTTCTAAATGGTGATTAGAGGAAGAGATATATATGACTCAATCTGAGGGGTTTGTGGTTGCTTGACAAGAGAATAAAGTATGTGAATTGAGGAAGACCTTGTATGGCTAACATAGGCACGTCAACTGTGGTATGAAAAGTTTAATGTCATGTTAGTGGATAATGACTTTGTTGTTAATTCATCTGATACTTGTATTCATTTTTAAATGCCTTAGGTAATGATTTCAAGTAAATAATTTTGAATTCAAACCTTTTTCTTGGAATTGAGGTTTTGTTGATTGGCCCACTTTAAAAAATATGATGTGGGCATTATTATTTTCGAAAATTTATTGTGAATATTTTATTAATATAGATTGTGTGACTTCAATTTGGACATTGATCAACTTGCCATCTCAGCGGGCCTTGTAGTTCTTCTTTTTATGCTTTGTTCTATTTGAGAAACAAAGACTTGAGATTTCTACTGATTTTTTAATTCTGCACTTTATGTATTATTGGTTGGTACACGTGACAATTAGGTTTTGGGGTAATAGAATAAAATATGTTTTGTGTTTTTATCTTGTTCTTTCTTTATCTTTCCGCATTTCTTTCGTTTTGTTGGGTTGAGGCTGACTTTTCTTGATGGGAATAGACAAGTGTCATCACGTTCATTTTTGGATCGTGACATACCTTGTATGATAGTGCAAATCTCAGGACGCTACTGATAACCTCTTGATTCGTCCACCTTTTCGAATCTCTCCTTCAAATCTGCCCATACTAATGCAACATTTGTTGCATAGATGATTTCACTCATCAATTCATTTGAAACAGAGTTTGAATTCACGATAATACATAAACACGTTACATTTGTCCCACAGTTCTTTTTAATGCAATGCTATAATTACTCTTTTATTGGTACCTAAGAAACATCCTGCCTTGCTCTTGGTTCGGAGAGTTAGGAGCATTGTAACGAGTAATTTTTCACACGTGTAACTTGTATTGTTGTCAATGTAGAACTTGGAGTGTTTGACTTCATGAGATACATGGGATGATTACGATTTTTAATTTTTCCATATCGTCGAACGTGTTAATGTTCATCATTTTCCCCAAAAATCAAATCGGAAAACACAAAGAAATGCAGAAAATTAATCACTAACAAGCAAAAGATGAATCAAACGTTGATTTGTGGTGTTGATACCATGCCAATTTCAAATCTTTAATTATGAATGATAAAATTTGATTAGAGAAAAGAGAAGAAGATGAGTTGAAAGTTATTTTCTTATTATTAGAAGTGTAATGCAATAGTACACTGGGTACAAATATATAGTGCTAGGCTACAATTTCACTAACTACTTCCACCACCTATCATAGTTATACACCTACCAATACTAACATAATTAGTTACATTTAATTACACCTAACAACTAACTGCTAAGATGGCAACTAATTAGTGAGGTCAACTGACTCCAAGTCTCCACTGTAACGCTCTGAGCCTACACACACGACGTAAATGATACTCGAGAACCATTGCTGGTCCCCAAGAGAATTCTTGGCCTGACTCAATACTCAGCGGAAGACTTACTCAACATTAGATGAACTCAAAAGTAAAGATTTTAACTTAATGTATCGAAATAGATAATTGAGAATATTTTAAAGAAAACATTCAACTGGCCAAAAGAGGCAACTCCAGTCTTTAACATTTAACAAAAGAAATGGAAAGACTCATCAAAACACTATTGTCTATCTATGAAGCCTCTAACAACTATGATGAAAGTCGGGACAAGACCCACAATATCTTAATACAGCTGAAAGTAAATGTGGAACCCTCCGAAGTAAGGAGGCTCGCCAAAGCAACTCTGGAACTGCAAGTGGTATCAACGGAGCGTCTGTTGATGACGCTGGTTATCTGTATCTGCATCATGAAAGATGCAGACCAAATGACGTCAGTACACGGAATGTACGAGCATGAAAGGGGAATTCTAAAGCACAAACATAAGCTTGAATTGATAAAAAGGAAGAACATACTCACCTCATCTCAACTCAACTCAACTCAAGAATACTCAAGGTTACTCAAAGATACTCAAACTCAAAAATACTCAACTCAGTTCAATATAAAAGCAACAATAAAGATGTATTATAAAGAAAGCCTTTAAAATAGTAGATAAAAACTCAATGTATTTAAAATAAAATAATAACTCTTTGCTATTATTTGGGAGAGTCTCTAACTGACAACCATCACTATGAACTATGTGATGATACAACGTCTCGCCCACACTTTCAAAATTGTCCTATACATTACCGAAGTAAAAGACATCCTCAACTAAGTGGATCCACTAAGCTATGCTTTGAAAGCAATAAGGAATAATAGAAAAAGTATGACCTTTTTTACCCATGTTGGCATACATGGTTTATGAGGACTTTGAGTTGTCTGAACTCGTCTCCATATCGGCGTTCAATACTACTTTCAATAATAAAACTCATGCTCATATGTTTAAAAACATTTCCTCATCCTCAAACTTTGAGATTCATTACTCAAAAGGGTTCTCTTAAAAGAGATTAAAAGAGACAGTGCTCAAAACTTCTCATCAACTCGTTTGGAAATCAAAGTTTCCTCTCATTTTAAATGCAAAATATTTACCCTGGGAATACTTAGTTCCCATATATTCATTTTAAAAAAATGAAACTCAACTCTCCTCATTCTCAAACTCAAGTACTCAAGTCTTAAAAGTTTGTAAAAGACTTCTCAAAATGAGTAGAAAAAAGTTCCTCTAACTTTACTCTTAACTCTATCTTCAATTTGAATTATGATCAAGAGTTATGACTTGAATATGCATGATCTGTCAAGGATTTATGAAGATTTTAAGTGTGGATATGAAGTAAAGAACATAGGTACGATTCGAGAGAACCCACACGGAAAGAAGGTCGGAAGGGTAGGGGACCTAGTGACCCTGGCGCACTGAGTGGCGCGGGGCGCCTGCCCCAAAACTACAGACCATTGCTTGGGGCGCACTTAGTGGTGCACCGCACAGGACCCCAAACTAATGGGCAGTAGTTCTGGCGCTATGGTGGCACGCTACCCTAAGCCCCTGCCCAGAATTTGACGATTTTTCTAATTTAAATCTCATGCCCTAAATCATCAAGAATTGAACGATTTCCCTTAAACTCTTTTGGATTATTAAACCCAACATAATTAAAACGAAACCTAAACTAAAACCCACCAAGAACAACACTCATTCGCAACTCTCACCTCAAGAACTCAACAAGAACATCATTATCAAAGAACGAAGCACAAAACCTCACGAACTCAAATCATTGAACCTCAAGAACGAAATTACAGATAAAAATCACATGATTAACGTGTGGGTAAACGAACCCAATACTATGAGAGCTTACATACCTCGAAAGGATTGAATCCTTGGTGAAACTCCTTAATGATCGCAAGAATTTTGAACGAACGCTTGAACTTCTCCTTTCTTTCTCCTCTTTAACTTCTCTCTAAAACCCTAAGCGCGTTTAGGAATTGAGAAAACTGATATAAATCAGTTTAGACCCTTAAAATATTACTAGAAAAGAGTTAGGCTAATGGGGTAATGAAAAGACCAAAATACCGCTCCTTAATTCGAATGGATTTCCTTAATCAGACAGGCAGAACTCAAACATGCATATCTCCCTCATCCGAATTTGGAATTTAGCTAACTCGGTGACGTTGGAAAGAGAACTCATAAACTTTTCATTTGATATCTCATGGGTTGCCTACCTCATCCTGTGCTGAAAGTTATGATCATTTGAAGTTGACCAAAAACTCACAATTTAAGACTAACTTGCAAAATTTTCAACTTCACTCTTTCCAGTTTAGTTCTTTCAAAAATTAGCTCCTTCTAAGACCGAGTGTTACATCCACTATCCTCAATATTAACTATAATTTGATAGCAGCTAAGTTTGATTACCTTACATTAATATTCAAATTCGTTTGGTTCAAGATTTTGGTGATTTTCTCTAAATTATCTTTAGCAAATTTGGTTCACTTCTTTAAATATAGGACATATCGTGTATATTGTTTATTTTTGTATGTTCAAAAATATTTCTAAATAATATTCACATGATTTTTTAAAAAAATTACTTATTAATATGGGGTATGAGAACAACTAATTGGTTGTTCCCTTTTCTACATATCTATCTATCTGTCTATATTGTTCTAAAAGTGATAAAGCAACAAAATAAAAAGTTGAAATCATTTAAAATTATTGAATAAAAAGTTGAAACAATTTAAAATTATTGATGGACGTTAATATCCTTTAAATATTGACATCACTATTCCCTTGGTGTTAATGTACATAAACATAAAGAAAAAAAATGAAAGTCAATGTATCTTTACTAGTCCTCTGTGCCTAATTATTTGCCCACTTTTAAATTGACACACCTATTTGTCACACCCCCTTTTCACGCACGGCGGACGGGTTTTTCCAATTTAAGTGACAGTATTGATTTAGGATTTTTTTTTTCCAGAGTCACCACTTGAAATTGAGTTATGGTGTTCCAAGTCACCTTTTTAAAAATCCCTAATCAAAAGGAAATGACTCTTTATTTTGGTCTGTGAACTAGAAATTTGGGTAAGGAACTCTATTGACCGAGAGGAAGGTATTAAGCATCCCTCGAGTCCCGTGGTTCTAGCACGATGGCTTTTATTAACTTATACTTATTTTAACTATCTTTTGGATATATTTTTATATGCTACAGTTTCGATCATATTTTTATTGTTGAACTTTTATTTGGTCTCAACCTAGATGCGTAACCGTATTCTTAGTCTTGATATATAGTAGCTTCGAAGCATAACTGCTTTCTCTCGAATGTGTACCTAATATATGTCTCACATCTTGATTTTAATTAAATAAAATATTTCTTAGAATAATTTTACCAAGGTGTGTCACCACATCCTTGAATTTCCTTTAAGTGTTTAAAAAAAAGATGTGTAACCACATTTTTATTTGAAACCATTTTCTTTTTAACATGCCTAAAACCCATCTAATGTTTTAAGAAAATATTAAATAAAATAAAATAAATATAAAATTCTAGGATACAATATAAAATTTTGAATTATTTTGTATTCTTTTAATTTTATTTACTCTTAAAGTTAATGTTAAAAATATTTTTATTTTTTATCTTAAAGTTAAAAGGCAAAAGTAGGCATACACATATTCTAATTTTTTATTAATCCAACAAAACAATGATGTATTGCTAAAATAAATCTCATTCTTTATTTGATAAATAAAACAACAATAATTTTTTGAGCCCAATAATTCCTACTTTATCATTATTAGCATCTAAATCAAAGAAAAGAACAACGTCATAACCCATTCATTTTAAGAGATCACAACTAGTGAACAAAAATAAATAAATAAAAATAACCAACAAATAAAGCTACTTTCATTCATTAAAGAGATATAATACTTAACACATTCTTCATTTTGACCAAATTATGAATAAAACAAAAGTGTAAGAAAATATGTCACATAGTTACATCAAATTCCATGAATAAATTAAAGAAATAAAATAAATTTTAACCTTGAATAAATTAAAGAAAATAAGTACCGCAAAACTTTGATCGAACCTCGATTAAAATGCCCACAAACATCTTGCAGGTTGTTTGTGATTGAATATATGTTGTACTTAGATAAAGTAGTAATGAAATAGAAAGAAAATATGTAAACGTATTGGTGAAGTTTTTAAAAAGAAAAAATGGAACGTTTCTTCCTTCTTCTTTTTTCTGGCGTGTGTGTCTGTTGTGTATATTGTTTTTTGGTGATATTCAGAATGTTTTTTCTTTTCTTCTTTGTGATGTGTCGTCTGTGTGTGTATATAATATAGTAGTGTAGTTGTAGGTGTATTATATAGGAATTAGGATAGGTGTAGGCTTGGAGAAGAAGGAAAAAAAAAAAAAGGTGTTGTTAGTTAGTGTGAGACGGAGGTGGAGTATACTTGAGTGGCATGTGGGTGTGGGTGAGAGGTTTGAGGGAGTGGGGAATTTGGTAGTAGTTAGGATAAATGAGGAGTGTGCAAAAAAATTTAAATATATATAAAAATTATTATAATAAAAGATTAGCTGATTATTTTGAAGTGATAAAAATTAAGAAAAGTTAAACAGTTTAATCTAAAAATATAATTAAGAAATACTAGCTTATTTATTAAATCTAATTTAAAAGCAAATATATTTTGTAACTTTTCATACATATTTTTAACCATTGAAAATAAAACTTACATTGAAATGTGACTTTATTTTTTGTAGTTTACAAATATTTTAAAATAACTAACTAAAATAAGATAAAAATCAAAATATTTAATTCAAATATAAGTGGAATATTTAAGCCCTAAACTTTGTATAAAACATCAAGTTCGGTAAAAAATTACGTGTCTACAGTTTGCCCCTCTTTGACTGAAAACACGAAGACTTTGCAGACAAAGAAGTATACAACGTGACAAGTTTTGACTGGACTCTTATTTGAAAGGAATAATATACGATCAAGTCCTAGTTTTGGACAACCTACATATCCAGGTTATAAGGAAATCAGGTCATGTGTAGTTTAAGAAGATGAAATGATGAGTTGGAAGTCAAGTTAGGTCCCCTCGAGGCTCCAGTTCGCGGCACCTATTTTTACATGAAAAATGAAAGCTGATAGTCAGAAGGAAAATAAAAGTACAAGCTCCTATCTATGCAGCTTCTCTTGAGTCTACACTTGAGTCTTGACTTCCAGATATCACTTTGAATTTTTTTGGTAAGTATCTTGATATTGAATTGAATTCGAGGCTTAAATTGCCACTTAGAGTGAGATTTTGACACTCTTCGAAAATGAAAATTTGAAAATGTTCCTCATGCCTGCTTGTTTTGTTGATCAGTAGTTGAATAGAAAATAGATGTAAGGAAGTCAAGCTGCTACATGCATTGAAGAAGTTGGTTCTTGCTATCATGATATTGATCATTCTGAAAAAGAGTTGAAACTTTGTTCTTGAATTTCAAACTCATGTTTCGCTTGAAGAAACCTGAAAACCATCACAAACAAAAGAAATAAACAAAAATTTGCCCGAATTTTCACTTGAAAACTTTTGTGAGTCATTAGCAAATGTAATTAAAAAAAATATACTCAGAAAGTGCTTATCCTAGGAGAAAAAAAGGGTCTCAAACTAGGAAGTGTTTATCCTAGGAGAAAGTAACCAAATCCCATGTAACTACTGAGTTCCGTCGTTATAGAAAAGCCAACAGGGAAAACTTTGGGTTGGAAAACTTTTACGCAATAACTTGAGATTTTCCAACCTAGTCCAGATTTGGACGAAATTGGAGTCATTAAGCTATAGGGAAATATGGTAACAATTGGGTGAATTATTTATGATTTTGATTACATGAGTAGTTAGATAAGTCGTTAAGGAATTCGTACGACTTTACGAAATTGAATTTGGGCGAGTAAAATTCCTGGAATTGATCTTAGCATGAACAGTATTTTATGAACGTCGTTGATTAAAGGTGTGTTGTGAAATGGGGGTCTTGGAATAATTAAAATAGCTTACTGTTTCGTGCAAGCCGCTTTAGTGGTGGTTTAGGTCGCTTTGGCGGTGCCGCTGAAGCGGAGTGAGGGCTACTGTGGCAGGCCAGACGCGACTTAAAGTCGTAAATAACCCCTAAACAACTTTATTCTGCACTTTTCGATATTTAGAGCTAAGGAATGAACCCCAAGCGACTCTTGACAGTTTTCCACCATTCTTGAGGCTAAAGGTAAGTTTTTCACTCCCCGAATTTGTTTTTCGATCCGTAGTACGTAATAGAATGGGTAATTATTGATGGGGAGGGTTTTGATATAGATTGTATGGTGGAAAAAGCCCTATTTTGAGTTCTTTGGATCATGGGTATAATATAGGGTTCATAGAATTGTTAGCAATTCATTTAATTAGTGATTGTTTATTGATTCCCATATTGAATTGATTGTTTGTAAACCAAGAACAAGCGGAACGAATTCGGAAAGGGAAGGATCAAGTTTCTTAGGGTTTCAAGCTTGTTTCGAGGTAGGAGATGGTTTTGATTCTATGATTGTGTGATGTATGCTCTTCCTACATTATCATACATGTATGTATGTGAATGCTGCATTATTGATCATATTTGTTGTAAATGAAATAGATGAATGATGGTTACCATGAAATCATGACTTAATTGTATGATCTTGAGTATATACTTGTGATTGTGATTTGGTGTGTTGAATAGATCGGTTGCCACATTTCGACATAACTAACTTGGATCGGTTGCCACGTTCCGGCATAATTATGGGATCATTTGCCACGTTCTGACATAATCATTGGATCGGGTACCACATTCAGGTATGCTAACTTTTGGGTTTGGGTTCCATGAGAGGACCAATGAGTTGTCATAATTGTGTATTTTGAGAAATGTGAAGTTGTTCGTTGTTCGTAAATGTTGATGATATTGTATATGTTCGATATATGCATGTGATTATAATGTTATTTTGACTTATGTTACACTTAGTGGGAAAGTCGTGTGATCCTATCAGTACACTGTGGTCGTTCGAATTCAAGGGTGAGTCAATTCTTCCGGGTTGTCATGAGTTCACTTTCATCTATGTCCACCATTTCGGACTTAGACTTTCTAGTTAGTTATTAGTGCAATAGTTTGGGGTTGTATCTCTTCTTGTTTAGACTTGTTGAACTTTAGATGGTTCCGTACATTGACTTTCAGGTTCTAGGTGTATTTTTCCACAATGTTAGTTGTTAGATCTTTTGTTGAAGTTTATGGGAACTTCAGTTTTTAGATGTTATTTCTGTTTTCGTATCCTTAAATGCTTTAGTTTTTGGTTTAGTTGCTTGGTTTGGGTTGTAGTAGTGATTCTCCCACCGGAGGATTAGTGTGGGTGCCAATCACGATGGTTTGAGTTGTTACAAAGTTAGTATCAGAGCCTAGGTTCGTTTATCTCGATGTACCAAAACGAGTCTAGTAAAGTCTTGCGGAACGATAGGGACGCCTTTACTTTTTCTTCGAGAGGCAATAGAACTTTAGGAAATCTCTCTGTTTTATCGTCTCCTTTCGTGCTATGACTTGATTCCGATTGGTATGGCCAGGGACTGTATAAGGCATGATTGATTGTTATTTATGGAATGAACTAATTAAAGAAATTGGACTTGTCTGCGAGTTGTAACTTGGAACGGTAAATGTGTGCTTCTAGTTGTCTGAAATTAACTATGAATGTGACTGGTGTATTACTTGAATGATTTGATATGATTATGTGCCCAATATTGCTTGTCTGAATGTTGATATATGGAATGTGCGCTAGTTGTACCCGCTTGAGTGTCGTGGAACTTGTTCTGAAAAGAAAGTCATCATGAGATTAGGTGTAAGGGTCTAGATAAATCACAATGTGATTCGTAAGCGAGAAATCTGGACGTGCGTTGCGACCAACTAATAACTGTGTGACGGTCTAGGTATATCATAGGGATATGTGTGTGGTAGTGTTGAAACGATGTAAAAATAATTCTAAAGTGTTTCGTTAAGTTTACCGGGGGGGTAAACAACGATTGTCCTAGCTACAAGGATTTTCTTAAATGCCTATTTATAGCTAGAAAATCTAGGGGAAATATAGAAAAGAGAGGAACCCTAGAAATTGTTGGCAAGGGTTCTGTTTCAGTTAGGGCCAGTGGGGCGGGGTTTTCTCCGCCACGGCGAGACCGCCAGTATGAGATTTCTCCCGCCAGAGCGGGACAGGGCAAGACAGAATCTCAGCCCTATCTCCTCTGTTTTTCCATAGTCACAATTATGGACCCCGAATCATACCCAAACTAAACCCCGCAATCTAATTCAGTGTTCAACAATCGAATATAATTGATAAGGTGTGTTAATATTGTGGAGAACCTGGGCATATGAGGAGGAAATCAGCGAGGCCATGGAGGCCGAGGAAACGATAATGCAAGTAGAGGAGTAATGCAGCTAGGTAAGGAGGTTGCCCGTTAAGAGAAGAGAGCTCAGTTTTATATTTCTTCAGATTAGACCGAGTTTAAGGGTGTGATGCAGTGGTTCCAAGAGCTACTCTTATCTGTGCCCGAATGGCCTGTGTTTTGTTTGATTCGGGTTTTACTTATTTGTATATGTCAGTTAAATTGCCTTAGGATTTGATGTGATTTATGATATACTTGATGCCCCCATCCATGTTTCTACTCCAGTTGAAGAGCCAGTCATAGTCGCCCATGTATATCGTGTTATCCTGTTGTGTTTATGGATTTTCAAATTTGGATTGATTTAGTTATGCTGGATATGACTGACTTGATATAATCTTAGGCATGACTTGGTTGTCCCCCTATTATATCAGACTTAATTGTAATACTAAGTCGGTAACTCTAAAGATCCCCGGTAGGAAAAGATTAGAGTGGGAAAGGGGTGTACAAGCCTAAGCTAGCTAAGATCATATCCTCTATTCGGGTTAGGAAACTGGTAGGGCAGGGTTGTTTGGTTTATTTGGCTTATGTTTGGGATGTTGAGATTGAGTCTCCCTCTATTGAGTCTGTTCATGTGGTGTCTGAGTTTAAGGAAGTGTTTCGTAATGACTTGCATGGTATGCCTCCGGATAGAGATATAGATTTTTACATTGATTTAGAGATTGGTACATGCCCCATTTCTATCTCTCCATATCGCATGGCTCCAACAGAATTGAAAGAGCTTACGGCTCAAATCCAAGAGCTTCTTGATAGGAGATTTATTCATCCTAGTGCTTCCCCATGGGGTTCCCCCATTTTTTTTTAAGAAAAAAGATGGTAGTATGAGAATGCGTATAGATTACCGGCAATTAAATAGGGTTACTATTCGAAACAAGTACCCTTTGCCTTGAATATATGATCTTTTTGACCAATTGCAAGGTGCATCGGTTTTCTCTAAGATTGATCTAAGGTCTGGCTACCATCAATTGAAAATTAGGCCTAAGGATGTGCCCAAGATGACGTTTAGAACCCGTTATGCGGCACTATGAGTTTTTGGTTATGTCTTTTGGTTTAACTAATGTGCCTGCAGCTTTTATGAGTTTAATGAATGGGGTGTTCAAGCCATTTTGTTGATTCTTTCGTCATAGTCTTTATTGATGATATTTTGGTCTATTCGAAAAGTGAGAAAGAGCATGCCGGCCATCTTCGTATTGTTTTGGGTGTTCTTGGGAAGCAAAAGTTATATGTGAAATTTTCTAAGTGTGAATTTTGGTTGACTTCTATGACATTTTTGGGACATGTAGCTTCAAAAGAAGGGGTAATGGTAGATCCTTAAAAGATTGAGGCGGTTAAGAATTGGGTTCGACCAAGTTCTGTGACTGAAGTTAGGAGTTTTGTGGGGCTCGTTAGCTATTATCGTCGATTTGTGAAGAACTTTGCTTCTATTAACTAATTTGACAAAAATGGAGATACCATTTGAATGGACTAAAAATGTGAGGAGATCTTTCAAAAGTTCAAGGCTCTCTTGACCACTGCGCCTATCCTAGAGCATTACAGGTTGAAGGTAAAAATTTTATTATTTATTGCGATGTTTTATATTCTTGTTTAGGTGTTGTGTTGATATAGGATAAGAATGTTATAGCGTATGTCTCTCATCAATTGTAGGTGCATGAGAGGAATTATCAAACATATGTTTTGGAGTTTGCTGCGGTAGTGTTTACTCTTAAGATCTGGCGACATTATCTGTATGGTGTTAAGTGTGAGGTATTTATTGATCATCGTAGTTTGCAGCATGTGTTTACTCAAAAGGATTTGAATTTGAGACAAATAAGATGGATGGAGTTACTTAAGGATTATGATGTGACTATTCAATACCATCCGGGCAAGGCCAATGTGGTGGCAAACACTTTGAGTTGAAAAACGGTGAGTATGGGTAGTTTATCTTGCTTGAGTATATCCAAGCGACCTTTGGCTAAGGAAATTAAGACCTTAGAGTCTAAGTTCATGTAGTTGGGCATCTCAGAAAGAGGTGGGGTGTTAGCTAATATTGAAGTAAGGGCTACATTCATTAAGGAGATCAAGGCCAACCAATTTGAAGATAAAAATTGGGGGAGCTTAGAAAGAAAACTGCGATTGGTAAAGCACAAGAGACCACTCTTGATGCGGAAGGCATGCTCAGTTTTAAAGGAAGAATTTTTGTTCCTCGAGTTGATGATTTGATTCAGAAGTTGTTGATGGAGTCTCATGGTTCGCGATATTTTATTCATCCGGGTGTGACCAAGAGGTATCGATATTTGAAGTGAATTTATTGGTGGCTGGGCATGAAGAAGGATATAGCGGAATTTGTGGCTAAGTGTCAAAATTGCCAACAAGTGAAATATAAACATTAAAGGCCTGCAACTTTGCTTAAAAAATGTCAATGGGGGAAGGTTTTGATCTAGATTTTATGGTGGAAACAACCCTATTTTGGGTGTTTGGGATCATGGGTATGATCTAATATTCATAGAATTGTTAACGATTCGGGTAATTAGTGATTGTTTATTGATTCTCGTATTGTATTGATTGTTTGTAGATCAAAAACAAGCGGAACGAATCCGAAAAAGGAAGGATCAAGTTTCTTAGGGTTTCAAGCTTGTTTTGAGGTAGGTGATGGTTGTGATTCTATGATTGTGTGATGTATGTTTGTTCTTGCTTCATTATGATACATGTATGTATATGAATATTGCATTATTGATCACACTTGTTGCATATGAGATAGTTGAATGATGGTTACCATGAAATCACGACTTAATTGTATGATCTTGAGGATATATTTGTGATTTTGATTATGGTGTGTTGAATGGATCGATTGCCACATTCCGACATAACTAACTTGGATCAGTTGCCACGTTACGGAATAATTATGGGATTGGTTGTCATGTTCCAACATAATCATTAGATCGAGTACCACGTTCTGGTTTGCTAACTGTTTGGGTTTGGGTTCTATGAGAGGACCAATAACTTATCATAATTGTGTATTTTAAGAAATGTAAAGTTGTTCGTTGTTTGTAAATGTTGATGATATTGTATATGATCGATTTATGCATGTGATTATAATGTTGTTTTGACTTACTTATGTTACACTTAGTGGGATAGTCATGTGATCCTATCAGTACACTGTGGTTGTGTACTGATACTGCACTTGCTCTTATTTTTGTTGAGTACAGGGCATCTTCTGGCGGCTATAGACAGACCTCGCTTAGAAGATCAGTGGTCATCTGAATTCAAGGGTGAGTCAATTCTTCCGGGCTGTCATGAGTTCACTTTCATCTATATCCACCATTTCGGACTTAGACTTTCTAGTTAGTTATTTGTGTAATAGTTTGGGGTTGTATCCCTTCTTGTTTAGACTTGTTGAACTTTAGTTGTTTTGGTACATTGACTTTCAAGTTCTAGGTGTATTTTTTCACAATGTTAGTTGTTAGATCTTTTGTTGAAGCTTATCGAAACTTTAGTTTTTAGATATTATTCCTGTTTTCGTATCCTAAAATGCTTTAGTTTTTTGTTTAGTTTCTTGGTTTGGATTGTAGTAGTGGTTCTCCCACTAGAGGGTTAGTGTGGGTACCAATCACGATGGTCTGGGTCGTGACTTCCCATTATGTAAGAGGGTCCTGTTACTCTAATTCTCATTGTTTAGGAGATTTCTGCTACACTAATTCACATTGTTTACGAGGGTCCTACTACACTAATTTCCATTATTTAGGAGGGTCCTACTACAATAATTCTCATTATTTAGAAGGGTCCTGCTATACTAAATCTCATTGTTTAGGAGGGTCCTGCTACACTAATTCTCATTATTTACACTAATTCCCATTGTCCAGTAGGATGCTGCTAATCCCATTATCCAGGAGGGTCCTGCTAATCCTATTATCCAGGAGGGTCATGCTAATCCCATTATCTATGAGGGTCCTACCAGTCTCATTATCTAAGAGGGCCTTGCTAGTCCCATTATCCAAGAGGGTCCTGCTATACTACGTCCCATTACTCAGAAGGGTCCTGCTAGTGACCCATTATCCAGGAGGGCCCTTGCTATACTACGTCCTATTATTTATGAGGGTCTTGCTAGTCCCATTATCCAGTAGGGTCATGCTAATCCCATTATCCAGGAGGGTCCTTCAAGTCCCATTATCCAGGAGGGTCCTGTTAGTCCCATTATCTAGGAGGGTCTTGCTGTACTACGCCCCATTATTCAGGAGGGTCCTGCTAGTCCTATTATCTATGAGAGTCCTGCTAATCCCATTATCCAGGAGGGTCCTGCTAGTCCCATTATCTAGGAGGTCCTGCTAATCCCATTATCCAAGAGGGTCCTGCTAATTCCATTATCCAGGAGGGTCCTGCTATACTACGTCTCATTATTCATGAGGTTCTGCTAGTGTCCCGTTATCTAGGAGGGCCCTTGCTATACTACGTCCCATTATTTAGGATGGTCCTGTTAGTCCCATTATCCAGGAGGATCCTGCTAATCCCATTATCCAGGAGGGTCCTGCTAGTCTCATTATCTAAATTGGTCCTGCTATACTACGTCCCATTATTCAGGAGGGTTATGCTAGTCCCATTATCCATGAGGGTTCTGCTAGTGTCCCATTATTCAGGAAGGCCCTTGCTATACTATGTTTCATTATTCAGGAGGATCCTTCTAGTCCCATTATCCAAGAGGGTCTTGCTAGTGGTCCATTGTTCAGGAGGGTCCTGCTCTTCTAATTTTCATTACTTAGGAAGATCTCGCTTAATAGAATCATCAAATAGAATAACCATAATATTATTTTTTGCCGCAGTTTACACCAGAAAAATATCATTTAAGTTATTAGCATAAATGAAAAATATTTGTACCAAAGAAAAATGCAAGACATCGATGCGAAGGGTGTCTATTCCCTAATGTCAAAATGCAAATACGGTGTTTGTTCCCTAGTAATGAGAATGATTTTTTTAAAAAAATAAAAATATCCCAATTTTTATATTGAGGAACTTAACACCTTTTAATTTATCATTTTTTTTAGTTTTTTTTTTTTAAAAAAATGATCGTATTTCTATCCTTTAAGGATATAAAATTTTATTATGTGAGACCGAGCCCTATTGTAAGACTACCTACGTATCTTGTATAGCAAGAATCAGGTCAAATCTAGTTCATAAAAATAAAAAAAGTATTTTTCTTTTTCTTGATTTTTCCTACAAAAGACATCTTTTCAGAAGTGAATCAATTCATGATTGAAAATGTTTTGACTTTAGTTGGTACCAACAATTAGTATGATGCATTTGAATCACTTTCAACTACTTTCAGACAAATTTGAGGTTAACTTTGAGTAATCCCCATAGTTTCAAAAGGTATCTCGAACATACTTTAAGTATTTACAAGATGAGTTCATCTTGCCTAAATTAAGGGATAAATTTATTCATATCCTCATGTTTCAAGTGCCCTCGCAACAAATGAAGTCCTTCTTCACACAATAGAAGTGTTTCGATCCTAGGAGGTTTTAGAGGTCACTCACACTCAGAAAGATGTTCAGTGCATGAGATTGAGATACCATATACTTGGCCTTTATGTAAGTATCCACTAATGTGAGAACATAAAAAATGAGATCAAATAGGACTTGTCATTGGTTTGTAATGTAGGCTTAGGAAAAGGTAGAATATTCATTTGGGATAAAGTGGCTATTTCCTCAGAATTTACACAATGCTTTAAATATTTTTTTTATTTTCGCATTTGACCTTTGTTTTCTCGAAAGTTTCTACTCATTTATTTTCTTGCTTTTTTTTTTTTCATTTTCTCTCCTTTTCATTGGAGGTTTTTTTCATTTTTTTCATTCAAACTTTTCTCCGTCTTTTTTTTTTTTTGGACTTCCACATGTTTGACCTTTTCACTTTGTTACCCAACTTAGTTGTTTGGCACTGCGTAGATAATTGATAGTGCGCTCAAGGAGGTGAGATCAAGGAATAGTGCATTTATGTACTCAAAAAGATATACGCTAAAATATGGTTATTGAAATAAAAAGGTTTCAGGCTCGAAATGGGAGTTCTATGGATAGTATGTCATTTGGTAGGCTTGAAAGGCACAATCGGATCAAAGAAAGCCTATAATACTTTCCCAAGTTAAATGTTGCTCAAAATTTCGTTCCCACCAACATTCGGGCCAAGATGTAGATCAAAAAAGGCATGTCATTGAATTTTATATGTAAAGCTCACCACACAATGCACATGAAACATGAGTTTGAATTTGTTTTAGCCTTAACTTTAAGCAAAACAGTTTCTCAAGTACTACATAAAGATATCAAGAGATATTAAAAGAAGTCGATAGATCACAATAAAGTTGGTTTGTCTTGCCAAATTATTTAACACTTTCTTTCTTTTTTTTTTTTTCTTATGCACATTCCTAAACATGTTGGTACCAACCAAGTTGAATTTTCTAGTTTAAATTTTTTCTTGAAGAAATGTCATACCCGAAACAAATTTTCATCATTTTTTTTTATATATATTTTAAAATAAGAAAGAGAAACACTTTTATTTGAACGTTTAATTTAGTTTTAAAAAAGTTTTTTTTGCCCCAGTTTTTGTAACGAGGACTTTCTAGATTTTTCTTGGTTGGACCGAACCTCAAAATAAGGCTGCCTACGTATCTTGTCAAAGCAAGAATTAGGTCAAACGTAGTTCAAGAAGATTATAAACACAACATTATTTTTAATAAGAATCATCGAACCCAAGGAGGGTTGCCTACATATCTCATAGAGTTGAGAATTATGTGTGCATAGTTCGTTCAGATCGTATAGTAACAAAAAAAAAACTTCAAGATATTAAACCTTTTTTTTTTTGACAAATGCAATTTTTCAAAGTATTATGAAAGTAATATATTTTGAACTTTTCTTTTATAAACTTTACAAAAAAAAAAATATATAAAAAACAATCAATTATTATTCTTTTCATTAAGTAATGCAAAATTTGTTATTTTATTTTAAAGAAATGTATAATAACTTCTAAAAGAAGAAATATTTTCGTGTTTTCTCCTTTTTTTTTATTTTTATTTTTATAAGATTAAAAGATAGCTTTTTTCATTACATTAATCACACTAAAATGAGTCAACTTACAGATAATTTATAACTAAATGCATTTTCATATAGCACATAAAATGAGCTAAGTGGTCAAGTAAGAGAGAGATTCTTGTATTGGGTGGACCCCACTCTTGTTTTGAGGCTCACTAAGTTACATGTAAACTATGCGATAAGCGAAGTCTTTTAGGGATAACCTGTTCTATGTTCTAGTTTTACTAGGTTCAAACCTGAATAAGATAGGTATCTAGATTGGCTTACCCGAGTGGACAACTCGAGCCACAGAGGGGCAACTTATCGATAGTAGCGCTTTTCAGACTTCATTGCTGACTCCGTCTACCATGTGTGACTCAAAATCCTTCACTGGGTGTCAAGACACTCAAACTTTATCTTAATAGAATGTAGGATGCATAACTACATTTATGTGAATGAGTGTGAAGTGTTACTAGAGACTCATAGTGGTTGAGTAAGAGAAGACAATTTAATACAATTCAACAATATAAAAACGATAAATGAGAAAAAACTAGGACATTAGGCTATCATACACAATATATCCAAAAATAATTAATAAATTAACCAAGTAAAAGTCAATGTAACAAAACTCGAATTTTGGTTATTCCTCAGCAGAGTCGCCAGAGATGTCACACCTCTTTTACACAGGGTTTTTCTAATTTAAGTAACAATATTGATTGAGGGATATTTTTTCTAGAGTCGCCACTTAGAATTGAGTTAGGGTGTTCCAAGTCACCTTTTCTTAAATCCCTAATCAAAAGAAAATGATTCTTTATTTTGGTCTACGAACTAGAAATTCGGGTAAGGAATTCTATTGACCCAGGGGAAGGTATTAGGCATCCCTCGAGTCCTGTGGTTCTAGCACGATCGCTTTTATTAACTTATACTTGTTTTAACTATCTTTTGGATATATTTTTATATGCTACGATTTGGCTCATATTTTTATTGTTGAACTATTATTTGATCTTAACCTAGATGTGTAACTGCATTCTTGGACTTGATATATAATAGATTGTTTTCTTCTCTGGATTGTGTACCTAATATTCTATGTCTCACATCTTGATTTTAATTAAATAAAATATTTCTTAGAACAATTTTTCCAAGGTGTGTCACCACATCCTTGAATTTCCTGTTAGTGTTTCAAAAAAAGATGTGTAACCACATTCTTATTTGAAACTATTTTCTTTTTAACATGCCTAAACGCCATCTAATGTTATAAGAAAATATAAAATAAAATAAAATAAAATAAATCTAAACTTCTAGGATACAATATAAAATTTTAAATTATTTTGTATTCTTTTATTTTTATTTACTCTTAAAGTTATGTTAAAATTAAGCCTACACATATTATATTTTTATTTTTTATCTTAAAGTTAATGGCAAAATTAGCATCGAAACCAAGAAAAGAACAACGTCATGACCCATTCATTTTAAGAGATCACAACTAGTGAACAAAAATAAATAAATAAAAATAACCAACAAATAAAGCTACTTTCATTCATTAAAGGGACATAACACTTAACGCATTCTTCATTTTAATCAACTTATGAATAAAACAAAAGTGTAAGAAAACATGTCACATAGTTACATTAAATTTCATGAATAAATTAAAGAAATAAAATAAAGTTTAACCTTAAATAAAGAAAGTAAGTACCGCAAAATTTTAATCGACCCTCAATTAAAATGCCCACAAACATCTTGTAGGTTGTTTGCGATTGAGTATGTGTTCGTGTTTTAATAAAATAGTAATGAAAAAGAAAGAAAACATGTAAATGTATTGAAGTGTTTAGAAAGAGAAAATGGAACGTTTCTTCCTCCTCCTTTTTTCTGGCGTGTGTGTCTGTTGTGTATATTGTTTTTTGGAGAGAAACTGATCTAAAAACCCTTTAACCTATACTTGAAATTTTAACTACACACTTTAATTTTATGAATGTACTATTATTCATTTGAATATTATATTTTTTTAATTTATACACACCTAAATGTTGATATATAATGGAAGGTGTTCTCACCTTCTCTAGCCGGTTAGAAGGTTAATTTTGACGAAAAATTCCTCCTCCATTCCGAGTTTTCCGATATCGGACGGGATTTCGCCAGAGAGTTGATTGTTGCTGAGTTCGAGATGCTTTAGTTTTTCGAGGTTGACAATGGAGGCGGGGATTGAACCACAGATTTTATTATCGGCGAGGTTTAGAACAGTAAGTTTACTCAGCTGACCGATGTTTTTCGGGATTGTACCGGTGATTTTGTTGCCGATGAGTTCAAGGATACGGAGATCTGGTAATGAAGTAACACAAGCCGGAATTTCGCCGGAGATATCTTTCCAGTCGGCGACGATGAGTGTAGTGAGGTTGTCGAGTTTGCAGAGAGAAGGGGAGAGTGAATTGGTCATGTAACCAAACCGGCCGGCTTTCTTGTAAATCGGATCTTCGGATTCTCCCAGAAGAACAATGTCTGCAACTCGTTGCGTAGTTGGGTCACAGCTAACACCATACCAGCCCTGGCAACAGTTGCTGCCGGTCCATGTGTTGAAAATGCCTAAATATGGCTCCTTAAGAGTTGCTTTGATATCCATCAGTGCTTCTTGGTCCGCCGGCAGGCAGGCATTGCAATCAATTTGAGGATGTATATCCTTTAAATTGATACAATATGACCTAAGATAAGTCACTATTTTTTGGTGAAATGGACCTTCTAAGGTACAAAATTGCAGACTCATTTCTGGAACAAATTAAATCCGAGATAGAGGAGGTAATTCATCTAATTCCAAAAAAAATGCTAGCTCATACTATTTCAATTTGGCTTCCTTTTTTTGAAAAGTAAAATTATATTGATATCCCAATGACCTTCCAGCTAGATTAAGGACCAACAAACTATAGAATTCTCAACCCAATCTCCACCCATCA
The DNA here is from genome assembly GCA_037074985.1 of Solanum bulbocastanum. Taxonomy (NCBI): domain Eukaryota; kingdom Viridiplantae; phylum Streptophyta; class Magnoliopsida; order Solanales; family Solanaceae; genus Solanum; species Solanum bulbocastanum. Next base: position 16,106,357 of record CM073607.1, on the reverse strand, counting down.
ACACTTAGGGATGTGAGGTGGCAGAATGGGATGGCAGAGCAGGGTGGGGCGAGGTAAAACTTAGGGGGGCAGAGAAATATCTAAGAAAACATCATATGAACCAAAACTAAACTTCCCAACATAATACAAAACATTGTATGAACCTACTGGAAGTCTCAAATCAAGGAATGGGGTGCTAATACTTAAAACGAGGGGTTGGGTTGTTACATATAGTTTCTCTTGTGAGGAGCTTCAGTTTTTTCTGCTTCCTAATCAGTTCTTTTCCTCTTTGTTTTGACAGTTGCAACTACTATTTGATCTGTGTTGGCTTTTTGGATGGTTCCGATGCAATCACTTGATCAAGATGGCTAGAAGATAGTTGCCGCTCTTATGGGAAGACACACAAGTCCGCTTCCTAAGTCATTTTTTTTTTACACCAATATTTCAGGTACTTGCTATGATGCTTATTTCTGAAAGTATGTTGGCTTCACTTCATTAATTGTTTGAGCTGTCACTAATCCTTCTGTGACGGGTTACCGAAGTAATGTAGAATTGTAGTTTATAGTTTACATCGGAGCGATTGATTTGATATATTGTGGCATATCTTATGTATGTTTGCTCACTTATTTAGCTGTGTTCATTATTATCCCTTTCTCTTCCTCATGTTGAACAGGTATTATGCTTCTATGCTTCTGTTCAATGTTTTTTGTTCAAGAACTGTTGTGGACATGAAAATAATTATATAAGGCAATTAGATAAAATGCTAGAATTTCACTTTAAAATGCCTAAATTGTATCCCTAAAGTGTTTGTACTTTGAGATTTATTGAAAGTTGAAACTTTAATGGAGTAATGTTTTCTCAGTTTAATCTTGAGATGACATCATTTTTTTAGTTTCTAACTAGACCTAACAACTTCTCCTCTTCTCTTTGGTTTATTAGTGCTCTAAGTTCTTTTTTGTTTCAGCTCTCCTTTTTGTCGATTTTCCATTCGATTAGCTTGATTTTTAATTCAATTTTGCTGCTTTATGTAGTGCTTGTGTTGTAGTCTTGTTGCATGCACTGTGTTATACTTCATTAGTTATTTTCGAGGTTTGCTGGGTTCTTTGATATACATGCGTTTATGCTCTAGCCAATATTTTAGGTTCACTCTAGAAACATCTTCATCCCTCTTAACTAATCCCAGGAGAAAAATTAAAAACTCCATCATTTATAGTGTAAGTTTCATCAGTTTCATATGCTAATTGGTTGAGTGGACAGAAAGATCATTTAAAAGTAAACAATATCTTTCTAGATGGCTCTCTTTTATCCACACATTGAAAACACTTTTCTAGAATCAAGAAGTTAAAACACAAATAAAAAGACATTTTTCCTTTTCCACACTTGCATTTATCACTCTTCAGTGCTATCTCAATTCTCATTTTTCCACAGTAAGTGTTGTTTCCTCTTCTTATTTCTATTTTATTTTCAGTATCTTCCTTTTATCTTTTTTCACGAAATGTGTGCCTCTCGACTTCAAAAAAAGACTACAATCTTTATATATATATTCAATGTGTTTGTGTTAAAATTCATAATTTATTCTTAATTCTCTCTTTGATACCCAGTAAATTTGTCCAGACTCCTCCAGTTTCTCTTTCTTCATCCCTAATTTGTTAATCATTGGTACCATATTAAATGCACTGATCGTACCTGCTGGGGTAATATGTAAACTTGTATTTGTTTAGTGAATTTGTGATCGAGTTTTTTTAATGAATCTTGGAATTTTATTTGTTTTTTGTTTCTGCTTTATTAAGTAATACGGTGATGTGTTGACACAATTGTGGAGGTACAATTGTTTAATTCACATATTGCTAATACAAATATTCTTATTTATTTTATGTTTTATATAGAACAATATGGGAAGAGATCCCCTCCCTTTAGAAAATGTCCAATTAAATGGAATGGTAGATTCATGTCAAATGTCCATTCTATTATTTAATGGCAGTGATTTGTTTTGGTTGTGAACAATTATAAATGGTTTGCTGGAAAAATAAAAAGTAACTGTTTATATTAACATATGTCTGCCCTTTTTCTTAATCTCTTCTAGCTAAATAATAAAATAAATAGTACTCCCTCTTATATCTATATTAAGTGAATTTGTGAGATAATGCACACCTAAAAAGGCATTTAACGACATTATTCCTTCTAACTTGCACTTCATATCTTTTCTTCTACTTGATTTTCCTAAAATCAAATACATACAAATAAGATTAATGGTATATTGAGTTCTCTTCCTCTCAATACAGCTGACATAGCTTTGGCTCATTTATATGAGCTGAAGGAAAACGAAAATGTAGAGTGAGTTTTTTCTGTTCCCCTTTTTTGTCGGTGACTACTAATTGAGAATAAGGTAAGTGTGTGAATTTTTATTTGGTCATGACTTTGATAGCTTTTGTTCTCTATAGACACACTTTGGTTCTCGTAACAACTCTTTGATCTAATGTCATGCTAAATAAGAGCTTTTTATTGCTGCATTTCAGATAATTTGGGTCAAACTCATGCTAATTAACAATGATGATGGTATTTGATAACTAAAATATTGTAAATAAATTTCAAAGACAATTATACTACCATATTTTACATAAATAGTAGGTCTTTTGTTGAAAGTTGTTGCCTAGAACTAAATCTTAATATCCATGAACTACTATTATAAATATCAGGGTCCTGTGTTGTCCTTGTGAAATAAGCTATATGAGAGGTGAGTATGGTAGATTTCTAGCAGTAAAGGTAATTTTTCTGTGAGATCTTGTTCCAAAACAATTCAATGTAAGAGGGACACAAAGGTCCATTATTAAGAAGCCCGTTTCAAATGATTAGTAGATTGTAAATCTTATTTAACACATCGTTATTTATCAAAAGAAGCTTTAACTTGTGCAATATGTGTTGCATGTGTAGAGAAGATATCAAAAGAAATAGTCACCTTATCACTTTTTGGTGGCTCACAACTTTGAAACATGTTTTTTAACTCAATCTAAAACTGGACAATGTCATACTCAACAAGGAGTTGTTGTCAATGTACATGGCTGAAAACATTTATAATAAACATCTGTGTTCTCTTAAAATTGATAATGAGTGTCCATATATATGTGATTATTTTTCTGCTATAATTTTCAGGTAATGCAGAAAACGTAAAGCTGCAGGCTCATACAAGTTGTTATGAAAAGATATATTCGATTTAGTCAAGACGACTGACTGATAGAGGTGGTGATTTGGTCTGCAATGTAGCCAACAAAGCTAGAAAATTGGAAAGAGCAGCAAAATTGTTGCGAAATCAATCCCCAATTGTATTTTAGAAAATATCTAGAAGAACAACTATTCCTCATAATGAATGAAGAGTTGTCCTTATCTTTTGTATTGTTCTTGCCTTCAGGATTTATTTTTGATGTAATGATCAGGCTTTAGATAAATTAGATCAATCAATGGTGAGATTTATGGATTCCTTGCGCTTTTAAGAACCAAATTTTTGTTTATCATTTTATTTGTCTTTACTTTGATGGACAAAGTTATTTTGTATGGGTGAGAGGTGGTAGATATTTTGTGAAATTAGTTGAAGTATAATTATATATATTTGTTGCGTCTGTTGATGCACTTTCTTTGTAATAAGAATAATAATTAATAATAGGAAGAGGAAGAAGAGGAGATGAAAAGATAGTTGATAGAACTATCTTTAATTAAATACAATAATTATTATATTGATTGTAGCTTTGATAAGTTTACCATTTACCAGACACTAATTATCTTTTGATATCATGGAGGTCACATTATTAACAATTTACCTCATCGTCGACATAAGAGAAATGATAAAATTGTTGTTGAGAATGTGTAATAGTTATACTTAAATGATTTAATGACTTTTAGCCAAAAACAGAAAAAGGGATATTATCACTTTTTCGGTTAAAAAAATTTCACTAGACACGAACAGAGTATATAATAGTTTTATGTGTTGGGCCCGTGCTTAGCACGGGCTATGCCTATCGAGTTTTTATCATATAGAAGAGTGAAGTGGGAGGACGACTAAGGGTAAAAATGTAATTTCATTCTAACAAAAATCTGTTAAGAAAGATAAATAATTCTATAAACATCTTTCTATATATAAAGTGAATAATGATCAAGGGTAAAAATGTAATTTCATGCTAACAAAAATCTACCAAGAATGATAACAAGAAAATTAAATAGTTCTAGAAACATCTTAAGTTATTGTTATTATCATTTACTTATTTTGTTATTACTTCACTTTCTTTTCTTTTGTGAGTTATTATGATATCTATTCATTACTCTATTTTACTATTACTTTAATTTAATTTTTAATATTTTTTCTATTCATTATGGTTATTAAAAAGCCTACTTTTAATATAAAAAATTATTATGAATTAATTAATTTCACCTCTATTTTGGCTCTAATTAATATACTTGAAAATAAATAAGTGTGATAAAATTAATAATATATATTAGATTGAAATTAAAGAAAAAGATTTTAAAAAAGTAACTTTACAAATAAAAATGAATAGGATGATATCTTTGCATTTAAGACGATCAAGAATAAAAATGTAATTTCATTCTAAGATCTATTAAGAGAGATAACAAGAAAAATAAATAATTCTAGAAACATCTTTCTATAGAGTGAATGATGATCGAAGGTAAAAATGTAACTTCATGCAAACAAAAATCTATCAAGAATGATAACAAGAAAACTAAATAGTTCTAGAAACATCTTTAGTCATTATTATTACTATTAACTCATTTTGTTATTTCTTCACTTTTTTATGAGTTATTGTGATATCTATTCATTACTCTATTTTACTATTACTTTACTTTAATTCTTAATATTTTTTTTTATTCATTATACTTACTAAAACTGTCTACTTTAATATAAAAATGCATTATTTAAAAATATAATTAATTATTTTCACGTTTATTTTGGCTCTAATTAATATACCTGAAAAGAAATAAGTGTGATAAATTAATAATATATATTATATTGAATATTAAAGAATAAATAAAATTAGTTTCAATATTTTTAAAAATATATTTTCAAAGATGTTAAAAAGTAACTTTACAAATAAAATGAATAGGATGGTATATTTGCAGTTAAAGTAAACTAAAAATGTTTACTAGATTATAAAAGAGTAGTTCTTCATTAAATTATATAATCAAAATTTTACTTTATTTGATTTTAAACATATTATTCTGAATAGTGACCTAATGTAAGTTTGATTTAAATTTAAAGTTGTCCGGCCAAAATTTGATATTTTTTTATTAAATAGAAATATAGAAATATGAAGCTGAGGACGATTGAGGATAATATGGTCATTTCATATATATTTCATTTATAAATTTTATTTTTAAATTTGTCAAAATATTTTTTCAAGTGACTAAATTTCCTCCATAAGTTACATGATTATTCTAGAAACTATAAATTATAAGATTTTTCTAGAACTAACTATGACACAAATAAATAGACACTAGTTCATTCTTCATTTCATTCACTCCTCAATTCCCTCCACTCTCATGTCTTGTACCAATAAATTTTTTGTCCTTTATTTCTAATTTGCATCATAAATATTACACACTCCGGTATATATCTCTAATTAGGAACACCAATAATGCAATTTTCAACATTAAGAACAACATTTTTTTATCTATTCCCTACATAATGACCCTACTTTTGTAAAACAATTATAAGACAAAAGTAAAATTCTTTATTTCGAACACATCACTCATGGGACTTGTCCATATAACAAATTTTCTGCAAAATTCAACTGATCCACATTTTTCAAACACTCCTAATGAACATGATAATGGTCCAATTAACATGTTAAATCCAATATCAATCACAATTGCAATTCTCAAAAGGCCTAATTCATAAAGAATGCAACCAGTGAGCAAACTCTTCAAGAACAAAATTTTCAATAATTTCGGAGCATGTTATGTCCTTTCCTTTGATTGTCTTTAGACTTTGCAATATCACGGTGTTGATTTTCTTTTTGGATTGTAATGATAATTTTTGAAGTATCTAATTTACTTGATCTCTCTTTTTATGTATAATCTAAAAGCTTCATGTAACATATATGTCATTATATAATTTATTGAGAAACATATATTTATTTATTACTATTATTTTAAAATCAGTTAAAATCATTTTAAACAAGTTATATAAATTATTATTTTAACTACCTCATGTTAAATTACTGCAATATATATTATATTAACTTTTCTTAATATTTTTAAATTCTCATTATTTGAGGTAAACATTCATTCATCAGGTATATAAATTAATTTAGAAAAGAAATCTTACTATACTAAATTGTTCTCCTAATTTTAATGAATATAAAGACAAGATATAGGTCAAAACTTTTTTCATCCTTTTATCACTTTGTAAAGAATGTGATGATTCATTCTAATTTTCATCAAGTAGGTCATTATTTGTGTTTGTTAAATACCTATAAAACAAATTTTAAGTGTATTCAAAATTAATCTATAGATGGATCAATAGACTTTATTGCTTCATATAGTTTATGAAAATTGTTAATAGATTGAGACTCGTAATTTTAATCTATTCTCTTGAATAATTTTCAAATAAAATAGAAAAAAATATCATTAAATTAATTATTCAATTCGAATATACATGTTTGACATGATGTTAAAATAATCACTGGAGCATGCGATATTTTATTATTGTTATTTCTTATCATGTTTATTTGAAAATGTCATAATATTTTTTTTCGAAAACTAATTAAATTTCTATTATAAATATATATAATATTGTAATATCGAGCCCGTAAACGGGCCTTTCATTATATTGTACTCGTATCACAAACCTTAAATTATCTAGAGTGTGTGTGTGTGTATATATATATATATATATATATATAAATGTGCACTTTAATAACCTACAATTCAGAGTTGGTTAAAGTTGCAGTTTTAACCCACCACGTTGTGGGTTCGAGTCTAGCACAGATAACATTTTTTTTCTATTTTTTGCCTTCAATAACCAAAAAACTAAAAGATAGTGGTGCACCCCAATCTTCAAATCTTGGGTTCGCCTCTGATTGTTGCCATTATGGCTGTGTTTAGTACGAAGGAAAATATTTTTAATGAAAAATGTTTTCTTGGAAAACAAATGGATTTCTAACTTATTTTCTCATGTTTGGTTGGTGAGTAGAAAATAATTTCTGAAAATATTTTTTAATGTATGGTTGGTAAATGAAAAATATTTTTCAGAAAATATATTTTATTTTTGGTTTGAGACTAAAAAATACTCTTTAGAAAAATAATTTCAAATCCAAAAATCAACCCCAATAATTGATCTAGGACCTGACCTTGACACCCAAAGTTAGATAAGACCCCGATGACCGTTCCAAAATCCGACTTTAAGATTTGACCCATGACCTAACCCAGACTTTCGACCCAGAACCTAACCCAGGAATTCTTTTTTTAAAAAATTTGGCGGGGTCGTGGGGAGGGCGGGGTGGGGGGCATAAAATTCTAATAATTTAAAATATTTTTCAAAAATAATTTTTTAAAAATATTTTTATAGGGTTACCTGGTGGGGTTGGGAGGGGTTTGGGGGTTTGCGTAAACAATAATTTTTTAAAAAAAGTTTGAATTATTTCCATAATTTATTTGAAGGGAATGACTTGGGTGGGGTTGGAGGGGTAGGGGTGGGGGTGGGTGTAGGGGGTAAGGGGGTAGGGAGGGGGTGGCGTAAAAATGATCTTTTTTAAAATTTGAAATATTTCCCAAATTTTTTTTTATAAAAAATTGACGGGGGAGGGGGGTGGCCTTGTTTGGGGGGATGTCACGACCCAAAGTATACCTGTGACACCCAGGAAAATGTTTGAGCTAAGACTCGAACAATTCTTTGTAGTGAGTGAGATTTTACCAAGGAGTTAAAAAATTTTCTCAAGTATTAAGGTCACTAGATGTAGCACCTTCGGTTCCAAAAAGAACCAAAGAGAGTTCATTCAAGTCATTCCTAAGTTCTTCTAAGTTTTGGGTCAACTTCAAATAATCATAAATTTTAGCATAGGATGAGTTAAGAGACCCATAAGATATCAAATGAAAGATCTCTAAGTCCTCTTTCCAACACCACCAAGTTTGCTAAATTTCGAGCTCTTATGAGAGAGATATGTCTGTTCGACATCAGTTTGTTCAGTTAAGGAAAGTAACCCAAAAATATGAGGGGTATTTTGGTCTTTTCTTTACCTAATTAGATTAATTCGGTTTTAGTAAGGCTTTAGGGGTCTAAACTGATTTGGTTCAGTTTTATAATTGTAATCTACGCTAGGGTTTTTAGAAGAGAGTTCAAGAAGAAAAAAGAGGAGAAAAGAGGGAAGGTTCAAGGCGTTTATAGAGTTTTCTTGCGAATCGGGGATTTGTTTCGCCAAGGGTTTGATCCCTAAGAGGTATATAAGCTTCCATAGTGTTGGGTTCATTCACCCGCACACCAATCATGAGTTTCTTTTGCGAATCTACCTATAAATATTCATGAGTTTTCTTGAAATTCCATTAGTAATCTTGATTGTTGGGGTTTTGAAGAGTTCTTGAGATGAAAGTTAGTAATTTGAGAGTTATTTTGAGTAGACGATCGTGTACTTTGGTTTTGAATTCGAATCTAAGTGATTGGGGAAGAAATCAGACGATTCTAGGTCAGAAAATGAGAAAGAAAAGTCGTTGGGTTTTTCTGGGCTAGGGCTAGCGCGCCACCCATGCAGTGTGCCAGAAACACTTGTCTGTAGGTTGAGGGCTGGTGCCCTACGCCACTCAGTGCGCCAGGGTCTCCTGCCCCCACTCCTTTTCTGTCGTTTTTCTCGTCTGAGTTCTTTAAAATGTTACCTTTACTCCCTATCGATTCTAACTTCTCTAAACTACTTCTAAACATAGAGAAGTCATTCATAACATGAATCATAACCTTGAATTCATAATTCAAATTCAAGGTAGAGTTAATAGTTAAGACTTGAGGGTTCTTTCGAGTAATTTTGAGAAAGTCCCTTTTGAGTCTTTTCGAGTAGTCTTCTACAATTACTTATAAATTGTTTCTAGACTCGAGTAAGTGAGTATGAGAATGAGGAGAATGTATTCATGAGTGTACATTATCATTGAGATCCTTGTGTTGAGTCGTTCATGCCCATGAATTCCGCATGAACTCCATAATTTTAGTATCTTTGAGAGGAGTAGTATCTTCAAGTTCTAAGTCTTGAGTATTAAGTTCCTAATCCTTTTGAAATTATATTCCTAATGACGGGACTACTAAATGTTACCCATTAAGGTCCTTGAGTTGAGTAGTTCATGCCCATAATTCTACATGAACCCTATGAGCCGATCAACCTTGAAATGAGGAGCATTAATTAGTCCTTGAGTTGAGTAGTTCATGTCCATAATTCTGCATGAACTCTTTGAGTTGAGCATTCTTAAGATGAGTAGTATCATTTAGTCCTTGAGTTCTGGAGTTGTTGAGTTTCGATTCTTGAGTTTCATGTATGATTATTGAAAACCTTGAATTGAGTCATTCACGTCCATAATTCTACATGAACCCTATTTTGAAAAGTCATTTGCAAACCTTTTTAAAAACTTATTTTAAGACTTGAGCACTTGAGTTTGAGGAAGAGCAGACTTAAGATTGTTTTCTTTAAAATGATATATAGGAACTAAGTATTCCCATGAGTAAATGTTTTAACATTTTAGTAGAGAGGAAACACCAATTTGCAAAAGAGTTTTATGAGAAGTTTTTAGTACAGTCTCTTTTAAGAGAAAATCTTTTGAGTAATAATCTCAAAGTTGAGGAAGAGGAAATGTTTTTCTTTAAAAACATATGAGCTTGTACATTTTTGGGAATAGTATTGAGCACCGATATAGGGGAGTGTTCATACACCTCACAGCCTTCATAAACCATATAGCCAATGTGGATAGAATGGATCATACATTTTGATGATCCCTTATTGATTTATAGCATAGACTAGTGGATCCACTTAGTGAGTAGGTTCTATACCCTGGAAAAGTACAAGACAGTTCTGGCAGCGTGGGCTAGACGTTGTATTATCATATAGCTCATAGTTATGGTTGACGGTTAGAGAATCTCCCACAGAGTTATTATATTTTTATATACAATCTGAGTTATTATTATATTTTTCAATACATTGAGTTGTTATCTACAGTTTTAAAAAGCTTTCTTTATAATGCATCTTTACTACTGCTTTATATTGAACAAAGTTGAGTACTTTATTGTTGAGTTGAGCCTTATTTCTCTGAGTTAAGTTGAACTATGTTTCACAGAGTTGAGTTTCTTAATATTGAGTTGCGCCTTATTTTCTTTGAGTGGAGTTGAACTATGTTTCATAGGTTTAAGTACCTTATTGTTGAGTTGAGCCCTATTTCTCTGTGTTGAGTTGAACTATGTTTCATAGAGTGAACTCTCTTATTATTGAGTTTAATTATGTTTCTTTGAGTTGAGTTGAGTGAGTTGAGAAGAGGTAAGTATGTTTCTTTTCCATCAGTTCAAACTTATGTTCATGCTTTAGAATTCCCCTTACATGCTCGTACTTTCTATGTACTGACACCATTTGGCCTGCATCGTTTCATGATGCAGATACAGGTAGCTAGGGTCATCAACAAGCGCTTCGTTGATACCACTTGTAGTTTGAGTTAGCTATGGTGAACCTCCTTTTTTCCAAAGGATTCCATTTACTTTTCAGTTTTGTCAGGATGTCATGGGTCTTGTCCTAACTTCCATATTTATCATTTGGAGGCTTTATAGTTAGACAATAGACTTTGAGAAGTCTGTTTCATTTATTTTGTTAAATGTTTTAAAATCTTGAGTTACCTATTTTTGGCTAGTTGAATATTCTATTATATTCAGAGTTAGTCATTTGAGTTAAAGCTTTGTATTTTAATTCTATGAATTTTATCCAATTTTAAACTTTGTATGCTTAAGTTAGTTTTTCCCTTATAGTCAGCCAGGATGGGGTTAGCTTGAGGACCAACAATGGTTCTCGAGTACCGGTGGCGTCTAGTGTGTAGAATCGGGTCGTAACAAACTTGGTATCAGAGCACAAATTCAATTGTCCTAGGGTGTCTATGAAGTTGTGTCGGTAGGATCTTATTTATGGTTGTGAGGGCCCTACTTCTATAAATAAGGGACTATAGACATTTTAGAAAAGTTTACCTTCTTTCGTACTCTAAATCATGCAATAGAATTGTGTCATAGAGATTTATTCATACTCGTGCATTTCTTAGATTCAATTGACTACCCCTCATACTAAAGGTGGTTGAAAAGTAAAGCCTAAGATTCTTATGGATGATTTATTCTTGAGGAAGTCATGAGAATGTAGAGGGGCTTGAGAGAAGCCTTTGAGTGAGTTAAGTGTCGAGTTCGAGAATAATGCACCCATATTCATGAGAAACATGCGTTTGAGCTAAAAGTGAGTTGTACACTCTTCCCTAAACCTTATTCAGTTGAGACTTTTGAAAGGAAGGTATGTTTAGAGCTTGGGTAATATCTTCACCCGAAAAGGCAATATGAGTTACGAGATCATGAGCAATAGTAGTAAAAGAGCCCAGAGTTAGAGGAAAGTATGCAGAGATTTAGTGATATAAGATAGGGATATATTGTTTTGAAAGAGCAATGTTACTATAGTCATGCACCTAGTAAGTTTCTAATGAAGAGTTTTCTCTTATGGGTATACTAAGAAGTGATGAGTTTTGAATATTCCATCATAGGAGGTAGAGTGTATTGTAGCTACAAAGGAGTTGGGGATGAAGTGTCATTGTGTAGCTAATGATCAAGTGTAAATGTTGAATAGAAGAGCAGGAGTATTCATGAGGTGATAGATCTAAGCTAGGCTTATGAATTTTGAAAGGGGGAAACCCCATGGTAGTCAGAGAATAATAGAACTATTTGAGGGATAATGTGCAGGAAGTGTGTAAAATAGTACTTTAGTTGTGAAGTGAAATGTGACAGTAATTTGCAAGTATGAAGACTAAGAGGTGAGGATTGACTAATTGTCATGAAATTTTAGTGGGAGAGAAATTATTAAATTTGTATCTAGTAGTTTTAAGTTAGTATAGTAGGCGAGCAATCATATTGATATTCGGGTTTAGTAATAAACATTAAGCATGAATTTGAGATGAGTGTCATGATCAAAAGAATGTCAACATGAGGGTGATGATGTTAGTCTTGAGATTTGAGTTGGTAAAATTGACATAAGAGTAGGTGAGGAATTAAAATGTTTGCTGCAATGAATATGAGTAGTACAAGTGAGATCCTAACGTTTAGATAAGGGCAGTGAAGTGTGGCTAAGTCAAAAGAGTAACATGAACATTAAGAGGTATAGCGAGATGGTATGTTACCAGATGAGGTTCCAATTAAGTTAGTGATTTTTCTCATGTGGGCCAAGAAAGCATAATTGAGTTGTCAATGTGGAATAGGTGCAAAGCTTTCGAGTGTTAGCTGTAGACTTAAGGGGGAGATGATAAGATGAGAAATCAAGTCAAGTGTTGAGAATAAGATAGTAATGAGCTTAAAAGAGTATGAGAGATACCTTTTCAGGGATCTTTTAATATTGAAGTGATGTTAGCAGAAGAAGGTTAATGATCTTATCATGATGATGATGGTGTGATAATCCCATCTAAGGTTATAAATGAGGAGGAAGAGGAGGATGAGATATTACTACGAGAAATAGTTAACTAAGAACCCTTAATTGGTTCTGAGTAGTAATACAAGAAATTCTAGTTGGTATGGTAGAGATGATAAGAGAATGAGAACTTCTTAAGGATGTGGTTAGTAGGAGTCCATGGAGATATTAAAGTACTATGCTTGAAAGTGGTGTTGTTATATATTAGGTGGTTCTTGATATGAGGCCAATGTTGATTAAATGTGGTGGTAAAGAGTAATATTCTTGGGATGAGATTCCCTATAGAGAGATATAAAACCTAAACCTTAGGATTTAGGTATGTCATTAGACTTAGACCTTGGTAAAAAGAGTCACGTATCTTTGTGGGAGCTATGAGTTGCAGCCAATGAGACATGGTATTCATAGTCTTACTTCATGCCTAGATTTCCTTTGTTCCAGATAAGGTAACTTCAGAGAGAGAGAGAGAGAGTGACTATGTTCACAACAACATTGTTCTTGATTAGGTGCTATAGAAGGTCCCAACTCTTGGTATGAATCAGTCCATTCTATGATAGTATGCAAGTTCATGCGTCAGAAAGGATAGTGACAGTAACCCCATTCGAATACATAGTTCAGCCATCATTCGAGGACGAATTATCCCAAGGTGCAAAAAATGTAACAACCCAGAAAATTTTTGAGCTAAAACTCGAACCATTCTTCGTAGTTAGTGAGATTTTACCAAGGAATTAAATATTTTCTTAAGTGTTAAGGTCACTAGATGTAGCATCTTGAGTTCCATAAAGAAATAAAGAGATTTCATTCAAGTCATTCCTAAGTTCTTCTAAGATTTGGATCAACTTAAAACGACCATAACTTTTAGCACAGAATGAGTTAGGAGACCCATAAGATATCAAATGAAAGATCTTTGAGTCCTTTTTCCAATGCCACCGAGTTTGCTAAATTTCGAGCTCGTATGAGGGAGTTTGAAATCAGGCTATCCAGTTAAGGAAAGTTACCCAAAAATATGAGGGGTATTTTGGTCTAATTGCTTACCCAATCCGATTAATTCGTTTTTAGTAAGGTTTTCAGGGTCTAAACTAATTTGGTTTAGTTTTATAATCCTAATCTACTCTTAGGGTTTTAGAAGAGAGTTCAAGAAGGGAAAAGAGGAGAAAAAAGGGTAGGTTCAGGGCGTTCATCAAGTTTTCTTGCGAATCGGGGATTTGGGTTTAATCCTTAAAAGGAATGTAAGCTTCCATAGTTTTGTGTTTTTTGACCCACACTCCAATCATGAGTTTCTTTTATGAATCTACCAATAAATATTGAGCAATTTAAGTTCTTGATGAGTTTTCTTGAAATTCCATTCGTAATCTTGATTGTTGGGGTTTTGATGAGTTATTGAGATGAAAGTTACTATTTGAGAGTTTGTTTGAGTATATTATCGTGTACTTTGGTTGGGTATTAGAATATAAGTGATTGGGGAAAAAATCATACGATTCTAGGCGAGTTAGGGTTAGAAAACAAGAAAGAAAAGTTGTCGGGGTTTTCTGGTCTAGGGCTGGTGTCCTGCGCCAGGGTTACCTACCCCCACTCCTTCTCTGTCGTTTTGCCCATCTGAGTTCTTTAAAAGGGTACCCTTACTCCCTATTGCTTCTAACTACTCTAAACTACTTGTAAACATCGAGAAGTCATTCATAACATGAATCATAACCTGAATTCATAATTCAAATTCAAGGTAGGGTTAAGAGTTAAGACTTGAGAGTTCTTCCAAGTTATTTTGAGAAAGTCCATTTTTAGTAGTCTTCTATAGTTACTTATAAATTGTTTCAACACTCGAATAAGTGAGTATGATAATAAGGAGAATGTATTCATGAGTCTACATTATCATTAAGATCCTTGAGTCGAATCATTCATGCCTATAAATTCCGCCTGAACTCCATAATTTGAGTATCTTTGAGAGTATCTTCAAGTTCTAAGTCTCGAGTATTGAGTTCCTAATCCTTTTGAGAATATATTCCTAATCATGGGACTACTACATGTTACCCATGAAGGTCTTTCAGTTAGTACTTCATGCCCATAAATCTGCATAAACCTTATGATTCAAGCAGTCTTGAGATGAGGAGTATCATTGAGTCCTGGAATTGAGTAGTTCATATCCATAATTCTGAATGAACCCTCTAAGTTGAGCATTCTTAAGATGAGTAGTATCATTGAGTCCTTGAGTTCTGGAATTTTTGAGTTTCGTGTATTGAGTTTTATGTATGGTTGTTGAAAACTTTGAATTGAGTTGTTCACATCCATAACTAGACATGAACCTATTTTGAGAAGTCTTTTGCAAACCTTTTAAAAACTTGTTTGAAGACTTGAGAATTTGAGTTTGAGGAAGAGCAGAGTTGAGTTCATTTTCTTTAAAATGATATATGGGAACTAAGTATTCCCAAGAGTAAATGTTTTTACATTTAAGCAGAGAGGAAACACAGATTTCCAAAAGAGTTTCACGAGAAGTTTTTAGTACAATCTCTTTTTAGAGAAATTTTTTTGAGTAATAATCTCAAAGTTGAGGAAGAGGAAATGATTTTCTTTAAAAACAGATGAGCTAGTATATTTTTGGGAGTAGTATTGAGCACTGAAATGGGGGAAGTTCATACAACTCATAGCCCTCATAAATCATGTATCCAATGGGTAGAAAGGGTCCTACGTTTTACATGATTCCTTATTGCTTTTTAGAATAGACTAGTGGATCTACTTAGTGAGTAGGTTCTATACCCTAGCGAAGTATAGGATAGCTCTAACAGCGTGGGCGAGATGTTGTATCATCATATAGTTCATAGTGATGGTGGTCGTTTTGAGAATCTTCCACAGAGTTATATTGTATTTTTATATACAAACTGAGTTATTATTGTATTTTCAATACATTGAGTTTCTATATATTGTTTTAAAATCTTTCTTTATAATGCATCTTTACTACTGCTTTATATTAAACAGAGTGGAGTACCTTATTGTTGAGTTGAGCCCTATTTCATAGAGTTGAGTCGAATTATGTTTCATAGAGTTGAGTCTCTTTATATTGAGTAGAGCCCTATTTTCTCTGAGTCGAGTTTAACTATTTTTTTCAAAGCTGAGTACCTTATTGTTGAGCTACATATCTCTTAGTTGAGCTGAGCTATGTGTCATAGAGTTTATTCCCTTATTATTAAGTTGAACTATGTTTCTTTGAGTTGAGTTGAGAAGAGGTAAGTATGTTTCTTTTCCATCTGTTCAAGCTTATGTTTATGCTTTAAAATTCCCCTTACATGCTCATACATTCCATGTAATAATACGGTTTGGCATGCATCATTTCAGATACAGGTAGCTAGGGTCATCAACATGCACTTCGTTGATGCCACTTCTAGTTTAAGTTAGCTACGGTGAGCCTCCTTGCTTCCGTAGGATTCCATTTATTTTTTTAATTTTGTTAGTATGTCGTTGGTCTTTTCCCGACTTTCATATTTATAATTTAGAGGCTTCATAGATAGACAATTGAGTTTGAGAAGTCTATTTCATTTATTTTGTCAAATGTTTTAAAGACTTAAGTTGCCTATTTCTGGCTAGTTGAATATTCTATTATATTCAGAGTTAGTCGTTTGAGTTAAAGCTTTGTATTTGAATTCTATGAATTTTATCCAGTTTTAAGCTTTGTATGCTTGAGTTTGTTTTCCACTTGTAGTCAGCCAAGATGAGGATTCTCTTGGGGACCAGTAATGGTTCTCGAGTACTAGCCACGTCCAAGGTGTTGACTCGGGTTGTGACAATGCCCTAAGCGTAACATGGTGTATAGGACCCCAAGAGGCCCTACATAAGACACATAACATTTATAAATAAGATAATAGAAAAAATCAAGTGATTTTAAAAGACAATTCATATAATAAAGAGTTTGATAAAAAGGAAGCGGAAGTCTACATAGTCTCAAAAGCCATCAATTACATTAAGAGTGATCGAGATGTAACCCGTACATTATAGGACTACTGAAAAGTAAAGACAATAAGAAACAAGGCCTGGTCCTCAGAACATGAGGACTCAACAATCTTCAATATCTACGAAGTGATCCCTAGCAACGGAGATGGGAAACTGGAACGTTGGACCCCACATTTGAGAAACAGTGTAGGCAAGAGTATGTGCTAGTACGAAAATGTATCAAGTATGATAGCAATGCATAAAGTTATAAAATCATGCTAAAAAGGACATTTCATGACATGCAAAAACCAAATAAAAACCATGATATAAGAGGTTAGGAAACATAATCGTTATCATGATCAATGCACGTAAAACTCATCTTTGAACACTTGTGAGATACTTCTTGAAGTAACCTTAGTTCATCCTTATTGTGGGAAGTAGCCTTAACCGACATAGTGACCATACACATAGAATCCGGTGTCTTCCCCGCACCGAAAAGGGGTATCCTTACTTTCCAAGGAAAGTACCTTAACTTCTGGCTTACGTGGATCCACTAGCTAATGTCTATCTAAGACAAACATCGTCTATCTAATACAATCATCATATGGTGGCACATAGGTATGTGATAAGGAGATTGCTATTAGAAACCTGACCTCTAGCTACGGGAGAGCTTCCATTTCAATATTCTCTCGGTGCTAAGCATAAATTCCAATGGAATAGTCATAATTCCTTACTTGACATATTAGGCACATCAAATAGCCAATCCAAGCTTGGTTTCTTTAGAAAATCTCCTAAATCTTGATTTATAGTTTAGTTGAGAAAACCTTTCAACACTAATAATCCTTATGTGAGAAAACCCTTTCATATTTATGTATTGAGTAGTATGTGAGAAATTCTTTCACAACAACAACAACATTTATGCTTTACTCTCAAAGCAACTTAAATCATTTTCTTCAACTTCATAAAAACATGCATATCTTCATGAGCTCCTTTTTCATAGTTCAAAACCCACATTATATCATCATAGCTTAGAAAATATGGGTTATCCATGGGTTCATGGGAATTCATCTTAGAAACTTGGAATTATCTCAATTTATGCATAGTAGTTCATAAAACAATCAATTGAATAGACATTGAAAGGAATCCATGATATGGAAGAAAACCTTAACTTCAATTTGATATCTAACTTGTAAATTTGAGAATTTAGGAACCCTATTGAGAATAGAGCTTTATAGGTGAACACTATCGTACCTTGAGTTCAAAGCCCTTAAGCAATTGGTGAATTGGAGTCTTGAAACTCTAACTTGACTTTTTATTCTTCCTTAGAGAGAGAAATATTTGAGAGGATGACTTGATCTTTTTTTTTCCGGGAATTTGAGAGAATGAATTGAATTGAGTGATTTTAGGGGTAAAAATCCTTATATAGGGCTTTGGATGGCAGGTAACACAATGTAGTATTGAGTTAAAATAATTGGGAAAGAAGCCAAAAGCCCCTAACTTAAAAGCTGACAAAGTGACTTCAAGGAGGCCTTCACGGGCTGTCTAGAGCATCACGCCCCATTTAGCGGGTCGTGAAGAAACTCTGCCCGACAAGGCTTCCCTATTTTAGGCATAACGTTTTACTCCGAGGTTGAAATTAGGCAAACTCATTGGCTTTAGAAACAAGATTCAGATATCTTTAATTTGATAGGTCATGGACCACCTAATGTATTTTATGATAAAATATATGATCATTTGAAGTTGACCCTAAACTCTAAGTCTAATAAACCCCCTTCATGGACAACTTCACAGTCCGTGTGGGGCTTCATGGGCTGTTTAGACGTCCGTGGTCCTTGACTAGTGACTAGGGGAGAAAACTCTTCTGAGTAGGCCACTTTACGAGCCCTTGGACCTTCCGCCAATATTACCACGAGCCATCTAGGCATCCGTGGGAGGGACACCCGCCTGGGCAGGTTCTGGGAGCTCCTCATGAGAACCCAAATGGACCGTGGTCCCCTACACGACTTTTTTAGGGCTTCATGAAGTGTTCCATGGTCTACCTTTGGGTTCTTGACATACTTATTTGACTCCTTTCTAGCCTTTCTCTAATTTGAGGTGTTATAATATCTCCCCCCGGGAACAGTCGTCCTTGAATGAGATTCAAAACATCATAAGGAAGGTAGGAACTAGACCTAGTAGCCTAACATAACTGCAATCATATAAATGCACATATCTGAGGATGAAAGTTCAATTCCAATCTAAAGCATGTTCATGACATCATTTCATATGATTTATATGTAAATCATGCTCAAATGCATGTAAACATAAATAAATCAATTAAACTAACTCATTTTTCTCAAAAATCAAGTTTCTCATGAACATGTATCAATAAAGAATCATGGGAATATCTACGATACATGACACCAAAAGAGTAAAAAATGAGGAACTAGATACCTCAAGATAGAATAGGGACGAAGGGAAAGAGATGAGGATATCGGGATATTGTAACGACCTATTTCCTTTGTTATGGAAAAGCCAATGGGGAAGGAATTTAGGCCAGCAAACTTTTGAGTAGTAACTTGGAAATTTCTCGCCTAGGCCAGACTTGGACAAAATCTAAGTTAGGTGAGGTCTAGGGAAATATGGTAATTGATTGTGGATTTAATTATGAGTTTGATCATGTGAGTGGATAGCCAAGACACTAAGGAGCCTGTATGACTTTACGGAATCAAATTCGGGCAAGTAGAACTGACAAAACTGATCTTGGCGTGAAAGGGCAGTTTTAGGATGTCGAGGGTTGAAGGTGCGTTGTGAAATAGAAGCTTGGAACTCAAATTCTAAGTTTCTTTCTCCGTGTAAGCCACCGGGGTAGGGTTAATTCCATGAGGGCAGGGCTGCTATGGAGGGATGCGGCACGTTGTGGCGGGACAGTCTCGACTTATACAAGAGAAAACCCTAAAAACGTTATTTTCTGCAAAACTTCATTCTTAAGAGCTAAGGGACGACCCATGTCAGTTTCTTATCAAATTCCCATGAATTCTCACGCTAAAGGTAAGTTAATTACTCCCTTGATCCGTATTTCAATTCTTAGAACTTAAAATCCTTGTTAATTATCGTTGGGAGAGGGTTTTGGCCTGAAGTTAATGGTGAAAAAAAACCCTAGTTGAGCATTAGGATCATGGGTTTGGCTTTGGATTAATATTTTGTTATAATCCGATTGAATTAGGCCTCTTTTTATTGATCTTTGCATAAATTACTTTTTTTAGACCAAGAACAACCTGAAAGACTCCGTAAAGGGAAGACTCAAGTGTCTTAGGAGTATTCAGGCTTGGTTTCAAAGGTAGGTGATGGTTTGACTTCCCATTGTGTTATTTATGCTTGTTAATTGCTTCATTATATGCATGCATGTATGTTAATTGGCAAATATGAATTGAATCTAATGAAATGATTATGTGTGAACAATTACATGCCATGAACCTGTAACTTGACTATGTGACTATGTGCACTGTCCAATATGGGTGTGATTCTAATTGTGGTTGTGCTGACTTGACTGGATGTCACATGTTGACACATATATTGGATCGGGTGTCACATTTTGACACATATATTAGACTAGGTATTATGTTCCGTTACACATATCTTGGATCAGGTGTCATGTTCTGACACACTAACAGTTTGGGTATGGGTTCTACGAGAGGACCACTTGTAATGATTACATTCATGCCTACCTGCCATTGATATTATAACACCCCAGATATTTTTTTGGAACTAAGACTTGAACCATCCTTAGTTGTGAGTAGGATTTTGTTGGGGAATTTAAAATTTCTTAAGTGTTAAGGTCACTAGATGTAGTACCTTGAGTTCCAAAAAGAACTAAAGACAGTTTATTCAAGTCATTCCTAGGTTCTTCTAAGTTTTGGGTCAACTTCAAATGACAATAACTTTTAGCACAAGATGAGTTAGGTTGCCTACAAGATATAAAATGAAAGATCTCTGAGTCCTCTTTTCGACGCCGCCGAGTTTGCTAATTTTCAAGTTGGTATGAGGCAGATATACCCTTTTTAAGTCAGGCTATCCATTTGAGGAAAGTTATCGAAAATAAGAGGGATATTTTAGTCTTTTCCTTACACCCACTTATTCTAAACACGAATTTCACGAGTGATTAGAATCAGTTCTATTCATCCCCAAAAGCGTTTAGGGTTTTAGAGAGAAGATTCAAGAGGAGAAAAAGTTTCAAGTTTCAAACGTTCGTTCAGGAAATTCAAGATTTCGCCAAGAGCCTAGTCCTTTGAGGTATGTAGACTTCCTTAGTGTTGGGTTCGTTCACCCACATGCCAATTGTAAGTTTCTTTTGCGAATCTATCCATAAATATTGAACAATTTAATTTCTTGATGCGTTCTTGATAAGTATTCTTGAAGTTTCCTTATCGATTAAGTTTTGATGTAGGATTCTACTTGGATCAACTTCAAATGACCATATCTCTTAGAATGTAAAGAGTTAAGTGAGTCATAACCTATGAAATTAAATGTATTTGAACCTAACTTCCAATGCCATCAATTTCGCATTTGTCCAATTTCTGAGAAAAAAGTTATGACTATGTTAGTAACCCATACAGTGCTGTTACGAATCAGCCGACAAGAATACATCAAAAAGTGTTGTTTATTTTTTTCTACCTCCAAAAAAACCCTAACTGAATTTCTTGACTAATAAAAGGATATAAAAAAAGAAAAAAAAATCATATTTTCATCTTTTAGTCCATCATTCTCTTCTATCTCAAACCCTAAGGAAAAATCAAAGTAGAACATTTAATTCAAGATATATTTCAATCTTTTCCAAGATTCTTCTTCAAGGTAAGATTTTCTCTAAGAATTCCATTCTTTCTAACTCAAGTTCCTCCATACAATTATGAATCACTAATGAAAATAATAAATCTTTGCCATAGTGATTTCAAGAAACTAATTCAAGAATCCTAAGAAAGGCTTTCTTAATCGTTTACCTTCAAGCTAGGGTTTCACGGCTTACAATCAAGTTCTTCTTCAGGATTCTTCAAGAACATTATTCTTCCAGGTATGTAAGGCTATTATAGTTTTGGACTAGTTCTTCCTCACGCCCTACATCTTCTTTTAAATCAGTAATAGAGAAATCTAGGATTCTACCCCTAGATTTGAGTATTCTAGAGATAAGTTGATTTGAGTTCTTAAGTTCATGTTTCTTTTTTAAATTCTATTCCTAATTATTGAGTCTCTATATTCTTATTGATATCCTTGAGTTGATTTGTTCATGTCTATAATTCAGCATGAACCCTAGTTTGAGTTATAAATATTGAGAAGTTTTTCAAAGCCAACACTTGAGTTTTAAACTGAATTTTGAGGAAGTAAGTATGAGAATGACAAGAGTCATATACATGACTTCCATATTATTATGTATACCCTTCATTCGAGTCGTTCATGCCTATAAATTCTGCATGAAATCCATCATTTGAGTATCTTTGAGAGGAGTAGTATCTTTAAGTTCTAAGTCTTCAGTATTTAGTTCCTAATACTTTTGAGATTATATTCGTACATATGGGTCTACTACATGTTACCCATGAAGCCCTCGAGTTGAGTTGTTCAAGCCCATAATTCTGCATGAACCCTATGAGTCGAGGAGTCTAGAGATGAGTAGTATCATTGAGTCTTGAGTTCTAAGTACTGAGGTTCTTTATTTCTATTAAGATCCTTGAGTTGAGTCGTTCCATGTTTATAATTCCACATGAACCCTATGATTTGAGTTATAAATTTTAAAACGCTTTTTAAAGCCAACACTTGAGTTCTTAAACTGATTTTTGAGAAAGTAAAGATAAATTTTGAGAAATGAGTTTTCTAAAACATGATTAGTATGACAATCGAGTATGCCATCAATGTATGAGCAGTATGGTGTCTAGACATTATCAATGTTTATGCAGTATCACTTCTCAAGTCATCAATGATCATATTATAATATGATTTTGAAATGTTTTTGAGAAACAACAAAGTCGAGTTCATTTTCTTTAAAATGATATATGGGAACTAAGCATTTCGAAGAGTAAATGTTTTCACATTTAAGATGAGAGGAAATTGAGATTTCCAAAAGAGTTTTGAGTAGTTTAAGTACCATCTCTTTTAAGAGAAATTTTTTTGAGTAGTAATCTCAAACCACAGAAAATGTTATATTTTTAAACATATGAGGTAGTATATTTTAGAAGTAGTATTGAACACTGATATGGGGAAGAGTGTAGATAACTCACAACCCCTATAAACTATATAGCCAACGTGGGTAGAAATGTTCATACTTTTTAGTTGATTACTTAATGATTTTAGCATAGACTAATGGATCCACTTTGTGAATAGGTCTTATACTCTGGCAAAGTATAAGACAGTTTTGGCAGCATGCGCGAGACGTTCTATCATCAAATAACTCATAGTGATGGTTGTCGGTTAGAGAAACTCCCACAGAGATATTTTGTCATCTTATATACACAGAGTTTATTTTGTATTTTTATATACAAATAGAGTTTATTTTGTATTCTTACATACAAAAAGAGTTACATTGTATTTTCTAGTACATTGAGTTGCTATCTACTGTTTTAAGAGCTTTTGATATATTGCATCTTGTATTGTTGCTTTATATTGAGTTGAGTATCCACAGTTAAGTACCCAAATTTGAATATCTAGAGTTGAGTATCCAGAGTCGAGTATCTTACTACTGAGTTTAGTCTTATTTCATTGAGTTGAATACCTTGTCATTGAGTTAAACCCTATTTTCTCTGAGTTAAGTTGAATTATGTTTCCTTGAGTTGTGTTTAGTTGAGTGAGTAGAGAAGAGGTAAATATGTTTCTTTTTTATCAAGTTCAAGCTTATGTTATGTTTTAGAATTCCCCTTACATGCTCGTACATTCCACGTACTGGGCCATTTGGCTTGCGTTATTTCATGATGCTGATACAGGGATTTAGGATCATCAACAGGCGTTTTGTTGAAACCTCATGTAGTTTGAGTTAGCTATCGTGAGCTTCCTTGCTTCCAGAGGGTTCCACTAGTAATTTCTGTATTATCAGTTAGAGGGTTCATAGATAGACAATAGAGTTTTAGAAGCATGTTCATTTATTTTGTTAAATGTTTTAAAGACTTAAGTTGCCTATTTTATGGCGACTTGAATATATCATTTTTATTCAGTTTTTAAGCTTTGTATGCTTGATTTAGTCTTCTGCTTGTAGTCAACCAGCATGAGGGTTCGCTTGGGGACCAACAATGGTTCTCGAGTGTCGGACGTCTAGGGTGTAGGCTCGGGTCCTTAGAAACTTGGTATCAGATCCCAGAATTCAAGTGACCTAGGGTGTCTATGAAGCTGTGTTAGTAGGGTCTTATTTATGGTTGTGAGGCCCCCACTTCGATAAACAAGGGACTACAAGCATTTATGAAATGTTTTCCTTCTTTCATACTCTTATTCGTGTAATAGAGCTATGTCATAGATATTTATTCATACTTGTGTGCTTCTCAGATTCATTCGACTATCCATCATACTAGAGGTGGTTGAATAGAAAAGTCAGCCCTTTATCAATGAGTTGTTCTATGAAATAAATCTTGACGAAGTCATGTGACTCCAGATGGGCTTGAGAGAAGCCCTTGAGTGAGTTAATAGTTGAGTTTAAGAGGAATGCACTCATATTCATATTAATCACGCGTTTGAGCTAAAAAAGAGTTGTAATCTTTTCCTTAAACCTTCTTTCACCTGAGATCCTTATGAGGAGGTATGTTTAGAGTTTGGGTAATATTGTTCACCCGAAAAGGTAGCATCAGTTATGAGATCATGAGAAGTAGTAGTGAAAGTGCCCAGAGTTAGAGGAAAGTATGTAGAGGTTTACCAATCTAAGGGAAAAAGATAGTGATGGGGAAGATTATGGTATTGCAATCGTGCACCCAGTCAGTTATAAGTGATGATTTCCTTTATGATTAGAAAAAAAGGAATAATAAGGTTGTAGAGAGTTCGTGATAAGAGGAAGAGTTGTTAGTAAAGATGACATAAAGTATATATTTTAACCAGAATAGAGTTGATGCAGATGTGCCATCGTGTTAGAGGAGGCTAAGTATATGTGTGGAATCAGATAGCAGAGTGTTCATAAAGTGATATATCTAATCTAGGCTTATGATTTGTTTGAGAGGGTCAGGATGCTACGAAGGTTATAGAACTGATTAAGTAATGAGGTATAGTATAGTAGGCGAGCAATCATTTTGATATTTGGGTTTAGTAATAAATATTAAGCTTGAATTTGAGATGTTAGCTGCAAGAAATATGAGTGGTACAAGTGAGAGACCCTAACCTTTAGATAAGGGGAGAGAAGTGTTGGCTAAGTCTCAAGAGTAACAAAGGTATTAAGAGGTGTACCAAGAGGTTATGTAATAAAGGAGGTTAAGAGAAACACCATACAAAAGAGGTCTTAGTACCTACTAATGGAGAGTTCGGTAGTCGTGGGATAAACTTTTCCCGAGTGTTAGAGTAAAAGAGGATATAGACCAGTTTAGAGATGATGTCATATGTCCATAACTTTCAAGTGCCAGCTTTAGACCTAAGGGGGAGATGACAAGATGATAAATCAAGTCAAGTGTTTAAGAGTATGGTAGTAATGAGTTCCAAAGAGTATGTGAGATATCCGTTCGGAGGTCCTTTTAGTAATGGAGTGATGTTAGAAAGAGGAGATTGATGTTCTTATCGTGATAGTGATGGTGTGATAATCCCATATAAGGTTATAAATGAGGAGGAAGATTAGGATGAGGTTTTACTATGAGAAATAGTTAAATGAGAGCCCTTATTTTGTTTTGAATAGTAATGCGGGCACTTCTAGTGGGTGTGGTAGAGATGATAAGAGTAACCCCGTTCCATACTCAATCCCGCCGTCATTCGAGGATGAATGATCCCAAGGAGAAGATATTGTAACACCCTATAATTTTTTTTTTAACTAAGACTTGAACCATCCTTAGTTGTGAATAGGATTTTACCGAGGAATTTAAAATATCTTGAGTGTTAAGGTCACTAGATGTAGTACCTTGAGTTCCAAAAAGAACAAAAGAGAGTTCATTCAAGTCATTCCTAATTTCTTCTAAGTATTGGGTCAAATTTAAATGACCATAAATTTTATCACAATATGATTTAGGTGGCCTACAAGATATAAAATAACAGATCTGTGAGTCCTCTTTCCAACTCCCCCGAATTTGCTAATTTTCGAGTTCGTATGAGGGAGATATGCCCTTTTTAAGTCAGGCTACCCATGTAAGGAAAGTTACCCAAAAATAGGAGGGGTATTTTAGTCTTTTCCTTACCCCACTTATTCTAAACATGAATTTCACCCAATTAGGGGTCTAAACTAATTAGAATCAGATTCATTCATCTCCAAAAGCATTTAGGGATTTATAGAGAAGATTCAAGAGGAGAAAAAGTTCCAAGTTTCAAGCGTTCATTCAAGAAATTCAAGATTTCGCCAAGAACCTAGTTCTTTGAGGTATGTAAGCTTCGATAATGTTGGGGTGGTTGTTCACCCACATGCCAATCATGATTTCTTTTTGCGAATCTATTCGTAAATATTGAGCAATTTAATTTCTTGATGAATTATGTGTTCTTCCTTATTGATTAAGTTTTGATGTAAGATTCTACTTTGGTCAACTTCAAATGACCATATCTCTTAGAATATAAAGAGTTATGTGAGCCATAACCTATGAAATTAAAGGTCTTTAAATATACTTTCCAACACCACCAATTTCACATCAATCCAATTTCTGAGTAAAAGGTTATGACTATTTTAGTAACGTATACAGTGCTATTACGAATTAGCCGACGGGAAAATATTAAAAAGTGTTGTTTTTGTTTTTTTACCTCCATGAAAACCCTAAACGAATTTTAGACTTATAGAAGGCTAAAAAAAAAAAAACCAGATTTTCATCTTTTAGTCCATCATTCTCTTCTGTCTCAAACCTTAGGGCAAACCCTAAGGAAAAATCAAAGTAGCAGACTCCATTCAAGATTCTTTCAATCGTTTTCATGATTCTTCTTCAAGATAAGTTTTTCTCCAAGAATTACATTCTTTCTAACTCAATTTTCTCCATACAATTATGAATCACTAATGAAAATAATAAATCTTGGCCATAGAGATTTCAAGAAACTAATTCAAGAATCTCAAGAAAGGTTTTCGTAATTGTTTACCTTCAAGCTAGGGCTTCAAGGGTTCTAATCAAGTTCTTCTTCAAAATTTTTCAAGATTCTTCAAGAACCTTGTTCTTCTAGGTATGTAAGGCTATCATAGTGTTGGACTAGTTCATCCTCACGCCCTACATCTTCTTTTAAATCAGTAATAGAGAAATCAAGGATTCTACCCCTAGATTGGAGTATTCTTGAGATAAGTTTATTTAAGTTCTTAAGTTGATGTTTATTTTTTAAATTATATTTCTAACAATTGAGTCTCTATATTCTTATTGATATCCTTGAGTTGATTTGCTCATGTATATAATTCAGCATGAACCCTCTTTTGAGTTATAAATTTTAAAAAGTTTTTCAAAGCCAACACTAGAGTTCTATACTGAGTTTTGAGGAAATAAGTATGAGAATGACAAGAGACATATATATTAGTTCCATTCTATTATGTATACCCTTCATTCGAGTCGTTCATGCCTATAAATTCTGCATGAAATCCATCATTTGAGTATCTTTGAGAGGAGTAGTATCTTTAAGTTCTAAGTCTTCAGTATTTAGTTCCTAATACTTTTGAGATTATATTCGTACATATGGGTCTACTACATGTTACCCATGAAGCCCTCGAGTTGAGTTGTTCAAGCCCATAATTCTGCATGAACCCTATGAGTCGAGGAGTCTAGAGATGAGTAGTATCATTAAGTCTTGAGTTCTAAGTACTTAGGTTCTTTATTTCTATTAAGATCCCTGACTAAAGTCGTTCATGTTCATAATTACACATAAACCCTATGATTTGAGTTATAAATTTTAAAAAGCATGTTAAAGCCAACACTTAAGTTCTTAAACTGAGTTTTGAGAATGTAAAGATGAGTTTTGAGAAAATAGTCTTCTAAAACATGATTAGTATGACAATCGAGTATGCTATCAATGTATGAGCAGTATGGTATATGGATACCATCAATGTTTATGCAGTATGACTTCTTGAGTCATAAATGATCACATTATAATATGATTTTGAAATGTTTTTGAGAAATAGCAGAGTTGCGTTCATTTTCTTTAAAATGATACATGGGAACTAAGCATTCCCAAGAGTAAATGTTTTTACTTTAAGATGAGAGGAAGCTGAGATTTCCAAAAGAGTTTTGCGCAGTTTGAGTACCATCTCTTTTAAGAGAAATATTTTTGAGTGATAATCTCAAACCACATAAAAAGTTAGATTTTTAAATATAGGAGCTAGTATATTTTTGGAGTAGTATAGAGCACCGATATGGGGGAGAGTTTAGATAACTCATAGCCCCCATAAATCATGTAGCCAATGTGGCTAGAAAGGGTCATACTTTTTAGATGATTCGATAATGCTTTTAGCATAGACTAGTGGATCCACTTAGTGAGTAGGTCTTATACCCTGGAAAAGTATAAAATAGTTCTGGCAGTGTGGGCGAGACGTTGTATCATCACATAGCTCATAGTGATGGTTGTCGGTTAGAGAAACTCCCACAGTGATATTTTGTATTCTTATATACATATATTTTATTTTGTATTCTTGCATACAAACAGAGTTACATTGTATTTTCTAATACATTGAGTTGCTATCTACTGTTTTCAAAGCTTTCGATATATTGCATCTGGTATTGTTGCTTTATATTGAGTTGAGTATCCAGAGTTAAGTACCTAGAGTCTAGTATCTTACTATTGAGTTCAGTCTTATTTCACTGAGTTGAATACCTTATTGAGTTTAGCCCTATTTTCTTTGAGATGAGTTGAACTATGTTTTCTTGTGTTGATTTTAGTTGAGTGAGTTGAGAAGAGGTAAGTATGTTTCCATTTTGTCAAGTTCAAGCTTATTTTATGCTTTAGAATTCTCTGTACATGCTCATATATTCCCCATACTGAGCCATTTGTGTTGCATCGTTTCATGATGCAGATATAAGGATTCAAGATCATCAACAAGTGCTTCGTTGATGCCTCATTCAATTCGAGTTAGCTATAATGAGCTTCCTTGCTTCTGGAGGGTTCCATTTGTACTTTTAGTTATATCAGTTGTTAGGATGTCATGGGTCGTTTCCCAAATTTCATATTTGTTAGTTAGAGGCTTCCTAAATAGACAATAGAGTTTAAGAAGTCTGTTCATTTAGTTTGTTAAAATGTTTTAAAGACTTAAGTTGCCTATTTTATGGCGAGTCGAATATATTATTTTTATTCAATTTTTAAGCTCTGTATGCTTGGGTTAGTCTTCTGCTTGTTGTCAGCCAGGATGAGGGTTCACTTGGGGACCAACAATAGTTCTCAAGTACCGACCACATCCAAGGTGTAGGCTCGGGGTCGTGATATATATTGGAAACAATGTATCTATTTGCTGAAATGATAATTGAATTGTGCATCCTGTATATGTGTGTTTACTATGTTGTGATTTATTGTTTATATATCTTTGACTGGAGTAGCTGCATGATCCTACCAGTACACTATGGTTTCATCTACTGATACTGCACTTGCTCTTTATTTGTTGAGTAGAGGGTATCTTCAGGCAGCTACTGATAGACCTTAGCTAGGAGATCATTGACTGAGACTGGATTCGAGGGTAGCCAGTTCTTTCAGGCTTCCATGGATCCATAATTAGTTTTAGTCCATTTTTTTCAGACTCCGATTAGATGTTCAGACACTTTACTTATGTTTAGTTTCTGGGGTTGCATCCCTTTTTTCTTAGACTTGTTGATTAGTAGAGGTTTGGTACAATGACTTTTTGGTCTAGGGGTTGAATTTTCGAGAGGGTCATGCTTAGTTGTTTTGTTAAATCTTCAGAGTTTATGGGAACTCCATATTTAATTTGTCATTTAAACTTGCTTCCATATCTTTAAATTGTTTAGTTTCTTTAATTTGCTTAGTCGGGTTGTAGTAGTAGTTCTCCCACTGGAAAGTTAGTATGGGAGCCAATCACGAAGGTCGGGGTCGTGACAAAGCCAGTATCAGAGCCCTAGGTTCATTGATCTCATTGTACCAAAATGAGTCTAGTAGAGTCTTACGAAACGGTGCAGAGACGTCTATAATTTTCTTCGAGAGGCTACATGACTTTGGGAAATCTCTTTGTCTTCTTATCTTTTCGTGCTATGACTTGATTCCAATTGGTATCTAATCTCTTTCACTTTTTGGTCTGTAGATTATAAACACATGATACAATGGTGTCAGTCCCGTAGCTCTCATCAATAAACCAGCAGAGAAGCCAACAGTAAGAAGCCGTGGCCAAGGCAGTGGTAGAGGAAGAGGAAAGGGCAGAGGTCGAGGAAGGGTAGCACCCTCCAGGGGTGCATCCTTAATTAAGAATATTCCCAGGGTGGATGGAGCATTAGGCAGTGATGCCTTCTTCTGTCCTCGATTGGGTCCTATGATGACTGGTACTGAGCATGAGATGTCGACTAAGTTCTTGAAGTTGAAGCCACATGTGTTCCACAGTTCTGAGAGTGAGGATGCGTATGATTTCATTCTAGATTTTTATGAGAGGCTTAAAAAGTTAGGCATTGTACACCGGCATGGAGTAGAGTTCGTGACCTTCCAGTTTCAAGGTAAGGCTAAGAAGTGGTGGAGGGCCTATGTGGAATGCAGATCACCAGTGTTGCCCCTACTCACTTGGACGTAGTTCCGTGCTTTGTTTCTGGAGAAATATCTGCCCTGAAATTTGAGGGATCGCAAGAAGGATAAGTTCATGGCCTTGGAGTAGGGTGGTATGAATGTAGCTGCTTATGCGGCGAAGTTCCATGTCTTGTCTAGATATGCCACAAAGTTAGTGACTACAGAGAAGGACATGATTTGTCTATTCATAAAGGGATTAAACCTTGAGTTACAGGTATTGTATGTTCACATGACTGGTATTGGTAAAAGTTTTAATGAAGTGACAGACTTTGTGAACAAAGTGAAAGGAGTCTAACGTGATGGGCAGGCCAAGGCTTTGTTTAAGAAGCCCAAGAACATAGGTAACTTTCATTGTTCCTACTCCAGAGGTTTAGGTAGGCCGACGAATGCAGCTCGACCAATTCAGTCAGCCATCCCCGTTTCTACAGGTGGTTACTCAGGAACTCCATAGAAAAATCCCATTAAGGATAGTCAGCGCGTCGCACCTACGTCTAGCAATAGACCATTTTTTTATCGCATTTGTTACAATTGTCGAGAACCTGAACATATGAGAAGAGATTGTCCCTATCTACGCATGCCTGACCCCGTGCAGTAGTAGAAATAGAATAGTGGTACCAATAGGCAGCGGTAGTAATAGTAGAGGACATCCACAAGGTGGGCGAGAAGGAAATCATCAAGGCTATGGAGGCTGGGGAAATGGTAATGCAGGTAGAGGAGCAGTGCAACCAGGAAAGGAGGTTGCCCGTTAAGATTATAGGGCCCAGTTTTATGCCGTTCTAGGCAAAATCCAGGCTGAGGCATCTGATGCAGTGATCATAGGTATTATTCTTGTATGTGACCAGATGGCTACTGTTTTGTTCGATCCATGTTCTATTTATTCATATGTGTTAGTTAAGTTTGCCTTGGGATTTGATACAGTTTATGACGTGCTTGATGCCCCATGCATGTTTCTACCTAGTTGGAGAGTCTGTCATAGTCACACATGTCTATCGTGCTTGTTT